>NMRB01000723.1:43173-62847 GCA_002633025.1 Notospermus geniculatus
AAAAATTAATCAGATAAAAAAATTAATCCGATAAAAAATTGAGTATTTTACTATCAGGTGCCAGGAAACGCATCTAAAGCACTAGAAATAGTCAAATTTTTTTTTGGGGGGGTTAAATTTTTTTGGGGGGGGCGAATGACCTGCCAGACCCCAGTTTGGGCTTCACGCTTTCGATGCTCATCGCCTGCGTCGAGCTATGCCCCCTTTCTCTCATTCCTGCCTCCGGCCCTGGTCTCATTGACTTCAAGTTTGACTCCAAGAAATACTGATTTGCTACAAAAAGACTGTTTCGATTGGACAACTGTGAGGATAATCAGGGTTCTTGACTTTCACTCTCTACGTCTCCATACACATATTGAGCTCTAAGACCCCACCCCACCCCACCCCGATTACCTCAATGTCAGAAACCCAGCTTCCATAGCACTTTTCTCACTTCAGTTCTGCAGAATGGGGGCTGTGTAGCCCTCCCTATCTTCCTCGGCCTACATAGGCCTAAACGTTCAGTAGGACAAAGTCTATGGCAACATCATAGACATCTTGTTGCCCTAAATGTTTACAATTCACAGACAATATATGCTTTGTTTTTACTCAAATAAATACCTATTATAGAGTGCTTGGCAGACGGTTTTTTATGTCCTACTTCTGAGAGCATGTTAAGATGTGGGAGGATGGGGGGGGGGTCATCTCAAGAATGATTTATGTGTTGGTTGCAGCACTGGTCAGCAATCTCTGATGCCTGTCACCTCAGAGACAGCACACTGTGGGTGATCACAGTAGCACATCACAATGATATGGGTAGCACACCGAAGTTATCTTGATAAGTAGGCCTACAGATATGGGTAGCACAATACTGTAATGTTGGTCACTAATGTTGATCACAGTACACATCACAATGATATGGGTAGCACCAAAAATTTATAAGGTGAGCTTATGAATTTCTGGTAGCACACATAGGTGATCTTGATAGCAAAGTAGGCCTACAGTGTATGGGTAGCACAGAACAAAGATTTGGGTAGCACAGTATTATAATGTTTGTCCACAGCTGATGGAGTTCAGTCATGAGTGTAACACATATTTGTGTAGCACGGGTAGCACAGTAGGTTAGAAATCATTGCTGTGTGCCATGTCGTAGATAAAACTCACAGAGATGAGGTAGCACGCACAGGTTTTAGCTCACAGAGATGAGGTAGCACGCACAGGTTTCAGCTCACATAGATGGCCTGCAGAGATGATCTCATGAGATTTCCATGTGTGCATCCGGGTGTCTAGAAAACATTAAATCCAGCAAGTCTTATCTTGTGTGGTGGGGATCTGATCGAGTTATAGATGGCAACATTGATTGAGACCAGCTGGGGGAAGGTAAATCATACCTTGACTCAGATATATTTCCAGCTATGACATCACGGGTACATCCAAATTCAAACATGACAAACCTGGCAGAAAATGTGATTATTGGCCTTATCACGGCATCAATTACATCTAGAAAACATTGAACTAAAGTATCGATAACGGCCACACACATTCAGCTATGTTTAGCAACAGTAGTGAAATAATATTCAAAAGTAAGCGGCTACTCAAGGGACCAATAAGATGCTGACGGGGCCAATGAGATGCAGCACGCCACTGGTTCTATACCAGGTGCTAACTGTCAATCTAGAAGTATCAATACAATGTAGTAACATCATTTGAACAAATTCTGAAGTGTATCAATACCCACGGACCACACAAGTTGCTACAACATCTGATGTTTATTTTATGATGGAAAGAACTTTGAGGTTTTCAGGAACCTGTGGAGCCAAACGGTAAGGTGAGAGGAAGAGAGATCTAGGCCACATCCCACTCATGTTATAATCTCAATATTTAGGTATTTATTATTCATGAGGGAGGTGTAGACCTTGTCAATAGTTACGGGAGGCTTCACTGGCATCGAAACAGTCGCCCCTCTGTTATAGGACACCCCATCAGATGAAAACTTACCCACATGAATGTTGAGACATGTGAGAAGGGAGTGCCTGTACACCGATTTCACATTTCACACGATCGCAGCGCCCCTGGTAGAATTTTGTTTGGCCACTTCCGTTTTCAACTTCACTACCAGGAGTACGGGCAAAAAATTCCAGGATCGAGGTTGAATTGCGTGCATTGGTTCCCAATGCCACCAGCAGGGGATGGAATCCCTGGCGGCGATATCGGGAACTAACATGTGTTTTTCAACCTCGATCTAAGAAATATTTGCCGTACTCCTGGCTGTGATCGTGCGAGATGTGAAATTGGTGTATTTCTTTGTGGACACATCCCTTTTGGCAGCACAGAACTGATGCTGGATAGGACGGAAGACTGTTGTCCCTGGCAACATTGTACTTAGTGACCTTGCAAAGTAAGCACAGATCCCACTGGGGGTAGAGACATGAAAATACAGAGCAGAACTCTCCACTACGGATGACGGATTTCATTCGGACGTTTTTTAATATCAGATTTTAAGAAAACATGGCAGTAGGTTAGAAACACAAAACGAAAGTAGTGCCCAGAGCAGCAGACGGGGGACACTATCAACCATGTGTCGGAATTCCAGGTTTTCTATCAAGCCAGAGCCGGAAGCATCGCGGAGAATTCCAGATTCATCACGGTCCACTGCACCATAACTTGACTTCAACCACCTGTACAGAATTGTGAACAAAATCTCAATATCTGGAAGAAAATTCACGATGAAATACTGGCGACTCTAAAGTACAGCGGGTTTTTCAGAGAATGTTGTATTAAATGAACTTTTGGACACATAATAATGATTTATGGTTGACCTACATTTGGATAAAGCCCCCACACCTGTTTGTCATGGTTATGAAAAGATCGTCAGAATTTCCGTGAAAAAATAAAGGGCTGGAGATATCTGTTGATGTAGCAATGTCGGAAATGATGCATCCGCAAAATAGACGCTCTTCTCCACGTGTTGTATGTGGAGTATCAAAGGGACACTGTATGCCTTCCCTATCCGGCGCTAAACATATCCCTGTTAAGGGAGACCTCTATTGACAGTGTTGTTAAACTACCACTGCTTATCAATGTTGTCCCATGTAGAGGAACTCTCGTTCCTAGGGTATCCACGTATGCATTGCATTGTATTGTAATCATACATTCTCCAACACCGGGGAGAAAAGCAAAACTATCGTATTCAATCACCACCGGTGGCGCCATCTATCGACAATGGAAATGCTGATTAAGTATGAGATTCGAAGTTGTAATGTTTGGGGTACTGGGCCATGGTTCAACTCAGCTGCACCAAAATTGATCAAATGATCCTGCAACGAGTCTTCAGCACATAGTAGCTTTTCTCTGATCGGGGCTTGTGCATCATAATTTGAAAATCGTTCGGAGTGAAGTGAGTAAGCAATACTCCCCCTGGTGAGACAAACGCGAAGAATCCTCAAGATCATCCCGATCCGTTGCACGTATTTCCACACCATATGGTAACCGTAGGCAACCACGGAAACAGACTGCGGGAAGAATGATTCATTTGCGATACCCAGCATCATCGCCAACCTGTCCGAAGCTATTTAGTTAATATCCACAACGTACACAGTCTACACCGGTGTTAACATACGAGGAGCGGAGGACCCAAGACTATGCAAAATATTTTCAAACCAAACAAAGCAGTGCTTCACCTTGTGTATGTGAAGGTCAACGGGCCGACGGGCTGATGTAGGGTGAGCACGAGATGCAGAACGATATCACTCCTTCGGCAAGCCACAAGAGGTGTGGAGGGACAGGACAGAATTCAGGAGGCTCTCCCTGGAGTGCCTGTTTCCACCTTAAAGCGCCACTGTATTGAATGTGAAAAACGCAAATCATCGCCGCGATTCTCGCACGACGTCAGCGTAGTGTAAAATGTACTATGGGACCTCTATGTGCACTCTCCTAACTTTTTGAAAATATCGTAAAATTCAATACTGTGGGGCTTTAAGACCCCCAACTCCCCACACTTGTGCCGTAACGACAGCCAGCGTCTGAATGCCAGACAGTTCTCGTACACTCCCATCATTTTCAATTTCATCAGCCTGATTCAGGAACCCGATAGGGTAATGATCAGTACTGCTGGTGAAATACGGGACCAATGCTTGTGTGGTAGATTTAGGAGGTGTTAGGCCCTCAAACCTGATGTCCAGACTTCTGGCTTGATGAAAGAACCCCTTGTGCGGTCAGCGACATTTGGCAAGATCTGGACTAAAGATGCTGCTCCATGTGAGAATTTTCTCGCCCGGCCGGAGTTGGCTCTCAATGGTGGCCACTTCACTGTTGTTGGTTTCCTTACGGCTTACGCTAACCTAGTGGCATGAACGAATCTTACACCTCAAGTAAATTTCCTTGGATGCCATTGGCCAAATCCCATCACACGATCTCTGAGAATTTCGATATATCCCCCTCTGATGTCACCAAACGTGAGACAAATCGTGATATGTCACACAGCTGGGTAAACTGTAATGGCGGCCATTTCTTTGCCACTTTGGTAATTTCCATGGCTGAAATTCCTTTATTTTAAGCAGTTAATTTGTTCAGCGGAGAGTCAATCACACTTTAGAGTAGCCTGAACCTGATGGTTTTCTCCTGCTGATCTTTGGGGCAGATCTCAGCCTTGACATCGCATATATGTCAATTTCAAGAGTTGTTCCACTGAATGGATGAGTCTAGGCTTGGAAATATTCATCAAACTTCACAGAAAAGCATCTCTCAAGCTCCCTCGCAAAAGAATGGACCACAAATGCACAGAGGAGTCAAGCTCTTCTTCACTGGGTGCTGATCATTGTCGGATGGACCCAGCTCTGTTGGAACCCTCATCAAAACTCATCAAAAGGGACAAATAGAATAACTTGCAGACTCAGTCAGCCGAGAATCTTTTGATACGGATGCTCAAAATGCTAATTTTGATCAAGAATTTCGTCGGGATCATTTATGAAGTTGATGACTTTTGCCTCAACACAAAAATTCAACCAATGCCGGTCACAACGACGCTGAAAGGTTGTTGCCCAACTAGGAACATGAAAAACCAAAAACAGAAAAGCTTATTTTGGTTCCACAGGAATGTGATGTTTCTATTTCAAGATTTCAAAATACCAGAATACTGCCGTCACCCACCACCAAGAGACAGGAGACAACGCACCCCTAAAATCTCCCCCCAGGGGTTCTTCAACCCTCGCTGACGTGACCTATGCCCCTTCATGTGCATGAAGGGGTACAAGAGGACAGGGATATGATAGAAAGGGATACCTTTTGTAACCCTCATAAATGGGCAATCGCTGACCCAGGATCTGAATGTGCATTGAGACCCTTGTTTTCCACCCTTGAGCAAGGGATAACCAGGGTCAACCAGTCTGAGAATGAGGGGTTAAACACAATATAATTCCTTCTCTTCTGCCTGGATCAACCCTGGGATAAGGAAGCAGTGGGGTGACACCGCAGCCCCCTGAAACTGTGTGTTCACTGACAGGGGTGAGAAGGACTATTTAAGACCCTTCTTTGGACCCTGGAGATGTGCAAGGTAATCCTATTGTGAAGAGGTTTCACTGGAGGACCACTTCTGGTTCCTATGGTTTCGTGGATCAGCAACAAGGAAGAGACGATTTGCTGCTGAACAAAATATACTCGACAGCATCAAGTCATCCCAGATACAGATATTGGGATTCGAAAGAGGGCTGGAGTGGGTTATCGAAGCATGGATAAGAAAGAGTCAACTGCATCCCTTATTGACATCAGGTGAATGAAGAACACGACAGCAAGAATAAGAACACGGGAGCTACAATCAGAACATGACAGCTAGAATCAAACCATGACAGCTAGAATCAGAACATGACAGCTAGAATCAAACCACGACAGCTAGAATCAGAACTCAACATCTGGAATCAAATCATGACAGCTAGAATCAGAACTCAACATCTGGAATCAAATCATGACAGCTAGAATCAGAACTCAACATCTGGAATCAAATCATGACAGCTAGAATCAGAACTCAACATCTGGAATCAAACCATGACAGCTAGAATCAGAACTCAACAGCTGGAATCAAACCATGACAGCTAGAATCAGAACTCAACAGCTAGAATCAGAACACATCAGCTAAATCAGAACAGGACAGCTATAGGATCAGACCACGACAGCTAGAATCAGAACAGGACAGCTAGAATCAGAACACCACAGCTAGATTGGGAACATGACAGCTAGAATTGGAACACAACAGCTGCTGGAGGTGCCGGTAACCAATTCACCTGAAGGACTCTTGCAGTAACTGAAATCAGTCTGATAACTGATTTTCTTTTCATCTTTTTCAAGGATGGGTTCAATTTCCACAAGAAAAAGAAAAGTGAAAATCATCAGCAAATTGAATCCATTCCATTACAAGATTGGAACTTCTGGTTTCAAATAAACGGTTCACGGCCGCCACAAGGTGTAATGGGTGCAAACTCCTCTTAGCTAGGATTCACCTTCCTCGCCCTGGGGTAAAAGGGGCAATGAAAATAATCAAGTGTCAAAGATGCAAGGAAAAAATAAACAAGGTGCGGATGTGGAGCTTAATGTGATGGACATCATCTGATGGACTCTTCCTACTTTTTCTATCTTGGTAAAACTTTGAATTTACGGCTGCATCACTTCCCTCAATCACTCTGCCTCGCGGCGCCCCGATAGCTCAGTGGTTATCATGTCTGCTTAGCAAGCGGCAGGTCCCGGGTTCGAATCCAGCCCAGGCCATATGGGATCAGTCATCCTTGGCTCTTCAGTCCGCCGCATGAGAAAAGCCGTGGTGCCCTGTACCTTGTTCCTTTGCAAGGGCAAGTAAAATACCTCATCCAAGTAAGGAACATGAGTAGCTCGAGATGGCCGCTTCCATACTGTTAAGGGCCAATAATGCTATGGCTTCGGCCCTGATGGAAAACAAAAAAAACCCAATAGACTCTCAACCCTTCCTCTATTTCTTCTTTCCATCTTCAACTGCATCATTTTGTCACCTCAATTTCCATCTTCTTTTCTCACTGCCGTGAGGTACATGTAGGGAGTTTGTGGCTGCTCCTTTCCCCCTGTAAGGCCTACCAAATTCTTCTCCTTACAGTCCATCCTGAGGTAATCAGTAGTTCTTATCCATCATTGCGGTGACGTACGGAGCGATCATAAGAACCACCGATGCTTTCGATCCTCCAAAATCTCAAACTGTCTGTTGATCCCGTCTTTCTCTTGATCACTCCGCCTTCTGGCGACTTTGAAAAGTCACCGGAGAACAGGAGAATTCAAGATGGATGATAAGCTTACAGGAAGGGGCCAACAGAAGTAGGCCTACACCACAAATAATATCTTTGTCTACTTATTGATAAATATCAAGAAGTCAACTTCCAGAATCTTGCAAATTTTCGACCCCAACCTCAGTCTTTTCTGGTCTCTCCAACTGAAAAGTGCCTGAGGAAGACCCCGGTTGGGGTCGAAAATTTGCAAGATGCTGGAAGTTGACTTCTTGATATTTATCATTTTGTGTGTCAATTTTTGTGCTTTCTCATTCTTTGTCTAAATATTGATGAGTATGTAACCAAAATTTTGAGTTCAAGAAATGATACTTTACCTGTTGTTTCTTCAATTGTCAGTTAATTCCAAAACATTCCGAAGTTGAATATTATCCAAATTTACGCTCAGTGATATTCCGAACAAGATCAAGATGCGAACTTGTGTATTTTAATCCAACGAAACTTAGTTTTCACGTATTCTGACTCACTATTCCATTCTTTATATCAAATATGTTTGGATTTCAACTTTTTCAGAACGAAATTTTGTTATAATTTGATGAAAATATCCACCAGTTGCAGCACATTTTTGATCGAAAGGTGATACGAAATTGTTGAAAAAAAAAGCAAAAATCACTAAATCTCATGGAAATCAGGGCAAAGCAGACGCAAGGTCTTTAAAATTGCACCCTTTTTAAGAAGATCCACGATTTCCAAGACTTGTTGACAGATTTCTGAAGATTTGTTGAAAATTATCCCGCACAGTAAACCGATAGAACGGAAAGCATGTGACGACTGACGAGGGAAAAGTTTGCACCTCGCAAGAACATTCTTCACAAATTTACAAATCTGCGAGGTGTTCTACCGAAAAAGCACACAAACACTGGGTAGGTACACGTCGTCTTGTTGTAGTCAACACACTTCAGGCCTAGAGTATTCCAATACTGCACAAAATAAGCAATAACGTCTGCTCCTGAGCTCTTGAATTTGATCTTTCGTTCCTTAACTGACATATGTAATACTCCTCAAGATATCCCCATCGTTACAAAAAGTCTGGAAAATACACAAATTCATCGCTTGTTTCGTCAAACTTTCCAAGTGTTCAAATACTCCATGGTGTAGTCCCAAACGTTGATTCTACAAGGTGTACACTGCATGTTCATCGTGTTTCCTCGCTGACTTGAAACTGATCAGTCTTGTCTGACAGTAGCCGAGTAACTTCTGGGTGGTCTGCTCACCCAATCTCCACTCCACCATGTTTCTATACAACCAACCAACCCCATCATTGAACATCTATAGGGCACCGGAATGCCACTTTTGAACAAGACTGCTACATTGTCTTGGTAGGATTCCCGTATTGTGGCCAGCGATTCCCCGCATTGTCACCAAGCTGCTACAAAAGATTCTACATTGTGACAATTCTAAGAGGTGCATAATGCTGAAAAGAGCGGACATATTTTATCCGACTGGTTTTACCGATTTCTAAATTATGTGATGTACCTGTTTTTATTTTGATTGACATTTTGCTATTTTCATTCTGTGAATGGAAATTATTTCCTAAGTGACTTTGGGAAATTTTCATTCTTATTTTCCAGTGATTGATTTAGCGGACATTGGTCAACAATCGTCCAAATTTAACTTCTGTTATTCATCAGCAGACGATATCTCTATACCCCTTTTTTCCGAGTGAGTGCATTTCACAGGAAGTTCTTGAAGAAAAATTGTTTCTTTTGATGTTGTAAGGGTCTTTCTCTAAATTTTGTTGAGTGTTTTTACTCATCTGTTTCCACAGCAGGGTGTTTTGCAAATTTTCATATTTGGCCCCTCAAAAATCCTGGGTGATCATCAAGAGCCAGTAGCTAAAATACTCACTCTTCCTGAAGTCAGAAGACATCAAATTGGGAAGAAAAAGTTGGATTCATCCTGTGTTGGTGAAGATAAAGATGCAAAAATAATTGTTCATTTGTCACAATCCAATGCAAGAAATTCATGTATTATATATTATCCAAAATAGATAAGCTCGCTTATCTATTTTGGATATTATGTTTAGTGTATATTGCAAAAAGCTACTTGGCCAAGTTGTGAGAACTTATGACATAACTTAGATCATTATTCAAATAGATACATCTCAGTGAACAGTCCTGTTGAACATCTATTGGAATGGCCTTGATTCACTTCTGGGACCCCTACTAGAAAGTGCCCGAGGAAAAGCCCGGTTGGGGTCGAAAATCTGCAAAATTCGGAGATGACTTTTTGTTAACTATCATTTTGTGTGTCATTTTTTTGTGCTCTATGTTGGATATCATTGAAACGTCCTGATACACTTAATCATGGTCAGGTCACCACCATGAAATAGTTGCCTCGACCTCTAACCCCTTAACAAGACTGAAAACTCTGGGTACAGTCTGGGTCAGTGCCTCACATCAAAGAGAAGATGAGCGAGGGTCTAAAAATAAGGGCAATTTCATCCAATGATAAGAATGAACTGATGCAGACTGAAAAGAAGGGTTCAAGGGGGCAAAACGATTACCATTCATTGTGGACCCTTTTTGCTTAAGAGTTTTTTGACAATGGTGAACTGCACTAATGATCTTAACTGATACTGGTCAGATATACATCTCAAAAAACATGAAAAGGGTTTTCATGAAAAGGCTTTTCAAATCTCTGAATTGGCCAATGGGAAAGGATTTGGGCCCTCTTTGTTTGCTGAAGTGTCCGTATGAAAACATTGGGTCATATGAATAAAGACTAGCAAATGCTTTTACTTCAGATTTGTACAGCATTGCCTAGTGCATTTGTACTGCAAAATTCAAGTAAAAGCATTTACTAGTTTTTATTCATATGACCCATTGCATTGAGAACTGACCACCAAATACAATATTATCAGCACTATAGCCTACACAACATTGGGTGATTTAATGTACAGCAGGAGGAAACCTTAATGCCCAGAAGAAACCTGTGCTGTCAAAGAGAGCCGCCCTTATCACATGGAGAGTGGGGCGGACTTGAGATTGAACCCAGAACCTCAGAGGTGACAGGCACCATTGACTACACCACTCTGACTGTTTCATGTGTCATCAGTTCACGGTTCACTGCAAGCAATGCTGCACAGACCCTTATTATCATAACATGATTCAAAATATGTCGCCAACGGAAACATGTCGTCTTGACAGTTCACATATTGAAAATTCCATTGGCATATTTGACATATTTAGGAATGTTGCCAGTGAGTGGTTCTCAAAAGGCACCGCAACAGTTCTCGGAAGTGGTCTGTAGGTGTATCAAGTCATCGCAAGGTCATCTGACTGTGCTACATTGGTGCTACAGTCTATTTATGAAAAAGAAATAGGACAGGCCACTTCCCCTTTAAATGCGTAATGTCTTAATTCAAAGATAGGTGTCTCTACTGGTATTTAATGAACATTTCTGAATGAATTCAAGTTTTGTACACCTTCTAGTTTACCTAATGGACTTATTGTAAAGAAAGTAACTGAATATCAGAGCGAAATATCTTGGAGCTATTCAATAAGAGAAAGTTGAAGTGAATTGACCAAAAGGCTTGCTGGAGGGCACAGCAACATGTTAAATTCTTGAAATTGTTACATGAGAATGGGCGAGGACACGGGATGGCGTCGTCATCACACTACATCCATGTAACTGAGCTTGAATTCAGCGTGCAGGCTTCGAAATTGTGTGAATTGATCACATAGTGATTCACGGGCTGCAAGAAGGGCATAATTGAAACATCAGTGGCTGTAACTTCTGAGATTCCAGTATGGTCCCCGGTCAGACCCATTCTTGACATGATACAGAGGACAAATTTGACAGCACACGTTTTCTCTGGGTACACCAGTTTCCTCCTGCTAGTATAATTAAAGGGACTGTTCGTTTTCATCAATTGAGGGATCTGAGTTGTGATCCTTGAGAAAATGGAGAAAGCTATGAAGCTGCAAATTGCAGTGATTATTCTGTACAGCACAACAAATAATCCCTGCAATTTGCAAGTGCATAGCTTTTTCCGTTTTCCCAATGATCACAACTCAGATTCCTCAAGTGACGAAAATGAACAGCACCTTTGGGTAATTTTATCTATAATGCCGTACTATACTTGACACTCACTTGATTTGATGTTCTGAACTTTTGCGTTCAGCTCTCACTCTTAACTTAGATAAGAATAGGCCTACGATGCAAACAATCAGTCATCGAAATTTTTATTCAACATTCCCAAAATAGACGGCAAAAATTCCTTTTTTTTAAATTCACATGATAATCACTTTTAATGCCGAGAAAATAGAATTGCGTCTCCTGTTTCTACTTCAAGTTCAGATGTTCGTTAGTGTAAATGACTGACGGCAGGTAGACATCGCGGAACCAGCATCATCACAGCGAGGGGAAAATTGCGTCTTCGCTATGTTTGTGTACAGAGTTGTGAACAGAAGCGGATTTTCAGCAAACGTACACAAAGATAAACGAAAGCATTGGGCCAACACGCTTCTTTTACATCCGAGGTTTTATCTGGGATCTTTGAGTTCGTTCCTAGTAATGGTAAAACAGGATGATGGGTTAGACAGGTGTACAAAATGGTGAGACTTCAGAATGAGAACTAAACATTCTGCTTTCGAAGTCCTGCTTGCCAAAATTTGGTCAAGAAATAAGAAGGGGGCATACCTGGCATAGGGAAGGGGGCATACTGTATACCGTGAAAGACTGCATGAGGAACAGAAAGCTGCACTCTCATGNTTAACTACGGGTATGTTTCCTTTAAGAACAGCAGTTATGACTGGGTTTGAATTACCGACACATTGGTATCATATGCGGATTGAAAAAAGAACAATATCTCGGCAGCATCGGTGAAAAATGTGTCCAAATGGACGCCTTTTATCGCGATCGTAGTGTATTCTCCGTCCATTACCGGCGCTGCAGCCTCTTGCATCGCTGAACACTAAACCTGTCAAAAAAACTTACGCAGAATGAAAAACGTCTTGAGGAAACGCTCGCACAAAAGCCGGCGACCGCGACGGAGCTTTTTAGACGGTAAAAACCTATCATTATCTGCTCAAATATGCGATGCCCCCTCCTGCCGCCCGGAGATTGTCCGGTCTCAGAAGTGTACCGTAATTTGCCAAATCGTATCATCACAACAATGACATCATTTTAAACCAGTGTCGCTGCACCTAAGTTCTCATTGTTACAGATAGTCTGTTAGTTTGAGATGTTTTATCATTTTAAGAACCAACGAACTTTACAAACACTTTTTTCATCCCATTCAAAACTACACTTCTTTTCAAAGCATCATGTCTTTCATTAATCTGAGTTTGAACAAACATCTAAAGGAATTTTTTCAGAGGAAATTTAAAGGGGCATAACCATCAAATTACTGCAAGACTGGACTCAAACCTACACTCTGGTAGGTGCTGCCACCTATAGGATTAAGGGTTAAAGTATGTCCTGACAGAATTAAAATTTCAATGAAACGGAACTCCTCATGTTGAAATGAAGTTACAGGAATTTTGAAAATATATGAGTCATTCTCTGGAGGAAGCTCGGCAACAGGAACAAGTTTAAGCAGACACAAGTTGTTGTGATACTTTGACCAAATATGGTCATCTAAAGATGACATGATATTCAACCTTTATTGAAGGGAATCATCTCAGTGGATGTTGCTATAGGCCCTAATGATCAAAAATTTCGTACAAAACAAAAATAATCATATTTCTATGACTTAGAAACCATAATATTCATCTCATTTTCCGACCATCATCACCTACGGACCTCCCGCGTTATATTTAATTCAAACGGTCACTCGTTTTGTTACAAAACCAGAATTATCATTGTTACTCATAGGTTGGGAATAAAATATCACGGGCCACTGGACTAACACAATGAAAGTCATGGGTCACTGGTCTGGAGATATTCACTGGGGCTTAGAACTTGCCGGTTTTAGCCAGGACTGGCCTTTTTCTCATCTGTGTAGGTTGGCATGGACCAGAGTGACCACTTCAATCAAAATTTTCCCGTTATTTGAAGATAATCAGATAAAATTGATATGATTAAACACCCTTCAGTCTCAGCTGTCAGAATACTTTAGATGTAACAGGGGCGTAGCTAGTTTTATGGCCTAGGGGGGCAAAATTTATTGAGTCTGGAGGGCGAAGACAGAGGGGGGGGTTTGTGGGTCCTCCCCCGGAAAAAAATTAAAAATCTACTGCATCTCAGATGCATTTTCCCCACATCTGACACTACAATAACTTGGCTTGAAGAGAGGAAATTACCTTTTAGCGGAAAATTTTGCTTTGTCCCTTTTTGCTCTTGGGGGCATTTGCCCCCCCCGCCCCACACTAGCTACGCCCCGTGTAAGAGTCAGAGTGGTGCAGTGGAAACATGGCACCTGTCACCTCTGAGGTTGAGGGTTCAATTCCCATTGGGCTTCATGTGACAGACACACATCTTTTCTTGACAAGCAGTTTTCCTCCGCTGCGTATGCATTTCAAATACCACACCACCAGGTGGTAAATGTCGGCGGTTAATCAAGGCGGGGTGGCACTAAGGGTTATAATATCAAAAGGATACCGCTCACATGAGAAGATGATGTTTCCACCACATAAAACATTTGGGGGTATCTGATACCTCGGATTCTAATTCTGTAAGATTAATTATGCCGTATTGGCGGCGATCGTGTCCGGGGTCAGAGATAATGGCGGACGGGATTACGGTATGATACTCTCCAAGTTGTTTTTTTCTTGGCAGCAATGCTGGCGGGCAAGGTGAATTTTTGGTGTGGCTTTGGTGAAGTTGAAGTAGATTGAAGAACAGGGAGTTTACAGGAGTTTTGCAGATCTGTCCAATATTGTCTAAAGGCGTTTTCTTGTGGAGCTGGCTCTCTATGGGCAAATCAACCATCGAAAGCTATGGGCAATCATTTGTGTCACTGATCTTGGCGTAAACTGTAAGGAAACCACCAATGGTGAATTGCCCATTGAGTGCCGACTCGCACCAGAAAATTCTCTCGTGGAGCAGCAGCTTTGGACACAACTTGGAGGAATTATACTGACAGTATAATTCCTCCAAGGACACAACAACTTAAGTAACGGCCATTCAACAGACACTGACTTCCACGCCACAGAAACAAGTGGGAAAATCCACGATTTTGACCTGCCTGTGCAACAGGGCCCATATTCATAAGACCACTTAAGTCTAAGTGTGACACTTATCCTTTGTTCAGTAAAAAGTATCACACTTTGACTTAAGTAGTTTTATGAATATGGACCCTGGGCCCATATTCACAAAACTACTTTTTAAAAGTCTAAGTGTGACACTTATCCTTTGCTCAACACAAACGATAAGTATCACACTTAGACTTTAGTGCGTTCATGAATGGACCTAGGATTTGAACAGGAGAGGGCCTGGTTACTTTCAAATCCCGCAACACAAACAAATAAATGCCATTGGCCCTGACAAGTGCGTAAGTGGAGGTGAACTCCAACCAACACCTCAGCAGTCAGGTTCAGACATCTTGGAAACTCCGCCAGACTTTTTATCGGGAGATGAGGAAGACAAGAGATCAGAAACCAGATAAGATGCTGGCAGAAGTTACAAACACCGGCTAGTAAACAAACACTGTAATTCACTACTTGTGTTAAAGGGGCCCGATAGTGCCACTTTTTGCTGACAGCTGGCGCCACCGATGGTGCTTGCATCATTGTCCAATTCATCGTTTCCATGACGCGACTCCGACAGTGTCCGCCATTGCTGACGTCACCGTAATGACGCAAAGGTGGTGGGCAAAATCATTGCTGATGAATGCAAAGCTGGTGGACAAAATGCGCAACGTCACAGAACGATGTAGGCCTGGGCCTACGTCATGGAAACGATGAATACCGTAGTTTCACCCTTCGCCCTAGTGTTGGAGAATGTACGATTACAATACAATGCGTAGGTGGATACCCTAGGAACAAGAGTTACTCTACATGGGGCGAGGTTGATAAGTGGTAGTTCAACAACATTGTCAATAGAGGTCTCCCTTAACGCGGGTATGTTTAGCGCAGGATAGGGAAGGAATACAGTGCCCCTTAAAGGGGTGACTGTCTGATGAATTTGGTGCCATGGAATGGTTCAGTTATAAGCCACCTGGTGGCACTAGTGGTTACATGAGATGGTTTACCTGCGGGGAAGACATACACAATTTGGTATTTAAATGTTATCTGTATTGTGTTGCCGATGAGGATATTTCTAACACGAGATAGAAAACTGTCATAACTGTCGTCCATCAAGACCGCCACGGTACCCCAACCAACGAACCACACCTGGGGAATACTGGATCAAAGAATTTATCAAGGAATTTGAGCCCATTTTTATCAAACCGCTTTAGAATATGACATGCAGAAGTACACTCAATTACAGGAGCTTTTGTCCAAGGATGTCAAATCGTCAAAATTATAGAAGTCCCCGATGTGATAAAAAGTCCGGCCGTCACCGTCCGTTGTTGACCAAGTGGTCCTCAAACTCGAAGTATCTGCATTTGATACTCGGCCGTCTTACAAGTACAATTCAGACAAAGTTTGCCCGGGGATACTACACATTATTTGAACGTTCCGCTTGGTGTATTAAAGCATTCCCCGTTAAATTTCACATGAGATGGAATACTGTGTAAAAATACATTTGGAGGTGGCGTGAGGATAGAATTTACATGTGTCAGAATGGGTAAACACGAGCTTACAAATGAAACATCTTGTTCTGTGAGGTCACGTTTATATTTGAATACCGTATTCATGAAAACGTGTTCGAAAACCGGATGCGTATTGAGTTCCAATCGGACGCGATGATATATTTTCTAATTGACGACGGTGGGTCAAGGAAGGGGTAGGGTTGTCAGGTTCGGACTGACTGCTAAAAAGATCTGGGTGCAACCACAGGCAGTCCTTTGCCTCAATCGCAAGAATCATAAGGCAAAAAGGTGGAGATGCCAACTATTAGGCCATCACAGGGAAAATGACGTACATCTGGCGGACGTATGGCGTATATACGGCGTACGTCCGCCAGTCCTGGTTGCGTATATATACCGTATATAAAAGTAGCTAGATTCAATTTGTATGTACGTCGATATGTACGTGGGATATATGGCGTATATATTCCGTACGTATATATATATGGCGTATATATGCCGTACGTATGCCATACGTACGGCATATACTCGGCGGACATATTTTTCCGCACGTTAAGCCATACGTACACCGGATGTCCAGAGGATGATCCATTGTACTATACGGCGGATATAAAAGCAGCTGTACGTCCGCCGTATGTACGTCATTTTGCCTGTGAAGGAACTCCTCCATGACCGACGGGTTAGGCCTTGCCATACAACTGGGGGTACAGTAGACCTATATCGACCACTTCCACTCCTGAGAGAACTTTTAAAACTCAATCTCAAATCAGACGGCTTCGGTTTCTCAGGCTAATTAAGTAGTTTCATAATTAGCCCAATCACAGACGGAACTTTTTCTTTTAATTAAAAATCAATTAAAGTGATCTCATCAATTAGTTAACGATCATTCCATGATTTAACAGAAGTTCTAAAATGTCACTCAAAATTAGCGGCATTGCTGAGGTGTGTTACGTTCCAATCAGGCATTTAATTGGACTTAACCCTTTCTGCCCCAGCAAATTAAACAAGTAACGGTGCACTAGGGGGCAGCACAGTACCAACAGACCTGAACGACAATTCTCTCAACAAGAAATTTCAAAATACTGAGTTGTAGAGAGCCCACTACCAAATACAACATTACTGACTCCAATATTGGGTGAAGAAATGTATTGCAGAAGGAAACCGGAGTGCCCGGTGAAAATCTGCACTGTCAAAGAGTGTTGCCCTCTCTATCACATGAAGAATAGCATACCACCTGGTTGCTATTTTTACCACCAAAGGTCAGACAAACATTAGATAACGACTAGACTTTACTGAGTGACCAAGTTGTTGAAAGTGAGACAGGACAAAAGGAGGGTTGGACAAACATAATGAAATTGACAAGTCCGACATCGTTTGGGTGGTCCGCTATTGGTCTTACTGTGAAGAATTGAAATCGGAACCACAGACTAGTGTGGTGATTCCACTGAGCCATTCTGACAAGAAATTGACAGGGGAGCTTAATGAATTCATGTCACATATAGACAGATGTACCTCAACATGCTGACCCCCTTTTACTCATAAAAGGGTTGGTCATTTCTTCCCCTTTTCCACTGAACTAGATCACATTTTAACGAAAGATGAGTTTTTACCTGGAGAGTAAGATAAGATCTGATGAATGTTTTCACTCCAGCCACGGCAAATAAACACGTCTTTAATTAATGGAGCCAGGATCGGATACGTTATTAAATATCATCCTTAAATTTCGTGCTACATGATTCACTCTACCTTGTTGGGGGAAATTTTTGGGATTTGATACACTGTTCTGGGAGATTTAATGCAAACTGAAAACATATCTCCATCAGGCTTGATCCAGCGGGGCCGTCAGAGTGGCGCAGTGGGAACATCGGCGCCTGTCACCTCTGAGGATGTGGGTTCAATCCCCAGTCCGGTCCATTCTTCATGAGAGACAGGGTGACTCTTTTTGACAGCGCAGGTTTCTATGGGCACTCCGGTTTCCTCCTGCAGTACTTTTCATCATAACTGACAAAATCCACAACCCCTTTCCTCCAAATCTACTGTAAAACGTGAAATTTTCACGTGCGTTTTATTTTCACGGTTTTCGCACTCGAGGGTCAAAACGCGAACATAAATCGCGCGAAAATCATTGGTTCTTGAGGTTTTATGAAGCTGAAGGGTTCCAATCGCGAAAAATTATTCTTCGCGAATTCGTAGACCCAAAAAATCGCGAACATTTAGCGCCGCGAAAATTTCACGGTTTACAGTATGTCCTGAGCAGGATGCAATATTTTTACAACAAATGGGGTACCGGCAAACAAAAGGAGGCGCTGATCATCAACTCAGTTAAAACGCAGGTGCGCATGCCTTTGCGATTGTTGAACGTCATCAGCCGTCGTGCGTCATTCTGACGTTACAAAAACTGCGTCATTCACAACCCATGACGTTGACCATTCGCCTGTCGTTTACGCTAAAATGGTCAACTTTATCGATTAAATTCATCATGTTCCCGCAGAGATTTTTGCTCAAAAGCCATAAGATATATTTTAGCACTTCTGTACTTAATGATAGAAAATTAAAATCAGAAATTGAGTGCAATGTTTTAGTTATATTTTGCCTAGAAACAGCGTGTGCTATTAAGAATTAAATTGGAAAATAACGTTAGCCTCACTTTCAATGACGCAGTCATGACCGAGTTGATAGTCAGCGCCGCGTCGCGGATTAGGTCTGCCGGTACCCCATTGACATCGGAGGTTTCTCCGGGCACTCTGGTTTCCTCCTGTTGTACCCTTCATCACAGCTAAACACTGTCCTCACCCATTTTCCTCCACATCTATGTCCTGAGCAGGATACAATATTTTTTCAACAAATTTCGAGACGTTTGGACGGTTTCTGTGTCAAGTGTACTCGACATGGTTTCAAGATGAAGGCAAGTGACCGCTAGTCGCACCGTACGAGAGTGCAAGTTGAAAACATGCCACCGCCATGTTGGCCGCAGCAGCGGAATGTTCAACATTTCCTGGAGCGATACTTAAACACTCAACACTACCATGAGGAGAGAATTCTGGGAAACTGGCCGCCAATAAACGTTATTCACGTCCGCTTGATACGGAAAATAATTTCCTTTTTAATGAGGAATATGTTCACAAGATGGCAGCACATGAATAGCTGACCTCCAACCTTGCATTGCTTCCCATAATTTGGAATATGAATTCCAAGCCTGAGGGGGCTTGTTACTCTCTCTCCCACATTTTGTCACAGAACATAAACAATGACGTGAACCATAAAGCTGGCTACAGAGGCCCGCAGTGCATCAGTTTCCCATAAATCACAGCTTTATCAGAAGCTGGTAATATTACAGTCGCCAGTGATAAGAGTTGGGCCTACTACAGTCGGGGTCACATGTAACAGTCTAAGAGATGCAATGAAGGGCCTAGTACAGTCTGGGTCATCATTTGCTAATAATCATGACTTTTATCAGAACCAGGGAACCACCAGAGATAACACTTACTGAGATGGCTCAGTAGACTTACAGTAGGGATCACATGTAAGTCTTAGTGATGGGATTGAAGGGCCTAGTGCAGACTGGGTCATCATATGCTATCATCATGACTTTTTATCAGAAACAAGAACGATTAGTCGCCACAGATATGGACTGGGTTGGTCCAGTAGGCCTACAGTGGGGATCACATGTAATAGCCTTTGGAGAACACATAAATGGGTTATCGGCAAAGAGATGGGTCTGGTACAGTCTGGGGCTCAAGGTGACAGCTTTGATCTCAA
>NMRB01000723.1:67237-84814 GCA_002633025.1 Notospermus geniculatus
TCCCTCCATTCAGGGGGTTAAAACTATGGTTAGGATAGTTGAAACATAACTATTTCTAGGACATCAAGCCGCATGTTTTTCCACAGATATCTCCACAACACACTATTTTCGCAGGCTACCTGTGTAATAATCAAACAGAGAGTGTACTGGTCTTGGAATCGCTGGCGGTACGGAGGCTGTGAGAGGATCGAATGACGGAGAGTAAACAAGAAGCATTAGAACACCTAGGATGAACGTGGAAGCAAGACATAGCCAGCATGCGCTACATTCGTGAGATGGATGGCACACCACACCACACTGTTGGTCTGTGCAATGAACTGTCACTGCATTGAGCTGCGTACTGTACCCAGTTTATTCCCATTTCACCATTTCCCAAATCACCCCATGCTATAGCCAACTGTAACCCTAACCCTAGGCCCAAGGCTAACCAAGCCTAACTGTTAGAGGGTGAATAGGAGCTGTCAGTGAATTGACCAATAGGTGTCACTAGAATTCAATGCATATACATGTACATGTAGCGGACCCATTCATTCTTGATCAAGCACCAATCACGTGGATTTTCCTGTGTATTGGTCCGCTAGAACTTTGCTGACATCTTTTGGCAATTTGTGTGGCTGACTGCTCCTATTGGGAAAGTGTGAAATGTGAAGATGACGAATGCTATGAGCCGGGACTCAAGCATGATGAATAAGTGATGATGATGAGTTTCCAATAATGCAACACCTACCTTTGTCGCCATTTTTTCTCTTTATTTCGTCTTTCACCGTCCGTCCCTCGTCTGTGTCTGTTGCCATGGCAACATCTGGCAGATCTGTCAACAAAAGAACAACAACCAATTAAATCATGCACAGAAAATGTCAGACTATCGGCAGTGAGTTTTAAAGTGTCTGGATCGTGAAGTTGACGTCAAAAGCTATAAAATAGAGCCTGCACATACAGAGCCAACTTGGTGGGACAAAACTCTTACATGGAGGAGTACGGTCAAGTGCGAGAGGGTTAAATGTGAATTCACGGTATCTTGTCATCGCTACATCACTGGATTCAAGATGGCCCCCATTCATCTCATTATATCGCAAGACCCACATTCAGTCCTGCCGCTCCTAGCCCTATTGTCCCCTAACATCCCTTGGGCGATTTTCACAGGCCAGCGATTCCAAAAAGACCATTCGCAAAGATGAGCAATGGGAGCCCCTGTCACAATATGGTGTTACATAACCACGGCAACGGAGACAATGTTATCCATCGCCAACGGAAACCAGCCTCATTGTCAATTGTGATGTAACGGTAACACAAAGGGCAGCGCCATCATTTGAGTAAATGTTTGCCGATTTTTAGCAACTTTTCCTGGCTTCGCTTTTGAAAAAGTGTCAGAAATGACACAGATACGGACACAACAATGAAATTGATAAAATCGACTGTTGACTGATGGCGCAATCTGGGAGCTCTAAGTCAGATTTTGAGTGATATGGCACGTCTGTTTAGAAGAGCCGACAGAATGGATCAGTCAAACTTTTTTAGGCCGTAAGTGAATCAACAGAAAGTCGCTACTGACCACCACAGTTTTGCCCTCACAGTGGTGCAATGGGCGTATCGCCGCCTGTCACGTCTGATGATCTGGATTCTACCACAACTTCCACCATACATTATAGATTATTCAACTACGCCAACATCTGTAGACAAATCCCAAATTCCCAGATCTGCGCACTTCCGCCGAAATCGTAAACAGAACCTCGACCTGAAACCAGCTGACGTGATGCAATCCATGATTCAGCAATGGTCGAGTCTGACGCAACGTCGTCGAACTCATTGTCGTCACATGGTTGTGGGGTTCTCTGCGTCACGTCATTCAGTGTCAGATGGTTTCAGACAGAGGTTCTGTTTGCCATTTCGGCGGAAGTGTGCAGATCTTTCTCATTTTCGTCAATTTGGGATTTGTCTATACTTCGTAACTTCTTGCCAATTCTTGCCTGAACTTTGTCTAATTTCACACAACGGCACTGATGCACAACTCCCCGAGGGCCCCAGCATCTCCTCAAAGAAACTCCTCTGTGAATCCTGTTGTCCTCGTCAGCATGATGTCCCCATACCACAAGGACTCAACGAACATCCCATAAAACGTTTAGACAAAGTTTAAAAAAGATAAAATCACACAATGACAAACCACCGTTCATCCTCAAACTGACCATTGTTAAAACATCTTTTACACTTTTTCTCAAAAAGAGTGTTTTTTACAAAGTCGTACCCCCAGGGTTGACACAAAACATGCCTCTGTCTCCCTGTCATGGACTGTTCCGGCCTTTTTTGATGGGTGCCAAGTTGGACACAATATTCCTTAGGTCTTTTGTTTTTTATTGTGATGGTAAATTGTGAAAACTTGTTCAAATTCTTGTTAAGTTTATTCATGTTCTTTTTGCTTCGATCTGATAAAGCTAACTGCCAGATTGTGTGACATATGGAAAGGTGTGACTTGAATGCAGTCAGCCTTTTTTTCATGAATCCCTTTATTTCCATCTCGTAAAAAATGCACTCGTTGCCTCACTCTCAAATGTGGCCTGCGGGTCAGTTTTATATTCAGGCGAATTCTCCTTACAATACAGAGACCGACTCCCTCTGATATGATAGCAAAAGCTACCGGGACTCTGGTTTCCACCTAATGCTCAATGCCATCAAAGTCTAGGCAGGCCACGCTGGACCAGGTTCGGCATTCAAATACAAACTTGCTACAAATTGTGAAACAGAAAATTTCTCACATTTGTCCTGCATTGGAACCAAAATAGCTGGACAATCAAAGGCCATTCAAGCAGGCGAGAAGGGTCATTAACTTTTTTAAAAAGTAGGGTCCCATCTCTTCAGTTCCCATAGAAAATAGGCTCACATTTAATATCAGTTGAATCGCAACCTGAGTGCCGGCATACTGACAGGCCGAGCAGTCCAATGAGTCCGGGATCCCCATCCTCCCACAGCAGAGGTTTTTATCTTGCTCCTCTTCATACACTCACACAAACTTTGTGTGGAGTGTAAAGAGGAATGAGACCAAAGCCCTGCTGTGGGAGGATGGGGATCCATCTCCAAAACCTGTTTAGAAGGACCTCCTTATGAATTTTGGTAATAACTTGTAAAACTCCACTAAAAAACAAAATCCACTTGACTGGGACCCTTGGTCATGATATTTCTGCCAGGGACTCCCATCGCCAGGGGTGATTCACGTCATAGCAACCGTCTTGCAACAAGTAGTGCCATGATAGTCTAGCCCCTTAGAGACCCAATGAAGCAGAAAAGGGTCATAATCGCCAAGGGCCAAAAATAACCCCCTGTGCTCATCCCATTGTTGAAAGCAGACGACTTTCACATTCATATCATGTGGAATCATTTATATGACTAGTTTATAGACATATCTGAATACAATGTATTATTACTATAACCACCCCTAGGCGGTGATATTTAATACCACCCGCCACGTTTTGGGCATGTCACTGCCCCCCATATTACTTTGAACAATGCACAACATTCCGCACTTTGGTTAAAAGTTAGTTAAAGTTTGGGTTTATAGTCTGATATCAACAACGGTAGATGTTCTCACCCAACTTCAGACTTTAACCCCAGTCTATCCTGAAACCTTTCAGTAGAACTCAGATGAGCTGCTCATTCAGCGCTACAATCTGAGCATTTCCGACCGGTACCCATTCAGGTCCAATCCCCGGTCAGGTCCATTCTTCATGTGATAAAGAGGGTGACTCTCTTCTCCGGGCACTCTGGTTTCCTCCTACTGTACATTCATTACTCAGTATTGTCTACCGAGCCAATGATGGGGTTTTTGGAACTCCGCTCAGGATTTTAAAATGACTACATTGCATAAAATCATCTTTGGCAAAACCATTCTACGGAACTGGCACCAACTATTTTTAGACGGCAATACTAATATGTCAACTCTGTTCCCCTCTCATTGAATTTTGACTGACGGGACATAAGATCAGGGATTCACTCAATTTCCGGCGACATCCTTTTGGGCCCTTAACAAGACCCTTGACAGTTGACGGACATCACCACTTCACGGCGACGAGAACGAAAGACACACGGACAGATCAGTAGATTACAACCTCTTCAGACAGGAGAGCATCTATTCATGGTTCACAAAATGTGCGGGGTTTAAGGGTTTGGAAAGGGTCCGAAATGTTGAGTGATAAATTGTGGTCCTCTAATTTCCTTTATTCATTCCTGGGATGTATAGGATGAAGGGTCTGGCAGGAGATAGGGACAAATGCTACAGTGACCGATAACAGCTTCCATGGGTGACCCTGTCAAGGGTTTCAAGCCCAAGAGAATGAGCTTGGTGCAAGGTTCCAATTTTGATCCCCAGATGGAGCTAGTCTTCAGGGCCACTCTCTCTGACAGCAAAGGTTTTCTCCGGGCACTCTGGTTTCCTCCTGCTGTACATTTATTTGCCCAATATTGTGTCTAGAGGAATAATGCTGTATTTGGTGATTGGTTCTCATTATAATTTCAAAATTTTCAGAATAGGACATGTTGTTCCACCCACATTATAAGCATTTCTTTGTTTCTGGTTTTATTTCTCCATTTCTGGTTTCATTTCTCTGTTTCTGGTTTCATTTCTCCGTTTCTGGTTTCATTTCTCCATTTCTGGTTTTGATTCTCCGTTTCTGGTTTTATTTCTCCGTTTCTGGTTTTATTTCTCCATTTCTGGTTTTATTTTGCCGCTTCTGGTTTTATTTCTCCGTTTCTGATTTCATTTCTCCATTTCTGGTTTCATTTCTTCATTTCTGGTTTCATTTCTCCATTTCTGGTTTCATTTCTCCATTTCTGGTTTTGTTTCCCCATTTCTGGTTTTGTTTCTCCGTTTCTGGTTTCATTTCTCCATTTCTGGTTTCATTTCTTCATTTCTGGTTTTATTTCTCCCTTTCTGGTTTCATTTCTCCATTTCTGGTTTCACTTCTTCATTTCTGGTTTTATTTCTCCCTTTCTGGTTTCATTTCTCCATTTCTGGTTTTGTTTCGTTTCATATTTTACAAATACCCCAATCGGCATCGATCCAATTTTACGACAAAATGGCTACCAGCTGATGGCGAGCAATTAGTTTGATTTCAGAAATATCAACATAGAAACATGTTAATTGTTCGTTATGGAATGTCTAGCGATTCACCTTCACACGAGCGATGGAACGGGCGGCGGAACCGGAGGAGGTGATTCGGTACAGCACCCTAGATGCACTCTGGGCCTAACAAAGATGTCTTTAGGCCTCGACTGAGGCTCGATTCGAACTCAGTCTGATCTTATCCCCTCAAATATCCCTAATTCCCCACAAAATTCCCTGATGCTCTCAGAGGAATAACAGTTTTTATTGATAGGTGACCAGCTAAACCCTCTTCAAACAGAACCAAATCTTATTGTCCGTTTTAGAAAGAGTATTATTGTCCGTTCCAAACGATGAAAAGTGTCCAAAAATGAAAAGATAAAAGGCGACCTATTGTGTGTTCTCGAGAAGTCAGGAAGTACACTAGCTATTCAATTTACCTTGGAGACCGGTGGATTCAGGACAAGGGATACAAAAAGTATGTTTTACATGCCTGTCATCAGTACGACAGCACAATGTCAAGGATAATAAAGTGGGTCGGAAATTGTACCAACGTTTATTTTTCACAGTTACAAATATGTTCATTTCCTTTTTATGGCCTGAATTGACAACACACGTAGGTCATGACACGAATGTGTTTTTTCCTCGGCCTAAAGTGCAATGCTGTAACTTTTCAGGTTGACAATAGTTGTGGCTATTTGTGGATGGATTCAATGGTTTACAAGTTGGAGAAGTTTTTCAATAAGTTTGTGAAGAGCGGGTGTGAAGTTCTATGAAGTAAATAGTTGAAAGGCCCCACTGTTGGAGAGGGGGTGGGAGTCGGAGTTACATTGTGTACAATAGAGGCGTATGGCTGAGATAGATAGGCTGCACACAGTTAAGGCCTATGTACACTATCAACATTTCAGGACACATGTCGCGACACATGTGTCCGACACAGATGGACACAGAAATTTTGTCCCTGTATACACTAGACACATGTCGGGACACATGTTGCGACACACTGTTGGGACACATGTTGCCAATCATTTTGCTCTGTACACACTGTCAACATTTCCAGCAACACGGTGTGTCGGACACATGTATCCCGACATGTGTCTTGAAATGTTGATAGTGTACATAGGCCTTTAGTGCTTCGTCCACTTAGTGTTAGAGTGGTACAGTGCTAACATTGATGCCTGTTGCCACTGAGGTTCCAGGTTCAACCCAGGGTTTCCGCCAGAGGGTAAAATGGGTAAAATTCCGTGCCCTAAGATTTTTCCAGGGTACGGATCCGTACCCTCAAAAATTTGATAAATTCACATATTTATCAGCAGTATTCATTGTTTTTCACCATTTAACATCATATTTCACGATGGAAAGTGATTTTATGCTTCAAAATTCACCTAAAATGACACTAAACATCGTTTAAAACAAAAATAAACAAATAAAAATAAAAATAAAAATTTTTCAAAAAAATTTTTTTTTCAAAAAAAATTTTTTTTGTCCGTACCTTCATTTTTTTTCTGGCGGAAACCCTGCAACCCTAGTTGGACCCATCCTCAATGATAGAGAAGGCAACTCTCTGACAGTGCAAATTTTCTCCAGGCACTCTGGTTTCCTCCTGATGCAAACCCTTACAAGGAGCCATCAGAGTGGTGCAGTGGAAACACTAAAGCCTATTGCCTCAGAGGTCCTGGGTTCGCCCCAGTTGGACCTGCTTTCCAAGTGATAAGCAGAGACCCTGCCTTAATAGAGAGGTTCCACTGTTTTTGACAATTATTTTTGGAAAACAGAAGTTTATAGTACATTCTTTTGTTAAAAGAAGAGCCTGTAGTCAAAATTCTTAACGCTTTTGAGGAAGAAAAATGAACTAAATTTTCATCTGATAGAATAAAAATTCAATTCTCAGAAAGAAGGAATCTCGCTTTTTCATCACGTTTGTTGTTCTTATGCTTGTAAAACGTCCATTTTTGTCATCGTTTCCACGGCACATTGCCACGGACATAAGAAACAGTGCGGACAATCATAGGAATGCATTCCTGATTGGAGCATCATGAATGGCGGCGGAGTAGGCGGGATGAGGCGATTCACAGAAGTGAGCAGGGAGTCTGCACCGTCGCTACAGGGAGCACTAAATTATCACCCCGGGTATTGTTCACTTGTCCCGAAAATGTGTCCAAAAATAGGAAAGTGATGGCATTGTGTCATTTTCTCAACCCATAATGGTAGATTTCAATGACACCCCTAAGGTGCGGAACTTGGTAGGCTGGGTCGAGGAGAATGAGACGTCTTTGCCGAGCGGATGCCGCGTTTATGTAATGACGTAACGCAATGCGGTTGAGTTGTGACAACCGCGTATACCCCACACTGACTACGGGAACCACACACTCGGTACGGAAGCCCTCCCAAGTTTTACAAGCTTGAAACACGTTAAGGGGGCTTATTTTAACCCTGGTTATGCAAGTTTTCAATAGGGCCTTAATGCAAATGCATTAGACAACAACTAAACTTGCCGAAACTCGGATGATGAAGGGCTTCACTCACATCACTTGGGACTCGATGTTGTTTTTCTTAGAAAAAATTCCCAGTGATCAATCGAAATGCTGTTTTCAGGAAACATTCTTTTGAAACGCACTGTATATCAGCGAACATAAAAATATTATTTCAGGCATGCTAACACCAACTCGGGCCATTAAAGCTACCCATCAAACAATACTGATAGTAAAAGTAAAGTCGTCTCCGAATTTCACAAATTACTTTCACAAGGGATCTCTACTAGAAAGCGCCTGAGGAAGACCCCGATTCGAGTCGAGAATTTGCGAAATTCGGAGGCGACTTTACTTTTACTATTATTTTGCGTCTCATTTTTTGTGTTCTATGTTGCATATCAAACAATATTGGATGATGTTTTTTATGTAGGAGGAAACCGGAGCCCCGGTGAAAACTTCGATGTCGAGGAAAGACTGGCCTCTAACATAAAGCCACTGGTGTGATGGGAACTAATTCGGAACCTGTGACAACATTATTGGCAGGTTTGGATGTTTGCACTGCACCACCCCAACAGCCAGCCCAGAGATTACCTGAGCAGGAAGCAAAGTTTTAGTGAAATGCACAAGATCGTAGTCCCCAAAGGAAAGTGACAACTTCCTTGTGACCTCGGGGAGAGGATACAGACAGGACAGAGATAACTCACCTCCCAGGCTCTCAACTAATGGACCGCAATCTGAGCTGATTAGTTACATTTGTGAAATAATTGACAACAGTTGTGTCAGGTGACTTCTGTTGGGTGGGACGGAGGGGGTTCTTGTCCTGGGCGGCAGGTACGACAAAAAAATGCGACATTTCCGGGATGAGTAAGAAGGTGAATGACAGTAACGATGGCCGTTGAAACAGAAAATTTGAATCAGGATATTGTGAAGTACAATTAGGGGTATTTCCAGTAAGGCAAATAGACTTGCCCAAAGTCTCACGCCACAGTGGGATTTGAACCTGGGACCCTCTGACCGCTAGTCGGAGGTCCAAACCACTCAGTGTTTCCGCCAGAGGGTACGCAGGGTATGCACTGAGTACCCTCAAAGGAACAGAAAAGGGCCATTTTGTTTAATTTCATGGGGTTTTTGCTGATTTTGAAGAAATGGCATACCCTCAAAAATATTTCTGGCAGAAACCCTGCCACTACACCACCGTGGCCCAGTATGGTCTGTTGAGCCAGATGCCACTCAATTTCAACTCAATATTTGTTTGGAATTGACCTCATAAATTACAGACCTGGCGCATTAGACACCATAGACACCCGGGCATAGACACCAGCGTTACAGCAGCAATACCAGTTCTCAGACAGCTCAATGCAGTTTTCTTATCTTTGCTGAACATTACCAGCTCGGATGAAGATGTCTGCTGCAGAGATATCAAATATAATTGAATCTGAGAGGGTCAGGCAATATGCCATCTTCATCATAAAGAACAATGCAATCTCCACCAGGTAACAATATGGACATCACTTCTGAGACGGCCCCCAAAAACATAAATATTCGGCAAAGAATGGCACGCATTTCCGACGGCAAGACAGAAGAAAAATGAGTGGAAACGTTAGACGAGCGCATGTGTTTGGTTTTAGTTCAACCCAATGATTATTTTCAACAAAACAGTTTTCTTCAAATGAAAAAATCCGCTGGGAAGTTTTAGTCAGTAAACTCAGCACGAAACGGAGGTTAAATTACATACAGCTTCATTAACGAACTAAAGTAATTAACAAAGTTTACAGCGCACTTCCCTTTGATAATATGA
The DNA here is from genome assembly GCA_002633025.1 of Notospermus geniculatus. Lineage (NCBI taxonomy): Eukaryota > Metazoa > Nemertea > Pilidiophora > Heteronemertea > Lineidae > Notospermus > Notospermus geniculatus. The sequence goes on from NMRB01000723.1 coordinate 76,596, forward strand.
GGACAATTAAAGCAGTGTCTAGTGACTGTGATAATGGGCCTAAAGGATTTGTCCGTGTTTTCCAGGTAAAAACTGAAGTTGTCGAAAGTCATCTTGAAAAGTCTGGATGAAAGTGACAACTGTACCTTTCTTCATCAAGGGAACGGAGAGAGTGCTCCTTCAGGGCCGTATTTAGCTTTTTGGTCCTGGGGGGGCAAAAGCCTCTCTGGGGGGGCAGAAGACCTCTTTTTGCCGGTTTTTGCCAAAAATCTGCATGAAAATCACGTTTTTTGGTTGGCTCTGGGGGGGCAGCTGCCCCCCTAGCCCCCCCGCTAAATACGGCCCTGTCCTTAATAAGGGTTTTAAAATATTGAATTAGGAGACTTAGGCCCAAATGTGACATGTGACAGCAAAATGCATACTGGGAACATCAGGAGTTCTCAGCGCTCACTCCCTTCGTCACCGCACACAAACGTGACGAAGGGAGCAAACGCTAAGAACGCCTAATAATCTCAGGATGGCAAAATGAGTCAGAATGTGCACATAAGAAGACCCAAAGTGCACCAACAGATTGTTGATTTCAGGAATGTCTGCCCCTGGCCAGGGGTCTGGGGGCCCTCCCCCAGGGAAATTTGGATTTTAGATGCTCTGAGATGCGTTTTCTGAGCATCTGAGACGCATAATTGAGCGATCTAAATCATAAATATTAGGGCGGACGAATTTTTAAGAGGGGCGGGCCGTTTTTAAGAGGGGCAGGTTTTGCTGTCGGTATTTTTAAGATGGGCGAGCCGCCAATTGTTTAACTGGTGTGGAGAACACTGTCAGCATGGTGTGACTTGCAATAGGCCTACCCCAGGCTAAATACTAAAGATTGGTCAAATTTTACCAAACATTTGGTTGAAATTTCTTTAGAGAAAGCAAGCACAAAAATCGACACATATGATGATAAATATAAAGTCAATTTCCAGAAATTTGCAAATTTTCGACCCCAAACCGGGGTCTTCTTCAGGCTGGAACTTTACAATCTGAAACTCTAGAAAAGACTCTAGAAAAGACGTTGAAATGTCTTACCTTTTGATGATGCAACACAAAATACTGAGATCAGAGAGTTTTTAAATCAGCAGAGAGCACCAGACACAGGTAAGCTTAAATCAATCCAGGAATTAAAATCCTTCACTCCACTAATTACCATATCATCCAGCACTAATGTTCCGACCCCCACGGGCTATAAACACTGATAGTCTCCCCAACTCTAACCTGCTGAGGGCATCTGGTTTCTCTCACATAAAAGACAGGAGCAACTGGTGAAAAAACTCCAAAGTCACCTGTGATTTACATAAAAGTACACTTTAACCCTTTCTGTTGGTAAATGTAGGTTGAAGTAAAATTGAGAACTAAGTCGCCATCATTTCAACAGGCCATTAGTTTGGTTGTGGGAATCTGCCATGATGAAAGTAAGGGGGCATCTCAGAGATGGTTACAACAGATAAAATGTGAGGTAGGCCTACAATTTTGAATTTGACATCCCCCATTTATAGATAGCCTATAAGGCTCCTGTTCCATAGACGTTCACATTTCACTTTTCTCGCGTCACACTTCACGTTCTCCTTTCATTCCTCGGAGAAAGCATGCCACATGACAGGTAATGTGTGTCTCGTTGTGCGCTGAATCGAGGAACGAAAGGAAAACGTGAAGCGTGGCGCGTGAAAAGTGAACTTCTATGGAACAGGAACCTTAAGGGCTCCGCACACTGGCGACTAAAATAGGGGCGACTACCGATGCGACTAGTACGTCGCCTGCAATAATTACCTTTGAGGTCGGCCAGTGATGTTATCCACGACATCACTGACCTTCCAAATAAGCATTTGTCGCAAACGAGTCAACAAAACTAAAAAAACTAAAAATATGTTCAGTCGCCTCTGTGGTCGCAAGGGCGGTCGCCTAGAAAATCGCTCGAAAAATCGCCAGTCTGCGGAGCCCTTTAGAGGTAGGGCCCCCTAAGTTTTGGTCATTTTTTGGTCCCATGGCAAGTTTGGTAACTTTAGAACTTCTTTTAATGTTCTTCTTTGAGGCAATTAACGAACAGTTGCAAGTAGTTCTTTGGATGGCACTCAAAGGTTACAACAAAGTTCCTTGTGGACGTTTTGCTCACACTAGGCGTTTTCAACACAAATAACAAAATGTTGGCACTCTAATGTTTGCTGTTAGATCAGAGGATAATGACTGAGTGTAGAGTTAATCCCTGGTCTCTTTTCAGGGTGGGGATAATCCTTTTAATCAGAACAGCCTCGGTAAATTTCCCTTCAAATGTATTGTGTTTGTTAGTGCCATACAAATAACTACATGCAGCTACTTTAGAACTTGGAGGAATTGTCAGTATAATTCCTCCAAGTTTAGAAGTACTGTACTACATGTAGTATCTCATTCCCAGATAAAACCATTTCAATGAGAGCCAGGCATGTCAAGAATGAAAGAAGGGTTTTAAAATTCTGTCTTTACTAGTTATTTCCCAGGAGGAGGAGGTGGTGGGGAGGTTTTTTTGACACACAGCAAATTTTATACAGGATTTCTTTTATATGGTTCCATCCAATTTCTTTCAGCCTTGGCATGTTGGAGGAACTAGGCCTACAGGCATGATAGGCATGTAGGGTTGGCAAACTTGACATGGTCCAAACTCCTATCTAAGAACTCCTCTCCCCAAACTCTGCTGGCCTAGTATCCGGCCAAAAAAATATCATTCATGGACTGGCTGCCATAGACACCCCTCCTACCTTATTTTGAGACGAAGAACTCCGCGTCAGGACGGGCAGAACAGGAAAGGGCCAGTAACAAGAATCAAGAACACAGTATAGTCAATCTTACTCTTTGAATCCAAAAGCATCAGCATCAACTTGGGTGAAATTCTCAAGACAAAACCCAAAATTCCTCAAATTGACTCGTTAAAACGATATAAAAACTAAAAAAATATGAGAAATCCTGAGTAAACGCGCCAGAAACGAAGACCCGACGGTCTGACATGTCTGATAGTGATATGTTTTGAAATAGCAACTTACTATTTTCCACTATCTGAGAACAGAGTGTAGTCCAAGTAGCCGCTTCAGCAACCCAACTTCTGTAAGATGGCAAACTTTCACCGAACGATATCTCATCTAAATAACGACTGATTTCGAAATTTCTTCCACAGTCAAAATCCTTTTGTTATGAACTTTCGAAATGCGTTCATAGTTTTTCGTGATTTAATCCAGTTTTAGTGAAATCGGTGAATAAAATAAGCATCCATCCGCTGCTGTTGTGACGAACCGCCATGTGCGTATTATAATATGTACATGAGCCTGGCCTGTCAACTCTGACCTTTGACCCCGTCAGGCGCATAGATTATGTGGGGACTGCTTCGATAGGTGGCGACACCGTACAGTGGTGCTGTGTCCTGCTGTGAATCCGCAGGTCGTGGGTTCGATCCCCGGTGGGCGCATGGACTTTTTCACCATTTTTCTTCTCTTATGTACTTTTTTACTGGAATTTTGTAAGTCCATCAGAAAATACTTTAGGGGATTGCATTTGGCATACCCTGTAGACACAGGCGTGGATCCAGAACTTTTGGCAGAGTGGGTCAGGGCTACTGAAGGCAGTCGTTGCGGGCGGGGGGCGAAGGTCCCGCGCCGACAGGGGGTCTGGGGGCCTCCGCCGTAAAATTTTGAAATCTAGGCGGCCGTAGATGCGATTTCCTGGCATCTCGGTATCAAGACAGAAGCTTTATTTTCACATGTTTTTTTTTTACCTACAAAATTAGATATCAACTAACGCCACCTATAAGGAGTCTCATCACTTGTCGTTAAAAGAACAAAAGACAAGAAGATCAAATACAAATTAAACGTCTCAGTTTTATTTAAATAGTTTCAGACGCACAACTTATAGCATATACATGAACTGACATTATACATGACTTATTTTTTTGTATTTTTGCCGGCATTTTCAAATCGAATCGTAAGTAAGTTGAAGGCCAAGTCTTCCCTTGAAATCTCCCCCTAGACTGGTTCCCTGTCCATGAATCAGTAGAACTGTACATGGACAGGGAACCAGTCTGGATATCCTCCACGGGAAATTTCTACAAGTGGATATCTCAGTTTTCACAAATTACCATCCCAACCCAACAAGAACACAACCACCCTTACAAATATCACATCTAGTACAGGTTTATGCACATGACCATCCACTCAACATAACTTGCCCTTCCTGGGGCCTGTCAAGGGATTTTTCATCTCGCAAGATTGTCCTTTCAATCTCAGCGAAACCCAAATGTGTGGCGGTCTAGAAAAACCCGTCAGAAGTCGCTGAATGATCAACAAGGGCTGTCAGATTGCCTGTGCATTGATCTGCTACTGTTTACCTGTTATGTAGTACATTTCAGCTATTGAAATGGGCAGGTTCACCAAGGCCATTAACACTTTCCTCAAAGCGACATCCGACGGGTTTTTCTTGACTGCCACACTAATATTAAGAGACTGACAGAAAGCTTGGCCATGAAGCACTAAGCTTGGATCAGATAAGATTGGGGTAATTTCTAGGAATAGAGTTACCGGTACATCAACAAGATAAAAACTTACATGTGAAAGATCCAAATAAAACCTGATGCCCTCTTGGCAAATTTCTTTAAGTTAGTTCATTCTACCAAACACGGCAAGCAAATGCTAGATGCAGAAAAAGTTGTGTTATGCACCATCTTCCTGTCCTCTAATTTCCAAACGTTTAATCCTTCAAAGCTTTAATTTTGGCAATACAAGACCTCCTCCCGTGGCATGCATACATGCCGTGCATAACCCCGCCCCCCTCCCAGTCGTTTATTAGAAACCTCGACACTAAAATTTATTTACAGCTCCGTGAAAAAGATCCTATAATATCCAACAGGGCTCAAATCACACCCACAGGTGAGGTCGTCATCTGACTATGAGTGATTTCTTCAATTTAAGTCAACTGTCTGTTATCAGCCTTTAAGCTGGTGAAAGAAATTATTAAGTCAGAATAACGAAAATCAAATAATCTTCGGCTTGAATGGGAACATGTTATTGGCAACTGCTTAGCCCATTCAGTCGGGGGTAGGGACTGAAAAGTTGAGGCGTTTTGGCGATGTGGTACAATGCACAACATAGCACGAACCTCCGATCAAAACAAACACGTCCATTTTCCTGAAATCACACATCAGCACCACGACGCAGCAAACGGTGAGAAAAAATCCAACTTCAGACAAGTGTGAAGAGTTAAAAAAGATTTTAAAACTTTTCGCGGTCTTTTGATTAAGTTTGCACCATCACTCTCACGAACATTTCTCAATGTCAGCACATCTGGACCAACCACGACTTACAACATCTTTTCTCATTAGATACTCAAAGCAACAGCCCAGAATCTGGAACTGTTATGACAGTTCTCCGTCTCCTGTCCTTCTTAAGCCTAGTTCATACTTCGATGCACGACCATCGGCGTCCGACGCACAATCAAAATCTGGACGCCGACTTCGCAGAGTTGATTCATACTGCAGCGACGCAACGCATTATGAAACGACTCAAGTAATTACAGTCCCGCGATCAGACGACGACCAAATCGTGCAACAGGGTCGGCCTCGAACACAAGATCACGCATCGATCGCCGGCGATGGTCGTGCATCGAAGTATGAATTAGGCTTCAGTGATGAAATGTCCTCGGGCGAAATGTCCAAAGATGAAAATCAGGAGACGAAACTCCTCTAACCGTCTCTTAAGAGGGCATGCCATGCATTTTTCAAGATATCTGTCTCAATTTCCTGAGCATCACCAGAAGGATCATCTCAACTTCATCCCTAAATACATGTATACCTCCTTAATACAGGTGTTTTTGGAACGTTCTTGATGACCGAATTTGCCTCCCAAGTCTTTAACGGGAATTTATCAGCCACGATTCCCGACAAAATCTGCGTTGGTTACACCTCAGACAAATGATTTGTCATCACCCAGGTTTTATAAAAGTACGAGTGCACTCAGTGAAATATTAAAACATCATAGTGCGATTCATCAACGGTTGAAAAAAAGTTTCTATACATGAAAATCTTTGATGAATGTGTCTGGCTTCACCATAAAACAACTCGTTCCTAGACCAGGACAGCATCTAGAACACCTACTCTATAGAGACAGCCTCCATAGACGGAGCTAAAACTTGGTGCGTGGAGAAAAAGTTCAAATACAATTTGGAGTGTTGCCGACAGTCATCAACACTACATACAACATTAGAATTTTCACGGGTTGAAAAATTCAACCCTGACTTTTTACACGTGAAATCAGCTGTTAAGTTCAACCTGACTATGTCACTTTCATTGACCTGTAATGTACATTTCAAATGTAATAATTGCTGGTTACAAAAGTGTTAAGAGTCTACCATCACACTTCTATACGTCAGCAACAATAAGGAAAGACTGATGACCCAGCATCGAAAAAATTGTATGGATATCCACCGAGATCAGTCTCCATGGAAAAGTTCTGCACATGGAGTGGAAACTTCTGCACAGAGAGTGCAAAATTTCTGCACGGAGGGTGGAAAACCTCTGCCCGGAGGTTGGTTTCTGTGTGACCTTCACCTCTGATTTTCTATCTCAAAAGTCATTAACTTTCAAATCAAGAAAGTTATCTGAATAACGTCTCCCGTCTGTATGATTCAGAAAAGTGTGCTGGTGTCTATCAAATAGACGGCTTCCACTCAGATAACGTCCGTGGAATTCAAAGGATGTAGAACGACAACCATACGAAAATTGAGGACTTGAAGCACAATGGACTGGCATTCTGGAATGAGAGAAGAGATTTTTAGAATGAGAGAAGGTGGGAGAACATGCCTGGATGAATAATCAAGGCCTGTCAGAGTGTGCAACGGAAACAGACAGTTAGCGTCTTTTCAAATTACCAAGACTGGCAACCTCTGAAGAGATAGGTGACCCGCTCCGGCAAAATAGGCACATGTCGCAGCTGATCACCATTGGTCATCAGTTTACTTAACTATTATCACTGCTGTCCACTACTGTTGTCAACCTGTAGAGACGTACATTTCAGCAATTATGTTGTAAGGCCGTTAACCCTTTCCTCAGTTGCGACATGCACCTACTTTTAGATCGGATCACATATTCCAAACTTGAATTGAACTTATCAAACTTACATAGGAAATTGCACTGGTGTGATCGCTTAAGCAAGATAACTGTAGGTGTCCTTCTGGCCCTCAACACGTTCTAAATATTCCTTCTCTATTAGTATGTCTATACATTTCTGAAAGAAACAAATGAAATGGATCACTAACGATGCAAAAATATCAAAGATGACGGCAAAATGATACCCTCTGAATGTCAACAATGCTGTGAGGTGGGGTGGCATAGTGGTAAGAGCATTAGACTCGTAGGCCAGAGGCCATGGGTTCAAGTCCCTACTTCGTTATCTCAGCTGGTCTAAAAGTACTAAGAGAAGTCCTGAATGAGCTGCTCCTTGAGTTCCCCAGAAAGGTGTCTACAGAGACTGGGGTGACAATGTGAAGTGCTTCAACCCTGTGCTACAGTGAAAAGGAGCTTTATAAAGCACATGGGATGGTACTAGGAGCAATTTTCAAGAGACCTCTCCAGCTGCCACAACAACGTATGATGGCCAAAAGTTCCCAATTGGAACCCTGCAAACTGCCACTACTGGGAAGCGCTGTGAACGGCTGCACCTTTTTTTATGTCTTATCTGTGTTACGTTGCGTGAAAGACTTTGTGACTTGACAACATTCGGTTGCCTTGCTCTACTTTTTACGTCTTTGATACAACTGCTCGCAGCGCCAACCTGTCAGGATAAGAGGGTCCCGGGTTCCAAGTTATGCAGGTTTCCCATTGATGTGTCTTATGACATACCTTAATGACAGGCACTCTTGGTTTAAACCTTGATGATAGTTGATTAAGGACTTCACCGAGAAGCTGCTGGTGTTTGAGCACTTTACGCATCTTCATGATCCTAACGATGGCAGCCTGAAAGGGAGGGGGCGGACATTATCACGGTGAAAATTGAAACTGACAACTCATTGTCACCAGCGTATGGCTATCTTGGATATTGTATTTCATTTTTCCGTCAGGGCCGACGCTATAGCATTATTGGCCCTGGTAAGTACGGAGGAGGCCATCAAAAGCTACTCATGTTCCTCACTTGGATGGGGTATTTTACTTGCCCTTGCAAAGACACAAGGTACAAGGCACCACAGCTTAC
>NMRB01000723.1:104799-119108 GCA_002633025.1 Notospermus geniculatus
GTATATGTGTAACGGTGATCGATTATTTGCTTTGCTCTACATACTTACACTCGAGTTTGTTGATCAAACTCGCATGCTATGGATAAAACTGAGTGTTTTGGTCACGTTGGTCGCCACGGCGCAGTATTTTTGGCGGGAAAATAACACCCTCACTTTCAGGCCCATCGGCGTTAAAACCGCCGCCGTTCACGAAAAATGCTGAGTGTAACCCGCTAGATCTGATCATAATGAATCATCTCAAGCTCTGATTGGTTCAGAATGTGCGCAAATAAATTCGGAATCAATGTTCCCGGGTCAGCAAGTATCGGAGCCCGATGATTGGTCAGCTGGCTGCTTCCATCAGCTGTTCACGTGAACAGATGCGTGATCGTGGTGAACTGGCAAATGACGTTGCGCCGTTGGGAACACCGTAAGATGGCGTGTCAAATCGACCCAGTTAAACCATTGCAGTGAAATGCATTACGCGTAACAGTCGTGGCCTGCGGCTGTGCTCTGCTGCCCTGCCGTATGGTTTCTTTCTGGCTATCTCAGCCTACATTTGGCTCTGACGACCATGGCCACGCTACCACACTCCACAGTGGCCTAGGCCTAACACTAACAGCATTTAAAACCAGACGTCTTGTCTTGTTTCTTCTTTTCACAATGACGTATTGACTTGGGCTGCTGGGGATTCTAAACTCGTTCCACACAATTTCCAAATGTCAAATCCTTAACTTTTCCTCAGAACTCAGCTATGTATCAACACGGCCATCGTTTACATGCACAGATTCTTCATGTTCCAATCTTTCACAAAATTCCATAGAAATGTAAGTATGCAGCTTCCGAGATCAACACAATTGTGTTGAGTAATTCTTTAGCAGGTTTACAGACAGTCATCCTGTGTACGTGCATGTAGGCCTTGCGTTTCATGATAAAACTTGGAGAGTCACTTGCCTTTGCAGGAAATTGCTGCCGCTTGTTTGTTCCTGGCTGCCAAGGTGGAAGAACAGCCAAGGAAACTTGAACATGTCGTCAGCGTCGCGTACCGATGTTTGCATCGCGACCAACCGAGTCTTGATACCAAAAGTGAGGTAGGTTTCTGAGAAGAGGATTGTTGGCATTTCACAGACAATTTGGTCAGTGTCTACAGAGTTTGTTTGATAAGCATTCTGAATGATGAGTTCACCTATCTTGATCTTGAATAAGATCTGCTGTGAGGAGTAGTTAATCAAAACTGATTCTCTTGCAGAAATATTTGGAGAAAGCACAGGAACTTGTTGTTAATGAGAATATACTATTACAGGCTTTAGGTAAGGATGAACCTACGTTAGAATGTGGCATTTGTAGGTCGACATAGTCAATTTATTTAGTAAAAGAGAAAAATTTGGTGAGATTCTGGGGGATGACAGGTTTGGTACCTCCTGTCAACCTATTATGTAGGGCTGAGTGTTGACGTTATCCTGCTGGGTTCTTTTGAATACTAAGACATCTCCTCATACTGTTTTCTATGGTTGCAGGATTTGATATCACGGTGGACCACCCGCACACCCACGTCGTCAAAACATGCCAGCTGGTGAGAGGTGAGTAACTGTCCTCAGAGTGGCAGGTAGAGTAAATGGCTCATTTATCAAGGTTTCATGGGTTTATGACAGTTTGTTTTATGTGCTTGAAGTAGACGGGATGTCTCTCAGTATTTTCACTTATTGCTGAACCTGGTTCATTTAGTATTAGTGAACAAATGATGTCAGACCTGACCCATATTCAGTTTGTGAGGCGGTCTAGGACAACCCATTGCATGCAGGCCCGTAGGGGCCGGGGGGTCCCGGGCCCCCCCACTTTTTTGCCAAAAAATACCTTGGCCCAAATGTCCATTTTGTATGTCCAGAATTTTTTGCTCTCAGATCCCAGGAAAATGCATCTAAAACACCTAAATTGTCAAATTTTTCTGGGGGGGGGACCCCCAGACCCCCCTTTTGGCTTCCCACTTCCTTTTCCATGCTCAGCGCACCGTCGAGCTACGCCCCCTTTCTGTCAATCCTGGATCCGGCCCTGCCAGGCCCCCCCCACTCATCAGAGGGCTGCTACGGGTCTGGCATGTCGCGTTTGAGGAAAGTGTTAATGGCCTTGGTGAACCCGCACATTTCAATAGCTGAAATGTAGTACATCGTACGTAACAGGTAAACAGTAGCAGATCAATGCAAAGACAATCTGACAACCCTTGTTGATCATTCAGCGACTTCTGACGGGTCTTACCAGACCGCCACACATTTTTGCCGACTCGGTAGAAAAGATTTGAATTAAAGTCAGATCTTTTTCACAAGGTGTGTGAACCACAATTTTCAATTTATGTGGTGTCATATGAAAGGTAGCCAAATGAGGATGAAAGTTTTAGTTTATATCCAACAGAGAGCACAAAAAACGACACACAAAATTATAGTTATGGTCCCTACATATCAATGTAGGGACCATCTTGATATCACTGGGTAGGTAGGAAATTTTTATTTCCTTCTTTCTTTCTTTCTTTCTTTCATACCCCTCCTTGCCCTTTCTTCACTCAGTTTGTTTTTTCTGATGTAGGGACCATCAAATTTGCTGTCAAGCAAATTTCACAGTTCTAGTTAATATAAAGTCGTCACTTTTGCAAATTTTCGACCCCAACCGGGGTCTTCCTCAGGCACTTTCAAATGATGATGAAGAGGTGGAATAACTGGTTTCCTCCTGTCTACTTCATGCAAGAAACAAAAGCCTTTTATCTCCCGAGCTTTATGTTCTGCCCTTTATATGTTGTCTTGCTGGTTGATCATGTATGATTTCTGCTCTTGGCGGTGCCTTCAGCTTCAACTAGCGTCCATTGTTCTCCAGGGTTGTCACGCTTCATGTGCCACGCATGCTGCAGTGTGCTGCCCCCTATTGAGTCTGCCGTCGTGGCTTTTCTCTAGACCAGGTCGGGTGTCGGTGTAGGCCTGCTAAAATGTGGCATAATCATTGAAATATTCACCTGGAGAACAGAGTTTGGTTCTAAATTTTGTTTCACCATGTTTTACAACAGAAGATTTGAGGAGCGTCATTTCCCCTTTCCACAAACAATTTTGGCGTTTGGCGTCTGTTGTTTTCTGCAGTAATCAGGTGATGGTGTTGGAGGTGTCATTCAGCTTCCTAAATGGACATAAATAAGGCTTTATTGGTTTTGCCGAGGTAGAAACCTGCCGTTTATCTATCTGTCCCACAAACATGAATGATCAAAAATATGAAGCTCCTCAAGTCTTCCCCGCATGATTGCATGTAATGGTTACTGATAAGGGGTGTCCTTGTCGCCATTGGATAGTATGAATAAATCTAGTAAATGCTTTTACTTAAGTTCTGTACTCGGCTCTCCAATGCTGTGGGAGACAGGCCGCCTATTAGCGGTCCTAGGTCACAAAATTTGACGTCACAGACGTAAGCCACGGCCTTCACGTCATTATGGATGACGTTGTGGCGTGCACTTCTCTGTGACATCAAATTCCATGACATTATAGGACCGCTGACTGGTGGCGGCCTCTAACAGCAGTAAAGTCTCCAATTGTACAAGAGAAGCATAAAGCCCTGTATCCACTAGACTGGTTTCCGCTGTGGTTTGTGGCGCCGGGTTTTTTTTCACAGTGTTTGGGATAATCTTTCAATGGTTTAACAATACATGGCGTGTTAATTATCCCAATGCCTGTGAAAACCGCCCTGGCGCCGCAAACCGCTGCAGTAACCGTTGTAGTGGAAACAGGGCATAAGCGTTTACATGATATTATTCATGCTGCCCATTGTCTGGTTCATCAACCATGAGATATAGATTTTTGACCGGGTCTTTTAATAAAGGATTCTTCTGCTCTGATAAAAAAAAGCAAAAATATGGGCAAAATTATCATTTCATGATGTCGCGTTTTCGAACCATATTTGTTCACGTGTTGGGTGATCGGCAGTGATCATTTAATATGGATGAAAATAACTGACTGTGGGAGATGAAATTTGGCTAAAAAATGAGAAAGAACGAAAAAAAAATTGAATGGTGGACCTCTCCTTGGCTGGCCCCAAGGTCGCCCCGCCTCTGCTGTGTTCAGAGAGAGAGCGTAATACGTTCTGGTTACTTTGATATTTCAGGCAATCTGAAACGCGTCAAAATGGCGATGAACAAATATGAAGAATTCTTCCAGAAGACTCTCGGTCTATATTTTCCACAAACTGGTCTAGGTAGACTGACTTGTGCTTTATTGGAACCTTTGGGGCTGAGGGCGGTCGAAACATTTGTCAAGATAGGAACTCGAGCAGCCCATACATGTGCAATATTATTGCACAATATGAGGATCAAAATGGGCAATATGATTGCCAATCTTTCTTCCACCCATCATCCCACAAGCATGTGACCCTGTTTTGGGCCCCATATTGTGCAGTAGAATTGGATGGTGTTTCTAGGCCTTTACAACGAATTCTGAAATGTTGAATTACCCATTGAAATTGCGTACAGCCACGTTGAAATCAAAAGGAAAAACAAACCAGTTCACCGTGCAAGTTCAAATAATACCAAAGTTCCTACCAATGCCCACTAATGGCATTGTCTCAACATGGAATTGACGCCATCAGTCCCTAGGCCCGTCTGTTTAGACAGCTTTTTTCCTCTGCTTGGCGAATGTGTCTCCTTTCTAATCCGTAATGTTAGTTTCCTTTAGGTCAGCATTGGCGTGACCGCATTTCATCATTATAATGTAGTTTGGTGTCGTGTTCCTCTTAAACCAACATGACAACATGTTGTCACTATTCTTCACTAACAAGGCAGTGACAGACTGGCGTGTCAGCGACGCGTCGTGCAGGCGTTCCGCCAATCAGATTCTTCGGTAGGTGCTCCGGTCCGTGTTACCGCCGCCCTGATTGGTTGAGCGCTTTCCCGACGCGTTGCTTACGCGTCAGTCTGTCACTGCCTTAACACATCGGGAATGAGGGTTTAGAACCCAAACTTTTGTGACTTTGCCATTCAAAATAACACTGTTCTGAATATAGTGGAGCATATGTAATTTGCCTGTGTGTGCCTGGCTTGAATGTACTCTAACCCTGGATTTAGCAGTGGACCCATATTGAAAAATTTGGCCATTATTGGACCACACAGGCATTTCTGTACTTGGAAATGGTTGCCGATTTCTTGTGATTTCACGTTTTTCTTCGATAACTCACCAGATAGTTTTGCTTTGATGATTGGTGTGCTGCACTAAAAGCTTGAACCCTGCTTTCAGATTTCTATTTGTCACAAGCACAGCTCACAAGGTGAAGGAGGCCATTGGGAAACTTTAACATTTAAGACTGGATGAGTATTTGAATGACATATCATATGACATATCTGTCTCATAGTCATACCTACAGCAGTCTCTATAATCCATACTAACTTTCGTCTATTTCATCCCTCGTTCATTGTGGTGTGTCATAATTCCACTTAGTAATTTACTTCAAATAATCTTTTTTTTGTTTTTCTTTTTCTTGGATGTTTTCTGTGTTGTGACGTGTGAATTTGCTCCCCGTCAATTGACTCTAGTGTCATTACACTCCATTCTGAGATAACAGAATATTTTGATCTGGACGCGTTGTAAAAATGTTATGCAGTGAAAAGTCTCTCCTAGATTTTGATATAAGCACATTCCTTCTTCGTTTGTCCATAGACATTAGGGGTAAGTTGACCAAATTTCGGGCATTTCTTTTTTTACGCCACTTGCTCACTGAATAACTCCACCTGGGATGCATGTACATCCATGGCAACACTTTAGAAGGTCAGATGACTCATCAAAGAACAAAATGAGTTACTGAGCATGCGTGGGGACCTAAGATCCCAAAACATAAGAATTCCATTTCCAGTGAAATGTGTTATAACGTACCTAGACAAGTAGAGTAGATATTTCACCTGCCTAGTATACTAAGATTTGACGTCAGTCATCTTCAAATGGAGGTAGTTCCATCTGGGAAGGGACCTCAGTGGAACGGGATAATCTTTTGATGCTAATGATTAAGAAAATTGATGTAAGATGAAAAAAGGTGCCTTCTAGGATGCAGCTACCTTCATATTTTGCGTTATTTCGTGTGAAAAATATGCCATTGATGACAGTCTGGAAGATTGAACAAGCATGACAAGTGATGTTTACATCTGGTAACTGAATAGTGCTACCAAGGTGTATGTGTATTGAAAGCGAGAAATATACTAGTATTGCTCATAAAGATATTTAGGTCCCTCTACAGAACAACCCCCAGATTCATTTATTCTGATAAAGTAACTGCTGGTATTCTGTTTTTGACCCAGATGAGGTTTTGGCCTGGGTGCCTCAGCCCACAGAGTTGATCTCAATGGCTATGATCTGAAAATTCATGTCGGTCCCTTCGAAAATGAAATTGGTGGTTGTTCTTTCATGATAGTTTGCCCTGTTTCAGATAGCAAAGAGTCCTGTTCAAACACAATCGTTCGTTTACAAAACCTCCATGGTTACCATATTGTTGTGTAGTTACCATGGTTACAGTTGCTATAGTGACAGGTAACTAATGCATTCTCTTGCTCTTCCATCCCCGTTGCCGTCTGGTTGCCATCGTCTGGGCTGTGCGTACGCTTCTGCCGTTTGGACCGACCCGTTCTCGATGACAGCAAGCAAGGATTTAGCTCAGACGTCCTACTTCTTGGCAACCAACAGGTGTGGTCTATTTTCCTCGTTATGTATTTATGTCGACGGCTGTTTGAAGGCCTAAAGTCGGTCACGCAGTAATGTGAGGGCAAACGCTAACTTCACATGTTAATCATGCAAGTTTGAGTCAGAATTTGAGCGAAATTTAGTCAAAAAGTTTTAAGGAAAAAGACCAGTAGTCTTGAGCAAGGGCTACAAAGAATTTCCTATTTGGAAGCTAAATTTTGAGCCTGTGGGGCCCACTTGCAAGAACTTTCTGGGCTTGTCTTGTGGAAATGGGTATGTACTACGTATATTTATGAAATGATAAATCTGGCCCGTCAGTTTCTGCTTATAAAAAACAGTTTTGATGCTAATCTAGAAATAACAACAATATTAGAATAATCTCTAAGGTAAGTATCGAATATGCCCCTTC
The DNA here is from genome assembly GCA_002633025.1 of Notospermus geniculatus. Lineage (NCBI taxonomy): Eukaryota > Metazoa > Nemertea > Pilidiophora > Heteronemertea > Lineidae > Notospermus > Notospermus geniculatus. Next base: position 111,874 of record NMRB01000723.1, read on the forward strand.
ACATTCCTGTTGTGATGAATGTTGATGATGATGGTTTCGATCTTGCTCAAAATGTGACGAACATCAAAAATTCACTGTGTCAGAAAGACTGGGGTGTCACGTTCGTTTTGGGGCAATGTGTCTGCATTTTGTGGCAAATCGAACCATTATTTGAATAACTTGTTTTTGTCGTTATGACGAAGAAATGCCACTCTACTGTGGAAGAAACTATTCCTTCCCTTACACTGCCCGTGGTGATTTTGTCAAAAACAGAAAATGTACATGATTCTGAAAAGGAACATTACACACACCCTGTAAGTACTCACTCAGAGCTTTCCAACGAGTACCTATTTGATAGGGTTTGGGTACTTTTCAGACATATTTTCAAATTTGACAGAATATACCTTGCTGGGCAGTGAAAGGGGTGAGTGCATCGCTGTGCTTACGTAAACTACACAGTATAGAGGTTTCCCACGTGACGTCACAGCCCCAAATGTCCGCCATATTGGCCGTCAAATGACGCAACGTCACAGCATCAACACAGCGTTTTCAACGCAGTTTGGACGTTGTCGGCAGTCATCGGACCTCTACCACCACTGTCTACTGCAAGCCGTATGGACGATTCGCTTTGTTTTCAACACGGTTTTCACACCAGACCAACTACTTATCCTCAGAAACTGTGAGAGGTAAAGTGCTTTGTTGAGTTTTAACCTCCCGGTGGTCTGAACGGGCTGCTAATCTTTTCAACCGGGAACAAGATGGCAGCCACCATGGCTTCATTTTGACGGCCAGTATGGCGGCCGTGTGACGTCAGTGGGAAACCTCTATAGGGACACAGTGGTTGACAATGACTTCACCCCAAGTGGTGAACCCCTTTGTGAAGCCTTTGTCAACCACCATGTCTGTACACTGTGTAGGTTATGTAATCACAGACTTACAGTGGCTTAGTATCACAATAAGAAAACATGGCTCAATTTGTCATGACTGAAAAAACTGACGTCAGTATAAAAACTGAACCATGAATAAAAATCTGTGTGAAACCAAATTGTCTTTGTTTCATTTCCGCTTTCAAACTGACTTTCTTTTCGCAGGCTATTTCATCCGATTACACCTGACGTGACCATATACCCGCTGCTTCAGTTAAATTATAATGCATCAATTACTTTAAACAGCTGTTCAGTCTTCTAAATCATGTACTACACCTACTCTTGAAAACACTATCAAATCAAGACACCGAATTACGTCTAGTCTACAAACTTCCAGTTGGTGCTAGTACTAGTGTATTGCCGACATATTCTGCACCCGTCGTGATGGTATTCCTTCGTAACTTTTCAGTCTACACTTGACGTCGATGTGCCTACACGCCAAACCAACAGTCGTGGCTTGTGTTGCCATTCATCTTGCTTGCAAGTGGTCAAGTTGGGAGGTACGTTTTCTTTCATACTGAATCGAGAGCAGTGACTCAAACTTGGCTCATTAGTGGTTATCTAGTGGTTATCAGGTCTGCTTAGCAAGTGGCAAGTCCCGGGTTCGAATCCAGCCCAGGCTATGTGGGATGTCATCCCTGGCTCTTCACACCTGGCCGAGTGATATTTACTGAAAAATGTTGAAGAAGTTCCTTGTACTTTAGTGCTAAGCTCAAAATTTGCTGCGCAGATTTTAGGAAATGATATCTTGTTACAGTTTCCCAAGTCAAAAGAAGGGAAGGACTGGTGGTCCTACGTCGACAGGTCCGTCACTTTGGACCTTCTGGAAGAGCTGACACAGGATTTTCTGAACATCATTGAGAAGTGTCCTAGTCGACTGAAGGGAAAGATTATGACCTGGAAGGTTTGTATTCCCGAGATTACTCCAAAAATTGTCCCCTTTTCCCAGGTCCCCTCCAAAGTTGGATGTAAAAGGCCTTTGACCCTATCCGTTTAACAGATTGGACCCCAGCATAATTGATTTCTAATCAGCTCGTTCTTTATGCTATTGAAGCAGAGAGCATGTCAGTTGGCAGCTGAGTGGAAGGCCGATAGGCCTCTTGTTATACTCCCCACTAAACTGAGATATGCCTTTGGATGAGTAACTATACTGACTGTCCATTCATTTCAGTCTGATGAAGGAATCGACAAGCTACAAGACCAATACGCTGTGACTGCCTTCTCTGGCACCAAGGACCGTATAAAGGTAGGTAGATTGACGATTCTCATATTTGCTGATTTGCGTACTTCCACCGAAATACCAACCAGAACCTTGATCTGAAACTGGGTGATGTGACGCCATCCATGATTCAGCATTGGTCGACTCTGACGCAACGTCTTCGAAGTCACTGTCGTGGGGTTGTCTGCGTCACGTCATTCAGTTTCAGACCGAGGTTGTGGTTGAGATTTTGGCGGAAGTGCGCAGATCTTTCTCATTTATGTCAATGCAAGAACGGTCTATCACTCTTTAGAAATGCAGCTAACCCTTTTGGCTTCAACGCTGATAGAAAAATACAGTGCAAAGGACTGAAGTTTGGCCGTGATTGCTAAATGGAAAAAGATGGCCATCTGTTCTGTGTTGCATTTTGGGTTCCATATCCTAATAGCGTCTTTTTCCCTTCTGCAGCCTATTAAGGACGAGAAACCGGACGAACGTAGGTTGCGCCCCGAGCCAGGAACAAGTCATGCTCTTTCTCCACAGAAGATGAAACAGCCGTCTGATCGACCGGACGCGAGTCATCCTGCTGCGGCGATTGGTGCTAGTCATCCGGAGATGAACATAGGGATGCGTCGGTCGAAATCGGACGCCAGTCTTGTCCACTCGTTCAAAGATTATAAGGAGATTAAGGCACGACAAGAGGCAGCCGCAGCTGCTGCTCAACGTAGCAATCTTGGTAACGGACATACAAAACCGGTTCCACACGCGGCTGGTTCGAGCCGGCCGCAGTCGGATATCCCACTGTTAAGAATCAAGCAGCCTATACCGGAGGTGTGCAAGTCCACGCCGAGTTTAGATATGCGGAAAGCTCAATCTGTGACGGAAGTTCTAAAGCACCCGTTAGGTCGTGATGGCGGCAAGTCTGACGTGACGGCTGATGCTGGGAAGCAAGGACTGGGTCTAGACGCCCGGAAATCAGACACGGCACCAGGTGTGCATAAGACAGAAGTGGTGCCAGATGTACAGAAAAAGACACCGGATGTCCCAAAACCAGACGCGGTGCCAGAACTTCGTAAGGCTGAAACGGCGCCGGTTTGTCGTAGACCAGATTTAGCACAAGATGTCCGCAAATCCGATGCACCGATGGATGTACAAAAAAGTGTTCCTGGACCAGATGTAAAGAAACATCCGTCTGTGCCAGAGGTGCCTGATACTCGACGACCTCATGCTTCACAGGAGGCTCGGAAACAGACGACCCCTGAAGGTCGTAAACAGACAACGACCCCTGAAGGTCGTAAACAGACAACGACCCCTGAAGGTCGTAAACAGACGACGACCCCTGAAGGTCGTAAACAGACAACGACCCCTGAAGGTCGTCCACGAAAAGATGAACTGAGGAGTCCGTTAATCAAAGAACGGTGTGAAGTTCGGCTGGAACGGATCGACAGTCGCGATTTGTCCCTGTCGAAGTCGGGACGGGTGGATATAAAACATGACTCTAGGTTCGACGGGAAGCATGAACGATCGGAAGTAAAACAAGAAAAGCCGGTTAAACAGGAACGTAGTGATCGACCGGCTAAAAGTATAAAGCAAGACCGTCCTGACGGACGGACGGAAAAACTTCCGGGTATTGGTATTAAGATTGAGAAACATGGTGAGGAAAGATCCTCAAAACCGTTGAAAACGGACTCAAAGGGTGATTCTACCGAGCCTGAGAAAACACAAGATCGCGAACCGCTTCTCATGCGGCTTCCTGTTCTAGAACAAATGTCGGCAGAACGTGATAAAAAACATGAACGGAAGGAACGTGAGCGTCGGGAACGACATGAACGAAAACGGCAGGAACGAATGGAGAAGGAACGGGAGAAGGAGGGTCTGAAATTAAAAATAAAAATTGGTGGACACCAGCCGGAGATACAGCAGGAGGGTGGCGGCGTGCACCGCGCGGCGAGTGGCAGTGGCGACGTACGAACTCAGAAAATGAATGTTGACTCGCAGCAGGTGACGGAGCGGAAACACCATCACCATCATCATCATCACGATCGGAGCGCCGTACGGCATACGGCGAGCTCTAGTGATATGTTGAAATTGAAAATACCGGTCAACAAAATCCAGCCACCGCCCCCGGGTGCAAGTCCACCACCGCCGCCTGGGACTGACTCACCGTCAGGGCCACAGAGAGAACTCCTAGGAATACGTATCAACAAACATGACCGTAAACAAAAGTCTGGGTCGTCACGGAAACGACCTCATAGTCCGTCTGCTGGACAGCATGCAAAACATTCACGTCACGACACGTTCAGTCCTCCTAAACCGCCGTCATCAAACATGATGAGTCGCTCAATACAGGAAGCTCTGACGACCGACCATCCGAACGGTAGCGGGGACCCACTACCAGGACCACCTCCGGACCAGGCAAGTTACGGTCACGTCCAGGACACCCGACAGCAGTTTATACACCTCCAAAAAAGGCAAATGGCGTATCCGCACCATGCGTACCCACAACCGTACCCCATGCCTCATCTGCTCGCTGCACCCCCCTTACCTGATCATCCACCATTACCACAACCCCCTCCACCACCACCCATCCCCTCCGAGCCACCCCCACCTTCACCACCGTTGCCTCCATCACAGTGAACCAACATCGGTCATGTCTGCTGCCAGTTTAAAGCTAGGCCTGATGATGGATACCCAGGGGTTTAGCATGTTTAGATAACGTGCGTATTTGCGTAAATACGCAAATCTTGTTGGAAATCTTAGTGAAAAACGCAATTGAAATCTTGCACAAGACGTAACATACGCATGCCAAAAAGCCCCAGATGCGGTCCTTGCGCACTATGATGCTGTTATGATCCATCAGATATACAAGCAATTGAAAACTGTCTATTTAAAAGCATGAATAAAGTTCCACAGTCATGACAGTCAGCATGCAAACTGCGATGAGATTGCCACNAAAATACGCCACTTCACAGGGGCCTGAAGAGTAATGTAGGCACTCACTAAATACAAGATGAGTAAAATACTCCTGGCATTAAAAAAATTATCTATAACCCTGGATATATACCCATGTCCATTATTGTGAAGTTACGGTATTCTGTGATGGAAGCAACGAGACATCTCTGCTTAGGACTCGAGGTGCATCAACACTTGTATCTGTAGATTTTGTCCCGTGTGTGGTAATGGCTATGGATAGATCACTCAACGTTCAAACAATCACTGCGTTCATAACGATGACACAATCACTTCAACGTTTGACTGCTGCTGGGTGTAGCCTGGTCGTCTACACTGCATGTGCATGTCTGTCCTTGTACTGCTTACCTAACTCTTGGGCGATGTAGCCTGTTTGGGGCGGGGCGTATACTTAAGGCTACCTCAGGTTCAATTTCAACTTTAGGGACCGACTACATTTGTATCTAAAGCAGCACTGCATGCTATTCGTGCCAATCAGTGTTACTTGGCTCTCAACAAACCTGCTGTCTGTAGAGTGTTCTCTATTCCAACATGTGACCCGTCACGGCATAATCAGTCTTATGTCGCTCAGAAGGTGAGCCTCAACAAAGATGACACCAGGAGATTGACATGGTTGCTCCAGTGGCTGCCATCTTGAATTTACAGTGTCAAGAAAACATATCCCTAGCAACTAGCGTTAAACATGGCGTTAGCTGGTGTTAGGCAGCGTTAGTTATCGCTGGTGCTAACGCTGTCTCTGGAACCACTATCTAGCGCCACGTTAGCTATCGCTGGCTAACGTGGCGTTATCCCTAACGCCATGTTAAATTTAACGCTGTTTCAGGAACTGGGCCCTGACGTGCTGGTGAATGCTATAAAGTTGATATATCTTTACTTCGATTCAATATTATTATGTGATATGTAAATTCCAAAAGTGGAGAGAGAAACACTGACACTGTTGTTAAGTTTGCTTTAATTCTAACTTGTTTGAATTCATAACGGGATCGTTATAAGACAATGTGACTTGGAAATCCTGTTTTTGAAATTTCTTCATTCAATTTTCGGGTGATAAATTCTTGAGTGTCATTTGGGATGATTTGTAAGGTAACAGGGAGGCCCGTCAGGTAACTTTGGTTTAAACTTAAAGGTGGGGACAAAATGTAGAAAATTTGTTAGCAATATAGAGTTGTCAAAATTGTCAAGTTTTGTGAGGATTGGTTGTGCAGTATGGGTGAAAATGTAATCACTGTTGCAGTGTTGGCTGGCGTTGCACTCTGAGAATTCCATGTGTATGTATTGATAAGTGCTGTGCGAGTAGGCCTAGCACTAATCTGAGGTAATATACCCACAATACAGACAGGTTCTCCTGTAAAGTGACGACTCCCGCAATAACTTTGAATTTTTCCCGGGAAAAAAATGAATTTGGGAATCTTAACTCAATGAGAATTCGCATTTAATATTTTTTTTCTGTGATAGAGTACCCTATCAGCAGTGATGACCACTTGGTCGTATTACCCAGGGGTCAATATGTTCTCCTGCAATGAGGTTTGATGGAGCCACCAAACCCTGTAAAAACAGCACTGTTCACCGAAATGGACGGTGGTTAACAGTGCAGTGGAAATGGGCCTTTAAATGAGATGTCAAAGACATGTTGGAGCTGTTTGGGTGCACGTCAATAGTGTTCAAAATCAACTTTCGGCCACTTAAAGATGAATGAATCATAATCACCACTGGCATGTAATATTTTTATTGTTTATTTATTTCTAATTATGCACCTTTTCTTTATGCAGTTCCTCCGAAAGCAGAGATGCCAACCCGTAGCGCGACCCGAACGTGTCACCTCCCAATGACCTCTGACCCTTACGACCCTTGTTCTATAACCATGGTAACACAGGAGAAAGAGACATTTCGCTAATTAACAGACTTCCCAGTTCATATTTGATGTGGCGTGCACATTAGGAACAAACGTGACAAGGGATGGAGACTGGGTCATGGCGCCAACGGCTCACGTGACATTTTGATGTCCTGTGTGACTTTTCATTTCGATATATACATGTTGTGTGTCATTCTTGGGTTGCGTCAAAAATTCCTTGAAGTATTCATGTTTGACTTGTCTCCTATTCTGTCCAGTTACTAATGTGCAATGCCTTTTCATGCCTAACTTCATTGGATGTTGAAGGTTG
>NMRB01000723.1:121059-191708 GCA_002633025.1 Notospermus geniculatus
GTGAAGATATATCTAGGCACCCTGCACGAATGCACCAAATTTCAACCCGATCGGACTTCAAATATGGCCGCCAGGAAGCCATCTTGAAAAATGGACTTTGACCCACATTTTATAAATAGAAGTAGGTAGGATGTTTTAACGTTGTCAAAATATATATCTAGTTACCATAAAAATATATGGTAAATTTCAGTCAGATTCGACGTCAAATATGGCCGCCAGGGAGCCATCTTGAAAAATGGACTTCAACCCACACCTCATAAATAGTGGGAGCTAGGATGCTTTAACTGTGCCTAAATATGTGTCTTGGTACTATCTACTTATTTCGGTTCAATTGGACTTCAACATGGCTGCCAAGCTGCCAGCCTTGAAAAATTGACTTTGGCCATATCTCATCGGTAGTAAATGTTATGTTTCAGTGTTGTCTAAATATCTATGCAAGTATCCTGTACATAACTGCTGAAATTTCAGTCCCAACGAACGTCACGTGTGGCCATCTTGAAAAATGGAATTTTTGACATCTGTGACCTTTTTAGACAGGAAAGCAGTTTGTTCACAAATACCACTTGTATTCATTGTATTCAGAAATTGTACTCCTTCTGGGTGCCATCACCTGAGTTTATGTCATTGACTGATAATACTGATCAGATCATAAAAATATTTCCTGGTGTGTTCAGCTTCATCTTATCTGTACTGATCCTTCAACATTCACCATGAGAGTCACAGTTTCACACTTAACCATGGAGACTTGTCACAGAGGTGAGCACAATGGCCCTGGCCATTTCATATTCTATATTTTTATTTTTTTTCTACTTTTCTCCGCGGAATAAACTTTTCTCCGCGGAAATAATGTTTTCTCCACGGAAATAATGTTTTCTCCGCGGAAATAAACTTTTCTCTGCGGAAATAACTTTATTCCGCGGAGAAAACTTTTCTCTGCGGATTTAAACTTTCTCCGCGGAAATAATGTTTTCTCTGCGGAAATAAAGTTTTCTCAGCGGAAATAAACTTTTCTCCGAGAAAACTTTTCTCCGCGGAATTAAACTTTTCTCCGCGGAAATAAAGTTTATTCCACGGAAATTCCGCGGAGAAAAGTTTATTCCGTGGAGAAAAGTTTTCTCCACGTGGAGAAAACTTCTCCGCGGAAATAAACTTTTCTCCGCGGAATTAAACTTTTCTCCGCAGAATTTAACTTCGTAGAAATCGCTGATCAAAGCCAGAGGTTTTCCAGAGGTGGAGACAAGTTTATTCCACGGAATAAAGTTATTTCCGCAGAGAAAACTTTATTTCCATGGAGAAAATTTTATTTCCGCGGAGAAAACATTATTTCCGCGGAGAAAAGTTTAATTCGCGGAGAAAAGTAGAAAAAAAATAAAAATATAGAATATGAAATGGCCAGGGCCATTGTGCTCACCTCTGTGACAAGTCTCCATGGTTAAGTGTGAAACTGTGACTCTCATGGTGAATGTTGAAGGATCAGTACAGATAAGATGAAGCTGAACACACCNTTCCAAAATTTTGATGCAGGAATATGACCAACAATATGTACTTTCATATGGAACAAACCAAGATACAGAATAGCACAAAATTGACACACAAAATGATAATAAGCAAAAAGTCAATCTCCAGAATTCACGAATTTTCGACCCCAACCGGGGTCTTTTTCAAGTGGAACTTTACAATCTGAAACTCTAGAAAAGACTGAGCTGAAATCCGAATGTAGAACTAACACCTGTGTAGACAGGATGAGTGAGCAATTAAGGAAAGAAACAGGTGTTAGTTCTACATTCGGATTTCAGCTCAGTCTTTTCTAGAGTTTCAGATTGTAAAGTTTCACTTGAAAAAGACCCCGGTTGGGGTAGAAAATTCGTGAATTCATATGGAACAAACCGTGTTAAAATCGGCCCAGTAGTATTTGAAATATTTAACTTATCAGGTGTAGATACATGGACAGGGGCGGACCCAGGATTTGGGAAAAGAGGGGGCACCCTCTGCTAGGAACATTGAAATTTGTGCCGGTCGATTTACCGGTAACAAATTTGTTGGTCAAAGGGGGAAGCGCGTGCCCTCTCTGGATCTGCGCCTGATGAGGCTGCTAGCTCGTTCCCAGTCCTGCGTTGAAATGGCGAGCTGAACTAACAGAAATTTACAACAAGTCACCATGTCAAGTTTTCTAAATGAGAGGAACAATATTGTTCATCGCAGTGAGTACAGTGCTGTCATCTATTGACAATAAAGTCTGTCATTTGAATACAGAACAAGAGGCAATGTACATGTACATTAATATACTGTTAAGTACATTTAATAAAATAAACTGTATACTATATTACAATAAGATGATCAACAGGAAGTCAATTTCCAAAATCTTTGCAAATTTTCGACCCCAACCAGGGTCTTCATCAGGCTGGCACTTTCAAGTTGAGCTACCAGAAGTGTAAATTGGGGTCAAAAATTTGCTAAGATTCTGGAAATTAACTTGTATATTACAATAAGGGTGATGATTGCTCTAGCACCACATGAATTATAAATGGTTAATAATCATTACAGAGAAACAACATACTCAAGTATATAGGCCTACAGGCATTTTTTTCTCCAGACCCCGGGAAATCTGAGACATCACTTGATGTCAACTAAACACATCAACGATAAATCACACTTTATTCTTAAAATTTTGGGCATTTCAACCAAAATAACTATTATAAACATGATTTAAGTACCTTATTGTAGAACTGATAATGAACGCGATACAATTTGGTTTACTGTAGGTCAGCAAGTGGTTGATACTTCAAAGCTGGGGTTCTACCATATGTGTGACTCTCCACCATGAAACAGTGTAAAGTCTCACGGAAAATGAGCCTAAAACGGACTGACATGACACCAGAAGATAAAGACAGGATAAAGAAGATAAAGACAGGATACAGAAACAGGATCACTCAGACTTCACAACAGACAGACAATACTGAAATTGACAAATGTGACCCTCTACCACAAAACCAATCATCAGTCACTCTGAGGTTGACGAGTTTGCATCAATGTATTTATCAATTTCATTATTGTCTGTCTGTCTGTCTGTCTGTTGTAAAGTCGGAGTGATTCTATTTCTATCTTTATCTCCTGGTGTCGTGTCAGTACGTTTAGGCTCATTTTCCGTGTGACTTTACACTGGTTTACAATCGGCATTTAATCCAGGAAGTCTTCCATTTACCCGAGTCTCTCCAGAAACCTTCCATGGGAACTCAAGGAGCAGCACTTGGTCCTTTCAGACCAGTGGAGAGTACAACAAAGCGATGCTGCTCAGACCATGGAACCTTGGTCTCAAGTCCAACGCTTAGAAACTCTCAGAGCACAGAAGTGTTTGGGAAGAGGTAGGTTTTCTCAGCAGTTATTGTGAACAATCATGAGCTGTTTGAGATTCAGACATCACAGGCCTTTGGCTTTTGCTGCCACCTATTAACAGCAACTGGAACTTTACTACAATGGGCCACTGGATTTGTAGGCCTATTTTCCTTGGTAGTATAAAAGGGCTGTAGCCCCATGCTCTCTTTCCCCTCCAGACTTTGACCTCCACACATGATGCGCAGTTCCTTATTAGATGACCGCGACCATGTGCTCAGCTTTTCTAGACAGGATCTTCGGGTTCCGGCATTGCAGGCCAGCAAGGTAGAGGAACCTCTCCCGATTTCACCTCTACATTTACATCATATTACCGTATGTGTTGTATTTCTGTCTTGTTCCAAAGAAGAAAGCACAAAAATTGACACAAAAAGTGGTAAATATCAAGAAGTCAACTTCCAGGACTTAGCAAATTTTCGACCCCAACCGGGGATTTCAGAAAAGACTTTTCTGTCAAATTGTGTCTGTAAGTCGTGTCACAGTCCAAAACACAGACCCGGGGGACTCCTGTATGTCTGAGTGATAGGGCCTGATAAAGCTACATCATGACTAAGCTCCTCCCCCTCCAGTATATGGAGATTTCACGTAATCAGGATAGATGCTAAAGTCGACTCGAAAAGACTATGTTGCCCCTCGCGATTTTGCTAATTGTCACAACACAACAACGGCCCCCAAGATCACCTGACCAAGTGTTCATCTGTAAAAACAAATCTCATTGGTCCATTCCTAGCTGAAATCTCAATGGTCCATTCCTAGCTGAAATCTCATTGGTCCATTCCTAGCTGTTTTCGTATATACCGTCCTACAAGTTCTTGTGGTCGATGCTGCCATTGTTCGAGAATGTTGTGAGCGGATGAGACTTGGTCACCTTCGAGTCGGTCGAGTAACGTCACGCAGACGACAGCACCTGAAGGAGAACCATGCGGTTAACACGAGACAAAACAAGGGTTGAAACCAATCAAACTTGAGGCTGACATTCAACTTACTGCACCACAGCACAAATTCCAATTACGTTTGAGGAGCCACGGTGGTGTAGTGGTTTGGATCTCCGACTAGCAGTCAGAGGGTCCCAGGTTGAACCCCACTGGGCGTGAGACTTTGGGCAAGTCTCTTTGCCTCACTGGCCTCTCTCCACCCAGGTGTACAAATGAGTACCAGTCGGAAATACTCGGATTGTAGTGCTGAATGAGCAGCTCATCTGAGTTCTACTGAAAGGTTTCAGGATAGCCTGGGGTTAAAGTGGAAAGTCGGATGACACCTCTACTGACATCCAAACGACCTTGACCTGAAAATTCAGAACAACAGAGATTTGACAAAAGAGGGCGACTCTTTGACAGTGTAGCTCTCCTCCAATGTTACATACAAATTGCCCAATATTACAAAACAACCTCATACCAACCTTCGTAGAAGTCCAACGTACACATCGTCTTTCCCAGGATCGTTTGAAAGCCGTCCTGTGGTGATGAACAACCAAGGACTTCCTTGGCTAACGAGATGTCCAGTTTGGCGTCGCGCAGGACTTGTTTCCCTAAGACGTGCTGGAAGTTATAAGTAAACTGTCAGAACAAGAAAAACTTAAAGAAAGTAATTACCGGTAGCATGATTAGTTATAAATAGCAAAAATATTATGTATTTCTCGAAACCACTGTACAATTAGATACAGAATCAGGAATTTTGAATACCTGAATGGTATACTTACAAGTTCCAATGCAGGCCTAAAGAGGGCGTCCACTGCTGCCTCACTGATGACCACGGTTCCTGGATCCAAACCTGTCAGGCGAGAGACAGAGATTTCAAATTTCAAATCATGATTAACCAACTCCCTGTATGATATCTGTACCGTGAGATTGTTGCTTNTGATTACCTACTCCCTGTATCTGTACCGTGAGATTGTTGCTTCTTGGATTTGACAGAAGCAACAAGATGGCTTTGCACCTCCATTGAGCACCATCGCTTGCTGTCGGTGACTGTCATTGAGCAATGTCGGAGGTCAGCAATGTTAGAGGTCAGCAATGTCGGAGGTCAGCACTGTCGGAGGTCAAGGTAATACGTCTCTATTTTCACTCACCTAAGCCGCCACACGTTCCCAACCGGAAAAACTGGACATCCTCACACCCGGCGTGGTGGCAGAGCTTGATGAGCTCATGTAGCATGATGGAGACGGAGGGGATACCCATCCCGTGCTGGAAGGGGGAGACTAGAGGTAATGTGAGGTGTGGGCATTCTCATCCTAGACTGCTGGGTATTGTTTGGAGTCGCTCTGAGGGCGTTTAGGTGTTTCATTCGGAAATGACGGAATGCTAGGACAGACAGACAGATGGATGGACAAGTTGACAATGTATACCCCAAACTCGTACGGAATCATGCCAAGTTTTCCCGCACGTGATGCAAGGACCAACTGCAATCCATTCTGGTGGGGCTCCCTCCAATGCAGACGAACTGGAAACATAGAAAATGAAATCAATGTTACCATGGTTACCATCGTTACCAGCCTGGCAGGCCTTTCGATTACCCCCTCCATACGACGTTTAACGTCGTATCAAAAAGCATGTGCCCAAATTCCAACTTGAGAAAAAATGTGCCCAAAATACCCAGTGTGCCCAAAACATCCGGCAGGGCTGTGTACTCGTACCGTACCCTAGTTTTTACATGGAAACCGCCGAATCTTATAACAATGAAGTGACCGACTTCAACATTTTATTCTGACAGGTGTTGTCATATTTCCAAGTCCATTTCTTTCAAACCCCTGACTGAAATCCCGTATAATCTGTTTGGTTGTAAAGCAGAAAGAATGCACTTACCAGTCATATCAAATTTGTTGGCTGAATTTTTTCCAATAAGGAGATATTTACTTAAATAACATATCTCACTTTATAGCCGCATTGGTCATTCGACGATGTTTTGGCGGGAAAACTGGAGGTGCATCACAAATGTATGCAGAGCAAATAAATCAAGTTGCTCATGGTCACGCTTGGCCTGCCCCCTTTTTCTGCCCATTTCCACAATTTGGAATGGAACACTGGAATCCCTTGGGTGGCAATTTCTGGCCCCCGTGGCCCAGATAGCCTAGCACACAAAGACTGATGGATGCCAAAGTCGCATGTATCAACCCGACACATGGTTTCTCAAATTTGATCATCTGAGCACCTGTCTGAGCAGACCAGCTCTGCCTGGAGTGTGGTTGCAAATGTAGCTTTGTCAGCATTTCATTATGTTCTTGGTTTTATGTGCGACAGTGAAAAAATACAATTGCCTATTTATCTCATTACGTGGTTAATGAAATAATTTGTTACTCCAAAACAATTTTGACTTGAGGTTAACTCTACTTTCCTATATTTTTATTATTTGCATACAGGGTGTATCAGAATTTAAAAAAAAAAGTAATTTCAGATATAATTTCGGGTTAGTTCAAAACCTGGCATTGGCACTGGCACTGGCACTGACATACATAAGTGAAACTGCCCACTTGCTCATCGGTCAGACTGGCCTCACACGTCAGCTGTTGAGTTTAAGGGACAGTCTGTGAGGTCACTTAAAGGGGCAGTAGGCTAGATATCCATGCTTCTTTGTGAAATCTCTGTGGATTCATTTCCACAGATACCTTGTTCTAAGGCAGCATTTCATGCTTTAGAAACAAGTGCAGACTGAACCAGTGGGGAATGGCTTTGATCAAGTGAATGTGATACAAGATAACAAAATGCAGCTCACAAACAATGTTTTATTTCTGGTTGGAAATAAAAACATGAACCAATCCCTTTCCCCTAAAAGTGGAATGCATCAGATACCAGGGAAACGTATTCTTAGCAAGATTCTTATACATGTACATTCGCTGAATGACCAATGAGCAAGTTTGAAGCAATCGAAAGGCCCGGCTGCAAACGTCAGGTGTGCCCAAATTAAGGGAAAAAATACAGGGTGTATCAAGTTTGGAGCAATCGAAAGGCCTGCCTGGGTTATATTAAATGACAGAATCTTTGGGATCAGTGAGAATATTCATTCGCTGACACCAACGCTGAGCATACTGCAGCTTATGCGTCTTAACTGCCAAAAATATTGATATTCCACGTCACCTCAATGGCAGATACGCCAGAACTAGCTACACACTGGCAAATTTTGGACTCAGGTTGGGATACGTCATGGGATGTGCAAACTGGTATTCTTGCAGATTGCTAGCTCAGACGCAGATCCAGAGGGGGGGNCCGAATATCCTGGATCCACGCCTGTAGCTCTACCTCTCAATTGAGGTATGACTGTGATGTTTCATCTTTCAGTTTCATTATCATCAGTTTCGCCAATGACTAATCAGAAGTCAAATGTTATGCTAATTAGACACAAGAAAACTGCCAATCGGATCACTCCAATTTCGCATGCCTCATTAGGGGAAGACCTTGTCAAATCAGGGCTAATACCAGGAAGAAACAAGCTGGCTTGTTTTTCACTGCAATGTAACCAAACACGTTGTTACAAAACTATCATAATCATGTATAATGGTGGCAGGAGAGCACTAACACAGTAAAATACTCCCTCTAAGAGTTGTATAAAGGCTAATATAACTGGGGCAACAATTACAAATGCTGAACTCGCATTTTGGACTGTCGTGTGTAGTGTAACTGTAAACTCCTGTCATTCTGATTAATGATCAGGCAAGGGTTAATAAAGCGACATGAGGGATGTATGGAGTCCAATTTCACACAGTGGGCCGTATGCACCAATGATCTTGAACTCAGGTTGAGCCACAACTTTTCAACTGTTCAGGTTTGCCAGGGCATGATGTGACAATGGAAAAGTTGTGGCTCAACCTGAGTTCAAGATAATCTCCGTTGGTGCAGGCCTAAGGCCCTACATATGTAGATGGATTTTAACGTATCCTCTTGACAATTACCATCAGACAAATTTTTTGCCTCCATGGCGGAACACTCCTTTAAGTCCAATCCATTTTCGCTTGCGCCATAAGGTTCCC
The DNA here is from genome assembly GCA_002633025.1 of Notospermus geniculatus. Taxonomy (NCBI): domain Eukaryota; kingdom Metazoa; phylum Nemertea; class Pilidiophora; order Heteronemertea; family Lineidae; genus Notospermus; species Notospermus geniculatus. The sequence continues at coordinate 129,410 of NMRB01000723.1, forward strand.
CGAATCTGTCCGCTCTCTAAAACCACGATCAAATGCTTATCTAATTGTCATTGTGTAATTTATGAGCACATGACCCCATTCCAGCTGGTCTTGATAATAACAATTTTTCATCCCTGGCTGGTGACTTCAATTTATTTTTAATTCTCAGTCAATAAAGTGAATACAGGTTACCCAGTTTACCTAATGGAAGACTGAACGTTATTTTACAACATTTTATAACTTCTTTTCATGCCATTGGGCCTATGTGACCCATTTTCCAGGGCCATGTCAGGGAAATTGAATAGATATGAATGGGAGTGATATATTTAACTGACCTTGACATCACCAAACATTTCTTTAAGGTCGTGAGTTCCGGTGCTGAGAGCAAAATGATAAAGAACATCTTCCTCCATGGTTGAAATGTGGGGGTTCTTCACGTAACTTGTATTCCTACAAAAAGAGTGTGTTGTTCTGTTATGTAACAATGTCAATAAAGGAAGTCTGAATTTTGATTTTAGTACATGCCTGGTAGAGATCATTATCTGTGACCATGGAGGTATTATAAATACCTCCATGGTGTAACCTAGTCCTGCCCACTTTGGGCATCAGTATGCCTGGGGACCTATCACTGCCAGCTAGTTTTTGGGCTCAACTGGTAAAGCCCCCTCTCTTAGTCTTTAAGGCCTATGGGCTTAGGGCTGTATGCTTGGGTCGGACTTAGCCAAAAGTAGCCAAAGGTGTGGCTGAAGTTAGATTTTCTTTATGCTTGAAGCATTGAGAAAGCATACGGCCCTTTATGTTGAAGCACTTACTTACAGAATGATATAGAATAGCTTTACTGGTACATCAGGGTAGAGAAGGCCACAGGGGCTGATGAACACAAGCACCGAAGGTGCGAAGCCATGGGGGGGGGCTGAAATCTAGAAGGCCGTTGGTACATGATTTACCAGCATCTGAGGCAATTCTGTGGCACTTTGAAAAAGGGCGATTTTTCTAACGTTGATCACTGCACCGAAAAATGGGGGGGGGGGGNGGGGGGGGGGCATGAACCGGGTTTGCCCCCTGGATCTGTGTATGGGTGTATGGGTAGCCCATCAGGGACGGATCCAGGATTTCAGAAAAGAGGGGGCGCACCGTGCTAGAAACATTGAAATCTGCGGTGAATTTCAATGGTTTGCTCCAAATTTCAGAATTTCACGGTCAATTTTAAAGATTTTTTGGCCGAAAGGGGGGGGCGTGCGGCGGGTGCGCCCCCCTTGGATCCGTGCCTGCCCATAGGCTGTGGTGGGGGGTTCAGGCCCCTCAACCTTGCTGACAGCTCTCACCCCAGATTCAGGAGTCCTATTGGAGTCATACCATTCTGCGAAGAGATCACACCTATACTGACACACTAATACCAAAGTGAGTGGCAGTCAAATAACCACAAGCCTGATCTCAGGTAAGGCCTACTCCAACCACAAACACAGCACCATAAAGTCTAAAATTCATTCTTCGTGGTTAGCCTACCAAAACATCAACAGGATTAGAATAAACACAAAATGTGACCTACCTTGAGTTGACATTATGTTCGTCATTCGCCATGTTGCTATATTTAGAACGCCTCAACGTCAATCGAAATCGCAATGTTTTGGTTCGAAAATCACTGTTTACGATGTAAATATTGACGATTACACCGATTTTTTTGTGGGATACTGTTAAGTATGTCTTATGAAGTTTGATTGTGGGTAGTTGATGAAAATCTGTGGGGAGGAAGTAGGGGATTTTTTAGAATTATCGCCGTGACGTGTTGGTTGTGTTCAACTTATTTCCTTCTGTCCGCGTGCTTTAAATGGGTTTGTCTAAGTTAGGAAATATGCCACGGAACGGAGGTCGACAGCGCCTGCTCTGCGAAACCCGCTGCTCGCTGAATTAGCATTAGAATTAGATTCTCGTCCATTCATTTCAAATTTCAATATCCAATACCATTGAGGGTGCATGCGCTCTGCTTACGTTCGTCTATCCACCGACTGAGTGGTGACGATGTTTCATTTTGACATTATTTTCGTTCCGTGTGCCGGTCTCTATTTTTTACTCTCTCCAGGCGAGGGGAATCCCCAAATTGTTAATTTATGCTGATTTGGCAGTGCGCCAGATAGCTTTTGATTGGTTAGTGAGAGAGGTGTGGTCTCTGCGTCATCATACGTTATGTAATCGTTTAGTACCGGTAGTATTATACAGTGTAACCATGTAACCTTGTGACCATGGTTACAACAAGGTTCTGCAGGGAAATGCTCGAATTTCCAACCATATATGTCGTTTAGTAGCCAGCAGATCCAGAGATTTTGTAGCAACGTCCAACTTCGGCCGAGTGTAACTAACCTCTGTGTACCGGTACGAGATTGATGTGCGGCCATCGACGCGGATTACATAACGTAGGCCTATGATGACGCAGAGACCACACCTCACTCACTAACCAATCAAAAGCTATCTAGCGCACTGTCAAATCAGCATAATTAATAATTTGGGGATCAAGTGTTGGGGAGTCTGATCAAGGTGGTGGGGAGGGAGAAATAGTCATCTAATGCATATGTTGGGCTTTTTGGCTGCAATCACATACAACTATGCTACACGTATGTCTATTAACAAAGGCTTCGCGACTGTGAAGCCTTTTTAACAGGCGTGTACGTGTAGCGTGTTGTTCTATGTGATTGCAGCCGAAGGGAGACCTCTATCATGTCTATTGACAAGTTGTTAATCTACATGTACCGCTTACCAACCCCACTTCATGCAGAACCCCCAGGGGTTCTACATGAAGTGAGTTGGTAAGCGGTACATGTAGATTAAGCTCCTGGGGTAGGCCTATCAAAACAGAGAGAACGCGAGTATGTATGAATATGATGTGGTACGTAGGCCTACAATAACCAACCCAAAAAACAATACCTCAGAACTGCACTGGTTAAAATATGACATTCATTTTATTGAAAAAATGAAATTATCTTTTGTGAAAACAATAACATTAACAGAAATATGAACACGAACAGTAAAACATTTGCTCGTACAAATCAATAAAATGTCGGCCGACAATTGCAGTACCTCGATGCTATCAGGAAGAAGATGCAAGCTGTCAGCCCGGACTGCAGTTTGAGACTTTGTCTTTTGAGGAAGTTTTCACAAAATGATTGTCAATGTCCCCAAGAAGATACAGCAAGGATTCTTCACCCTTCAAGCCAACACTCGGCAAAGCTTGTCAAAATCTTACTACCGGTACAAATACTTTTCAGGGTGTCTACAGCCTGTGGAGCACCAAATTTAAGATCTTGAGACTTTTTAAAGGAGTTAGATGCCGAAGTTGTAAACACTCACTCACTGCATGGTTCTCTATCCACGGATGCCTGCGGTGCTGCCACCTATTGTCGGTGATATGTACTGACGTGAATATCGTGAGTGAGTTGCATCGGACCGGGGACCAGTCTAACGATCACGGGTGCTGCCACCTGCACGAAGGAATAAAACTAGTTTGCCGACCATATTTGTAAACAAACCAGCTTGTTTACAACTTCGGCGTCTAACTCCTTTAAGACCAAGTATCGGCAAAATTTAAGACTCTATTTTCTTCTAAATGAAGCACCAAAACAGATCACTGGGGATGCCCAGCAGTGAAGCGGAAGACTTATTTCCATCTTTTCCCATTGTCGGTTAATTTGGTACAGGTATTCACTTGAATGCAGGCTGGCCCAAATAACCTACACAAGCATCGGTAGAAAAAAACACTGACTGATAACATTTTTCCAAAATTGTCTTGAAGTCAAAATTAAGACACCTTTTTAAGACCTTACAAAAATTCTCAAATTTAAGACTTTTTAAGGCCTTGAAAGTCGGAGTTCCAAATTACTTTTTAAGATTTGTAGACACTGTGCTTTTATATGAAACAACACTTCTACTCATATCACACTCTGTTTCGAAACAGTTCAAGTTTTACATTCCACAATTTGCATTTTATCATTCAACATTTGAGTCATTCTTGAAGATTCTTGCCCGGACCCGGGCCTAGAATCAGCATTAGAATCTTATAAATCCTGGCCACTGTATTAATTACAAGCGATCACATTGCTTACCAGTTAAATCAAAAATTCCTATAGGGCGTTACGACCTACAGCCAACTCTGCAGTCAATTTATATACAGTTTATCAAAAATAACTTGAAACAGACATTATATTTACAGTACATCCTGACAGTCAGCAGTTGATTCCAATCGGAAGGAAAATAAATCTGAACTTTTTATGATCATTTAAAGCTTATTTTGATAAAAACCTTCTTAAAGGGGCAATGAGCCAAGCGTGACATCGTTAAGGGGCACCAGAATGAAGTATCAGTATGAACAAGGCTATTTCTTGCAGCACCATGTATAAATTCCGCTCGTATACACCGTGCATAACTAGAATGTGCATAGCTCGTGCATGGCAGAGCCCACTGAGGTATGTGCATAGCACATCCACTGATGTCAAATTCTCGTCCAAACCTGGTATCCAGGCATTGTTGACGTTTCATTCAGCTCCTTCTTTTAGATAAACCCCCTGCAATGTCGTCTGCTCATGTGTCGATGAATCAGAATAAGACATATGACATGGTTGGTGCATCATGAAAGCAATTTTCATGCATAAATATCTATCATTTAACTGTAACAGCAGGCAAAATTGCAAATACCGGTACAAATTTTACGGTAGCCCATTCCCACACAAGATGTACATTACAGGTCATTATACAATTTTTACGGTACCGGTAGATCATTCCCATGCATTAAACACACAAGACGTACAGGCCATTATACAATGTTCATTTGAAAGTTTCATTTTAAAGCATTCATTTTGATAAAAGACCATGCATTTCAGGAAAGACAATACCTTCCATCAGCAATACCTGGTACCGGTACTCAATTTTTGTACATTTTGGATGTTTTTGATTCTGGGACATTTATTTTTGAATTTCAGTCACCCTGAAGAAATCTGGTGTTCTCAGCATAGATCCCTGGCTCGCATGCATGACGACCTTTGGCATAATGCTAAGATGGCCAATTTCTTCAGGATAAATTTCATTCACATTTGCAAAGGTTGATGCTTACATTACCATTTTTTGTTTGTCCCTCAATTCTGCATCCCTTCTTGAAAAAATCAAGTTTATCTCCATGTGACTTAACAGCTTGTTGTGACTTGCAAGCTTTTGACCCCCTTCACAATGGCTATTTCATTTGAACCTATGAACTCACGAAACCCTGAACTTTAACAGAAACCCTGTCACATAGGTATTCATTGGAAAGTACCGGTACTCACTGAGAGCTTTCCAATGAATACCTATGTGAGGTGTTTCAGGTCCCTCTCAAGGTTTTTACGCTTCTTTTTTTAGATATATTGGCCTTGGCGGTGAAAACGTTAAATCTATCATGGTGTTATTGACATCTTTCAAATTACCGATACAATTGACATAATATGGCACATGAAAATAGCACAATTTGCATGAACCAATGAGGTGACAGTTCATGGGGACAGCATGCTGGTTTTGTCACCACATAAGGGCCCAAAAAAGGGTTAAAAATTTGCCATATTGGAGTCTTTGCATATCTCTCCTCACAAAGTTTAGTTGGAGAGGTTTCAATTTTGATGCATAGGTTCAAATAACACAGGGCCGTATTAAAAAGGGTAATCATCGCATAGGGTTAAGACTTAGACGCGTGTAACTTCACTAAATGCACACACTTCTACCATGCATTTGATGAAGTTACATGCGTCTAAGTCTTAAACACCCTTTTTGAATATGGCCCACAATGTTCACAGGCCTAAAGAGACAGACGAATGGAAGATAAAATCACCGTTGAGGTTGGAAGAAAAATCACGAAACACCAAACACAACTTTTGAATAGAAATAAAACATTTGTAACACAATGCAACAGGATATCGAGTGCATAGACTTGTTCCTGGTCGGAACAACGCTAAAGAATAAGGGACTGGTATTGCCTGATGTAACGACGCAGTTGATTGGCTGGCTCTTTTCGATATTGAATTTGTAACGTTGCAGTTGATTGGTTAGCTATTTTGGGATGTAGGTAAGTAAGCAATTTCTCAGTACTTCTGTGACGTCACAACCTAGCAGCTTTCTGCCACAATATGGCCGCCCAATACCGGTCCCTTTCTCCGTCAGAGCTAAGTTGGGACCGGGAACCAGTCTATGGAGTGCAGTGAATTTTGGACTAAAACTGTATAATACAATTGGACTATTCACAACGCTTGGCTAGGCCTATAGTGTGTCATGGTATCTCGACCCATCCTTGGGTAGGCCTATAGTGTGTCATGCTATCTCTACCCAACCTGAGATCGGATTGTAAACCACAATTTCTCAAAACGACAGATTTGACTGCATAGCTAAGAATTGTACATTTTTCACAGATGGTTTGATTAACCTCGTTCCCACCAGGTGACTAGGAGTGCGACAGGCGCAGTAATGGAGTTAGCCATAACGATACCACCAACAGGGAATTATGGGTAATGGTGCCAATCACTGGACAACTCGGAATGGAATGAAAATGCGGATTCGATGGACGGTTGTAGCATCGTGAGAAAAATCTCACGATTTGTCAACGAATGACGAGAAAATCACGAGACAGGATTATACAAATTGGACGACGGATCTCGTGTTAATATTGAGGTAGATTTAAGTTTGATTCCAAGACCGGAGTTTCACACATGCGACAGGTCCAAGACCAAGGGACACGTCTCAGTCCATCATACGTCCTGGTAGCACAGGTCGGTCCAAGAACCCAGTTTCACAAAGGACTAGTCTACGACATCTCAACTGGTACTTGTAACCTCATGATGAAATTGATTCGACTCCTGTGCGGCCCATTTCGGTAAGATCCGCCGTCGTGCATTAGTGAACCAATAGTTGAGCTGATTGGTGGTAATCTTCGTCTGTTGTAGAAGAAGTTCTTTCTCGTCTTCGTTCGGATACGGGTTTGCTCGATGTTCGCGAAGCCAGTCCATCATGATTGCAACGGCCTGAAAAACAAGAGGGGGGTGGGGGGGTGGGGGTGATAATGTCTGCTCAGCAATGAATGCTCACAATGACAAGACCTCGGAAATAAGCAACAAGAACTTAAGACAGGTGCTACAAGGTATTACACCTGGTTTCACTGGTCAAGTACTGAGTTAAAGCACATCATAACAGAAATGAAAGTACATATACTGTACTTCCTTGCTCATAAGATACATGACGGCTGAAAACACACTACCGTTTTGGGGCTGAGCGCAAGGTCACTGGGTCACATCAGTGTCTAGTCAAAGTAGGACAACATGAGTGCACACTGTGTTCTTTGATCATAAGATAGGGGCCCATGGTGCCGAACACCGCAACTGTCTCAAGGTCAGCGTTCAAGGCCAGATATGAAGGCCANTAAAACTGGATGTTTCTTGGACGGATTCCCCGCCAGACCTCCTTTAAGACTTCCAGTATCGCTGTTCATGTCAAGGTCACCACTGCGTGCGAGACTACCGTGACCTTGGTACTGGCTCGATGATTGTCCGTCGGACTGGAAAATGAAATGGTATTCATGACAAGTCAGAGTGGAGTAGTCTGCTAGGCCTGGTTCATGATCAAGAGGTCGACCCATAGTTCAAACATGGTAAATGTAACCTGCTTTGAGGTGATGCTCCGAATGAGAGTTTTGTCGTGCAAGCTGGCTGTCTGGGCAGTTGTTGTGTCATTGGTCTGAGTGTAGATGAAATGAAACAACAATGGTGAATTGCCCATTGAGAACCACCAACTCGCACGAGAAAACGCTCACGTGGAAGAGCACCCTAAGTCTATAGGCCTTCTCGGACAGGTGCTGTGGTTATTACATGTCAGGCGTGGTTAGAAATAGTAACAGGTTTCTAAGGTGAAAGACATAGCTTTCTACCGGACTCCAACCCACAGACCCTTGTGTAAGGCATCAATCGCCAGGATGGTCACAGTGTCCTGTGTTTCCACACGGCGTTCTCAATACAGACTGCTCACCACACTGCCCTTAGTTTATTGAAATCGACACATACCATTTGGAAGCTGTTTCGTACGGCCTGATCAAACTTTGCACAGAATTCCTCGATAACGCTGGCTGCCTTCTGCTCTTTGACGTCCTCGCCGAGCTCTTTCTTCTTGGCCGCAATTTTCTCTGGAAAACAGAAAAGTTGGGAACTTTTGATTCACGTTATGGGTAAGTTTGATTCAAGAGTAGAATAGAAGTCCTACATATTCCGAGGACAGTGAAGATAGCACCCAGGTTCAGAAATATGCACTGTTCCTTATTGCTCTCTTCGCCTAAGAATCCATTCACATGAATTTCTAGTGATGCGACCCACAAACTTTGTTTGATTCTGTGGAATTGGTCATGGACAAAAGATGCGGCATCGCACCGCTCCAAATTCGTGTGAATGGAGGATTCTTAGTTGAGGGCGAATGGGAATAAACCTGCACTGTCAATTTGGGTGTCGAACACAAGCAGGCCAGCGACGTGCCGGTACTTGGGCAGGGGACCAGGAAGAACAAGGGACTCACCTATGAGTGACTGGTGGGCGTACTTCAGAGCATCCATGATCACCGCCTCCACTGCCGCGTTACGATCCTGACTGCTATTCGTGCGATTCCGCTGCAGATAATTATGCAACAGTTTGTTGAAGTCCGTTGGTAGATTGGCGATGAGTCGGAAGGGGAACGTCGGACTGTTAAAGTTCATGTCAGCAATGATGAGATCTCGTAACAACGGAAAGAGTGGATGTGACCTGAACGCCTTGGACTTGTCGCATACTAAGTTCCGAATGAATCCCTGCCGCGAATCTTGCGAAGTTCCATTGTGAACTTTTTGACTGCCGTTCGTGGTGGGAATCCCTTGGGGGTTTTCCACGGGTGGTTGCCACGGTGATTTTGCGTGATCCTGAGAGCAAATCACAACAGATGTGAGCTGATCGTCAGAAATGTTGTTAGGGTCTGGTTGCGAGGAGTAGTTTGTTTGAAGGCTGAGGTTCTCGGTTGATGGTCCGAGGCTGTCTTGGAATGGATTCTGACTCAGCTCATCAGGATCAAACCCCACTTCATGTGTGTTGTTTAGCGTCATATTCCCGTTCACATGATGCCCAAAGTGAGGCGCTGAGTTCGATACATTTGTAACCATGGAACCGAAACTCTCATTACTATACGACGGATTATCATCAAAGCTAACATGTTCCTTCTTCATCGGGAACCCGGGCGCAGCTGGTCGGCAAAAATTATTGAACTTTCCCGGTGGCATCTCGGACGTTTGATGCATTCCATTCTGGCGATGATTACCGGGCATAAAATTTGAATTTTTGTCATTACCGACATTTGGCGTGACGACAGATGTATTTTGTCCATTTTGGTTAAAATGCGGTGAATTCCTTGAATGAGTTGTTTGTGGGCTCGGATTAGACATGAAATGACCTTGACCAGCTGGCGAGTCTTGCCCCACAAATGACGGCTGTGACATCGCGCTCGCCATTTGTTTGTTCAACGCCCTCTGTTTATATTTCTGGACCAACCAATGCTGTGCTTGCGATGGGCCGAGAATATTACCAGGGGACAAGGTAGACTGGTCATGCACAGCACCGAAGTTCATGGAAGGACCGGGAGCACTTGAGTTGCCGAAATCAAAGGTGCCATTCCCCATATTGTTCATGAAATTGTCGTTTTGGCAGTTTGAATACTCGTTGTACTGTGACACATTGCAAGGTCGTTGCATGAACGACCTCTGACCTTGACCTTGAAAACTAGATGAATGAAAACTCGGCGTATTACCCGGTGTAAGCAGATTTTGTTCATTTTGCCGTTCCCATGGTGCAAACCGACACGACTGAGACGTTTGCGATTGATTCTGCCCAAAGTCATAATTCTCGGATTGCATACTTTGTCCTGATGGCCTCAGTCCATGTGCCTGTGGATACGGTGCTTGTCTCGGGTGATATCCATGTCCCTGTGACTGTTGCCACTTTTTATTCATGTGCATCATTCGAATATTATTCTGCGGCGTGCTACACGGTTGAAAATCACGAGTGTTCGTTTGTCTCTGCAGCTGCGGTGGCGCATTAAACGATTCACTGGGTATCACAGACACATTCGACACATTAAACGGACTCTGCGACTCAGCACTGCATTGTGGGAAGCGTACATTTGGTTGGTTCCGTGGGGTAATCGGCACATCCTTTATGGGATTGAATCCTCCAGAGTTTTGATTCCTTTGAAACCCCTGCCCTGTTCCGTTTGTACCCAGCTGAAGACCTGATTTAGACGTGTTGCCATCATCACAGGGTGGGAGATGTCGTTGAACGAATTCCTTCAGAGGGGCAATACCCTGCATACGAAACACCCCCTGGGTCGCCCCAGCCCCAAAAGTCTGTGTCTCAGCTAAATTTGTGTACGAACCACGACTCATGTTGTTCTTATTCCCCATCATGCTCTTTTGCCCAATAGATGGCACCTCAAACGACTGCATCCCATCAGTGTCGAAACTCAGTGGCGTACGTGTGGCGCCGATCGGTGACCGATCTCGCGAATATTCACCAAATGTTGGATTCACACAGAGTTGTTTCCGCTTCATATGCGACGTCGGGCTCGTCTCGACACTACTGTTCCCTGAGGCAAACGGACATGACGTTTTCCGTGAATTTCTTCGATAATCACCGGTATAACCAGAATCTGATTGACTAGGTCCACTCGTTTCATTCCTCACATCGCCACCAGGTGGCACTTTCAGTCCAGGATTCATGCCTTTCATCTTTGGATCATTTCTCAAAATGGACGGGACACTTTTATCACGAGACTGAATCTGATTACCAAGTGGACTAGGTGCCATCTTGTCTCTAAATTTCGGCACGATAGTCGCAGCAGAGGTTGAAAACATGTGGCCCCCGGACATCCCAGTGGTGGACACTGGGTACCGATTATAACCGTCGACTTTGTTCAACTTCTGATGCAAAAGCTGTGAAAAAGACATCGCAGGGGGTGCATTTTTCATTGGTACATTGTCACTGCTGCTGTTTACAGTGGGAACAGGGGTCGGCATCGTACTACGGCTTGCGTTACTCGCCAGATCACCCGAGTGGTAGCCAGCGTCGTGCGGTGATTTCAGCTCCATACGGTGAGAATCAGGATATTCCGTATCAGAAGTTAAGTCGACAACTGGATGCCGCGCGTCCTTTGCTGAGTTAATTCGGCTGACCTCCCCGTCCGTGATGCTGACCCCTGAACTCATGACGGTCCCGACCTTTGACCTCTGTTGTGGCATCTCTTTCGACGGTATGTTGGGAACTTTGAACACACTGTTTGAACGATTTTTAACGTCTATGGGGTTCTTCAGACAGGGTTTAGGACTCGCAGTTGTCGTGTCGCACACTCCAACCCTCTGTGACTGGGCAGCAGCAACACCAGGACTTGATGGATAAACTGGGAGGGGGGACTTTGGTTCATGTTTTGGACTGAACGGATAATCGGATCTTGAGAGTTTCTCCAACTGATTCCTGTCCTTTGACCCCTGATGAGTGCCCCCTGGTGGGATATCTGAACACACATCTTGACTGAAGCGTAACTTGTACTGTCTTCCATCGCTGTGCGATACGGATGATTGTTTATGATTGCCTTGGTAACCAGGAAGCGGACTTCCCACACCACCGTCTGGGAGTGTTGACGTCACACTTGGACTTCCACAAATTGCCTGACCTTGACCTTGACTTTCAAATGGCTCCTGTTTAATATCGAGATCATGTGACCCAGAATCGTCGAGATCTTTGGTCGGTGATGGCGCTGCCGTCGTCGGCGACGTCCAGCGCGAGACAAACGGCGACGGATCATTCATATTCGGAGACGGCATACGCGACGGCATCGCAGAGTTCGGATTGGTTTCATATCCTGGAATGTCAGATTGCGTGTCTGAATTATTCGCCGGTGACGGCGCCTTAGAATGCAGAGGGGACGGCAAATTACTATCACAGGACGGCGGCGAAAACTTCCCAGGCCTGGAGGAGGCAGACACCTTCTTTACCGACTCGGAAATTCTCGGTCCAAATCCCGACGGATATTCTACTTGATTTCCAGATGTGTTGCCACTTGTGTCGCGACTTTCAGAAAACTGTGCACAAAGATTGTTAGTAGCCGCCAAAGTTTCATTTGCTGATTGGCCGAAATTGTCCAAGAGATTATCGCAGTATGCGGACATGTCAAACTCGGACGTCTGCTGCTTTTCATGGTTGAAAATTTCTGGAACATTTTTGTCATTCGGTGACATTGACAGCGGTGATGCGGATAATGAGATCGGCGATCGTACATTGGGCGTGCTCAGTGTAGAGCGCTGATTGTTCGTCTCTTGATGGCCTTCTACAGCGGCACCATCGGACACACCGGAGGCGGCCGTATCAACATCTAGCGATTTTGATACGTTGATCACAGGTCCTGTCTTCGTGAAGAAACCAGCGCCCGGCTCCCCAGTACAATCCGATGGTTCTATACTCGGCTGCTTGTTTGACTTAGAGCCACTTTCCATTAATCTTGAATTCAATATTATCGGCGGTGTGGGACAGGTCAAACTACCACTTGAAGAATTCACAGAAAGGGACCAATTTTCTTGTCGAAGTGAACCGAGGCTTTGACTGCGGGAATTCATCCTGTGTTTCATGTGACCTTCCCCTTGTAAACTAGTATGACCTTGTAAATGACCTTGACTTTGGGAATGACCTTGACCTTGCGAATGACCGTGTAAATGACCTTGCCCGTGTAAATAACCTTGACCTTGTAAATGACCTTGAGCTAGTAAATCACCTTGACCTTGTAAATGACCTTGACCTTGCTGTTTCGCATCCTGCTGATAGAAACTTGTGTTCTCATGAATCTGCTGACTGGAAGAGACATGACTCATTTGAATTTGTGAAAAATGTCCTAAACTTGCCCGCCTCCCTCCTGGCATGGGAATACTTGTATTCTTCATCACTTGAGAATCACCATGACCTTGACCTCCAGGCATACGACCTTGGGACACATTATAACCTTGACCCTGTGACAAGTTGTGACCTTGACTATGCAGCACAGGGTGCTGATGTTGAGAAAACTGTGACTGTTGTATGAATGACCTCTGGCCCTGACCACCAGGGGCGCTACCGGGAAAACCATTCATGCCATTCTGTCCCGCTTTAATTGGCATCCAGTTCTGCATATTATAAAGATCCTGCAGACTAGATGGCGTCTCTGAGGTCCCTGCAACGATACCAGTCGGCAGATGATTTCCAAACTGAACGACCGAGTCCGACGCCATGTCGTAAAAATCCAAGTCCATACTGTCTTTGATACCGATATCGCTACATATCTCATTGAGGAGATCGTTCTGGATGCGTTCGTCACCATTTTCCAGTTCTTCGTCCGACAAGAAATGGCAGTTGTTTTCATCGTCTGAGCGTTGGCTGAACCCACCTGGGCTCCGCTGTGAATTGCGATACTTCAAATCCTGGAAATAAACAAGCGAGATTTAGTCCTGTTTCCTTCTACATTTTACACCGGATAGCCAAATTTCTGAGCCTCTTCATCCAACTTGATAATGGAGTTCACCACATTGGTTCTTTTAATTGGCTGACAGTAGGGGCAACCCCCTGCACTCTCGTTTGAGGAGACGAAAAAATACCGGTAACCCTTTCAGTGTCTACCCCCCTCCCCAGAAATCGTAACTATGTCACAACGAAGCATTTGGCTGACATTGAGCTATACTGAGGGTGATTTCAGTTCATTTTTTGAACACTAGGTGTCTCTGACATCATTCTGAGTTTTACAAAACACCTAATTTTGTTCTGGCGCTGAATGGGTTAATCCTGCCAGCAGGGTACGCTTCAAAGACTAGTGTAGGCCTATGGGGTACAGCTACTAACAGGAAACAGCATGCAAGGAGATTAATGGCGATTGGCTTTGCATCTCAAGCTGAAAGTGAGAGTTGAACCTGCAACTTACTGACCAGGGACCCTCAGTTACTACATCACTGAGGGCCCAGTCATGATTTTGACCATCCGTCAACCTGCACACTCTGTGTGAGGCTGAAGGGGTGAATGTTGTTCAATCTGAATTCTGACCCCTGGGCGCATATTCATAAAACTACTTAAATCTATAAAGTGTGATGTTCAACACAAAAGATAAGTATCACATTTTAACTTAGTAGTATGTTCATGAATATGGCCCCTGGCCCCTATCCCACAACCCTTGGCACCTGGCCTCCGACCCGACCCTATAAAAGCCTACCGGTACTCCTAATCCTAACCCTAACCCCTGACCCTACAGGCAGCGGTTATCACTGGGTACCCTGTTCCATGGGATTCAGATGACATTTACACCTTTTACAAAGTGGGAGGGGATTGAACCACCCACAACTCGCTGACCAGGGACCCTCAGTTTCCACATCACTGACCATATGATGACCCCCACCTGGTAAGGATGGCCTGCAGAAAAGAACCCACCTCATTTACCTCTGGGATTTCTGCTAGGAAATGCCTGAGGAAGATCCCAGTTGGGGTCAAAAATTTGCAAAATTCGGAGACGACTTTATGTTAATACTTTCAGAAAAGGCGACTGTCACACAAAGCACTTTTAAAACGTCGGGAAAGATTCCGTGAGTTCTTACCATAGTTGATCGAGGCCCAGTCCTGTGCACTGTACACTCTCAACGGCACAGTCCCAGCACAAGGACCACACACCGAACTTGAGTACCGGTAACACTTCTACTGTATATCCTTGGAGTCCAAGGTATATCCCAGTCCACACCAATTGATAACCTGAGTTGAACTAAAATCCACTTGAGAACACACTGGCTATATCCTGGTAGAGGGGACTGTTGATTTAGCCAAGCTTAGCATGACCAAGCGTTATAATAGGACCATTATCTACTCGACACCCCCAGGGTCTCCAACTCCCTAACAATACACAGATTTATCTTTGTGGAGAGTATTCTTGGAAAAACTGCCATCCAAACATTCATTGTTGTCCTCTTTAGTGAGTTTAATTAAACACTAAATGTTGATTGATTTGTATTTTAACAGTAATCAGTGGTTTGTTCAAACATCACACAGGTGTCGGAATTGTAATTAAAATTTACCTAATATCTTAATTAT
Source organism: Notospermus geniculatus (assembly GCA_002633025.1). Taxonomy (NCBI): domain Eukaryota; kingdom Metazoa; phylum Nemertea; class Pilidiophora; order Heteronemertea; family Lineidae; genus Notospermus; species Notospermus geniculatus. The sequence goes on from NMRB01000723.1 coordinate 144,538, forward strand.
GAAAAGTAATTAATTGAAGATCAAAGATTTTGGTGCAGGTGAGAACTTTTAGGGTACCAACACTCGCTTATCTACTTTTGCTGGTATTCATAAATGCTAGCAAATGCTTTTATTTCAAGTTTTGCAGCACATTTACATTCGACCTCGGTGTGCAAATCTTAAGTAAAAGCATTTGCTAACTTTTATGAATACAGCCATTGCGATTTCAGTATGTCTGAACAAGTTACCTTTGGATTTACCGTCCAAGTTTAGGTTTGTCAAACCAAGCCCATCTTGGTCAATGATAAGATAGTGAAGTCAAAACTTCGGGAAGAATCAGCAAGTGTCCTAAATATTGAAGTACATTTACACCAATCATGCCAATGTCATCTTCTCATGCAAAAACTAATCATTGCCATCCAAGTCTGAGAACCAAAATACGAGATGAACAACACAACTTCAGAATTTTCTAGTTATGTATGAGGAAACTGGACAGTCGGCATATTCTGGGACCATTTGCAAAAATGAACAATTTCTCCAGAATGAGGGAAGGTTTGCAGGGGCATAGCTAGCTTTTACGGCCGGGGCAAAACTAATTGAGTCTGGAGGGCGAAGTCAGAGGGGGGCCGGGTTCCCCCAGAAAAAAAAAATTGAAAATTTACATCTTCTCGGAAGCATTTTCCCCACTCTTGACTCTTGGCTTGAAGAGGGGAAATGACCCTTTAGAGAAAAAATTTGTTTTGTCACTTTTTGCTCCAGGGGCATTTGCACCCTGCCCCCAGCTACGCCCCTGGTTTCGACGACTTTTGAGAGCAGAACTGATCAGGGAGCTCTAGGTGTTTTTAGTTTATGTAATTCCTTAAGATTTATTTTTGGTTTTGATCATCTTCGCTTGACAAATGTCCCCTTGTTATTCAACATTTAATTGACGGACCATGAATATTTTCCTCACTCCCTTTCCACACTGAGACACACTCAAGGAAATTCCTGAATGAAGTTTTCGGGGAAAAATCTCCTGAACGACTTCTTTCAAATGAATGAAAGGCTTCCCTTGGGGCTGGTAACAAGTTTAATTAATTCCCCAGGGAGTTAAATAGCAGGCATTCCACAATCCTTAACCCTCTCTGGACAATTGATTGTCGAAGAAATGGCGAAGTGGAGATGGGGTTGGTGGCGGTGGCGGTGGTGGAGGGGGTGTGGGCAGTGGTGGTGGTGCTGGTGCCAATGGCGGTGGTGGTGTTGGTGGGGTGGCGGCGGCGGTGGGGTGGTGGTGACGGTGACGGTGCTGGTGAACTTGGTCCCGATGGCAGTGGTGGTATTGGTGGGCCGGCGGGGGCGACAGCGATGGTGGTGGAGACGGTGGTGGTGGGGTTGGTGCCAATGGCGGTGTTGGTGGGGCGCCGGCGGCAGTGGAGAGGGGAGGTGGTGACAGTGGCGGTGGTGCCAATGCTGGTGTTGGTAGGGCGGCGGCGGTGGGGAGATAGAGGCGTGGTGTGTAAGAACCATCGCTACAAATTGGGTACTTTAGAATCCCCGATTGGAAGTTACGTGCTCCATGGCACACAATGGAAATCCTGTTGTTCGATGCGGTTTATTCATTCCGTCAATCAACGATCTTTTTTGGGCACTGATCGGGATTCAATGGGTCGTAAACGTTCCTTAACATTAAGGTCCACCTTAAATCTATTGTTCTCGATGGCTTTGAATAGACTTACCGGTAAGGTCGAACTTAACTTTAAGGAACGTTCTAAAATACGACCCCAAATTTGTTCCTACAACATTCCAAAAACATGCACATTTTGCCCAATGGGAAAATTTTGACATGGATGTGCAAGTTGGGCCAACTATAGCACGCCTACTTTTGCTAAATGTAGCAGTCATCGAAATCTCCCAACCAATGCACCCCACAATCTCAATGTTATTTAAACAAATGCCCAGGAGCCAACAAAAGTGATTCATTCGCTGAGAATTTCGAACCACTCCACACAGGTGTCCCAACAAATAGGACATGTTTACAGGCAGTGGAGATTTAACAGATTACAACGCTTCATTCAGGTGTGCCAATATAGGACACCAACCCCTGAACTAAATCACCGATTTATCGACAAAAATAACATGATAGCCTTGATTCCAACCTACACTAATTGACCCCAAATACAATGTATTACAATGTAGATTTATATGTTGTGTGTTTTTTGATAAACATGCAATTGTTCTACAAATGAAGCTAAAAACAGAAACAGTGAAATTCTTGACTTAGGATAATAAAGAAGTTGTCATCAGAGGCGTTATAGAAAGAGCAGGGAAATAAAGAGCTCCAATAAAAGAGCACTTTTCCCATCTTTTGCCTTTTGTATTTTTTTCACGCCTGCAATTGTCATAATCTGTAAGAATACAGAAATGCCAAGTTGTGCAAGTAAACCAGTGCAGAAAAAGACAAGATGATGCCTTTCCTCATCCTCCCATAGCAGGGCTTTGGTCTCGCTCCTCTTCATACACACTGATGACAAGGATCGAGGTAAAAACCCCTGCTGTGGGAGGATGCCTTTCCTGGCTTTGATGATGACAGAATTGAAGGGTGCCAGAAATGAACACAACACCTACCATTTTTCTTTACTAAAATATGTTATCTTCATAGCCCGTGATGCATGTAACGACTCAAGTTCTGATCGCTCTTCGGGATGTCACTGAAAAAAGACAGATTGATAGTTGAGTGAATAAACACGTTTGATACATTTTGTAAAGGAAGAAAACCCAGCGCAATCCCTGCCACCGTAGGATAATTATTGGTCCTTAATTATTGTTCCCTTCGTCATCGCATTTTGTGCTGCGATGAATGGAGTTTGGAGGAATAAGAATGGAGTGACCACCTCCGATGTTCTCTCAGCAGGGGTGTAGCTAGCTTTTACGGCTGGGGGAGCATTGATTGAGTCAGGAGGGCGAAGTCTGACCCTAAAAGGAAAAATATGTTTTGTCCCTTTTTGTTCTGTGGGGCCGGGTACTTACCCTCTGCCCCCCCCTCGGCTAGCTATGCCCCTGCTCAGGCTAAATCAGACTGGAAGAAAGCAGGGATTGTCTTCTAGGTCTTCTTCTCCAGAAATCCACAAATCCACCTCAGAAGTTTTGGGTGAGAGGGTGACCAGATGGAGAAGCCATAAACATGTACATTGTGTACCACGTGCATTCACCTGTACTGACCACATACAGTGATACACACATCATGACATAGGGCCCTACACACAGTTGGCTACCCTGTCAAACTTCTAACTCATAAAACTCATCAAAAACAACAAAACTTACGATCAAGTCCCTATAATATCATGACTGCAACAAATACTAACATACCCGCAAGAAAATCGGGAAAACGGAGCACTTTACAACTCACCAGCAAAGTTTGAAGTGGAGATACCGACATGCATATACATTGTTTCAGCTGTCAAAGTGAACCGCGGTTTGTTAGTTACGAAATCTGACATCAGACGGCAGCACCGCATGGTGGCGTAATAGTTATGCAGGCCAACATTAGATGGCAGCACCGCATGGAAACTTAGTTACACAGGTCTCTACTAGGCGGCAGCACCGCATGGAGGCTTAGTTTTGCAAACTTACATTAGATGGCAGCATCGCATTGGCGCCAGTTAACTCATGAGTTAGGCAGATTTGGTATTGGCACCCTTATAACACATCTGCCTAATCGGCCTAACTCATAGTGTTACATCATAAAACATCTGGGTATAACTCAAGCTGCATTGTTTGACTCCGAATGTGTCATGGAGCTTTGACATGTTGAGAGTGCGCGTGGTAACGCGGAGACGGCGTCAATAGGCCTAGGGGCGGGTGTTTTTTCCTCATAGATCCTAAAAATTCATACGTCCATATCGGCATGGACGTTTTTCAGTTGCAAGAATGAAAAAAATAGGCGTCTTACGTTGCGTCCTAAATATCTCAGGAGGACATTTGTGCAGAAAAGTTTTTTTCTCAATTTGCGCGTGAAGTTGATTTCATGCGTCGAGGGACGCATGGATGCACCTTATAGTTCTGTGATTATAATCCTCTATGCTATAGAGTTAATCATATATAGTTCTATGATATCCCATATGTAATAGAGTTAATCCTATGCTATAGCGTTAATCCTCTACTGTAGTTCTATGCTATAGTGGTAATCCTATCGATCTATGCTATAGAGTTATCTTATAATTCTATGCTATAGACTACAGGGCCGTATTCTAGACGCTTTCTCAACTCTAAGCTCTACCTTTAGCTATTGTTTGCAGGACAGAATACAAACGCTTAAAGTGGACCTTAGAGTTAAGGAGGCTTCTAGAATACGGGGCCATAAGTCCTATGCTATAGAGTTAATACTATAATAGTTCTATGCTAAACAGTTAATCCTATAGTTCTATGCTATAGAGTCAATCCTATAGTTCTATGCTAAACAGTTAATCCTATAGTTCTATGTGATAGCGTTAATCCTATACATGTAGTTCTATGCTAAACAGTTAATCCTATAGTTCTATGTGATAGCGTTAATCCTATAGTTCTATGCTATAGAGTTAATCCTATACATGTAGTCCTATGCTATGGAGTTACTCCTATTTATATACATGTACTATAGAGTTAATCCTATAGTTCTATACTATAGAGTTAATCCTATAGTTCTATGATAACCTGCTCCTCCCGTCTCTCTACATATTATTGATCTGATGTTTGGAGTTCAATCCGCCATTGCCTCCCATCAGTTGTAAGACGAGGCTGGCGTGCGAGCAGGTTCGCTTGACGACGCCGAGCACTCAACGGAGGCAAATGCATTTCATAGCGGAGCAAATACATTTCATAGCTGTGTTCCTAATACATTTCATTGAACACCTTGAATTATGATGTTGTGTTTTATTGACGCTGTTTACACATATGTTGGAATTAGTTAGTTAAGGCTGTGGATTAACCAAAGGGTGGTAGTAAAGGTGAGATGCTTTGACTGGAGTGATTCGGGAAATCCGGTTTTCTCCTTCATTTTGTACACGTAGGCCCTAGGTACATGTGATATTGCACCGTCTGTATTTACCTGTCTTGTCTTTTGTTGATGTGGTTGCTCTACCCGGACTTCATTCTCACGTCACATCTGAGGCCTAGGCGAGGCACTAGGCGCAGGTGGCTGCCATGCTGTTTAACCCTGTCACAGGCCTACTGACTGAAAATAAAACCATATCGAACCAACTAGGTTTATCCTCTACAGACTGAATGACCGGTGTAACGTTTTCTGGTGTTCCCGATATCTCAGTGTTTCCATACAATAGACAGCTAGAAAGACCATGACTTTTCAAAAGGGGAACACAGAAAAATCTGTCACTCTCCTTTTGGAGTGTTTCAGTGGTCAATAAAAAGTTGGTGTTAAAGCGAATTGAGAGCGGATTTTATTTACATTTGGCTGGTGTTTGTAAACACAAAATTCAGCCAATCAGAATGCACGAAAATTTCTTTGTTGACATTCTGGAGAAGTTTGTTTACGTTTTTTCCCGAAAATTCGTCCCCTTTCGAATTCTATTTTTAAATCAATTTTTTTCGATATCGATTCGCTTTAACACGGTGTTTACAATGCATTAAAGCGTTGTAAACACCGTGTTAACACCAACTTTGAAATCACCCAAGGAGGAAGCCACAAAGCCGTTAAATTTACATAGGTGTAACATTTGCCAGTGTTGCCGTATGTCAGTGTTTCCCTTTATTGTTTGGGAAACGCTGGAAGATAGACCGTGTCCCATTGTCAGGTCGCAGCTTAGACCGTGTCCCATTGTCAGGTCGCAGCTTAGACCGTGTCCCATTGTCAAGTCGCAGCTTAGACCGTGTCCCATTGTCAGGTCGCAGCTTAGACCGTCTCCCATTGTCAGGTCGCAGCTCATTCCGTCAGACAGAAGTAGGGGAACACGCACAGATGAGGAACATTCAAAAACGTCACACCTGTATCGGCAGAATAACGGACAATGCTCCATAAGCGGTGTAATCCACGCCTTATGATCAGTCACGTATTGCCCACCTAAAAAAACGGCGAGCTGCTTCTGCACTGAGGGCTGACGTCTTGTTTAATTAAAGGATACGGATGGTTCGCTTTGATACCAGGACAAGCCTGTCAGTCCAGCTGAATGGACTTTTGTTGATGAGGCCAGGGTGATACAGAACTTGATGCATTACCGTATATTATGTATGGTCCAATCAGAAACTTCCTTGGCGCAGGGCCGACCAGGCCCGTCAGCAGACACGGCGATGACGTCATAATACTTGGCTATGGGCGCTCTCTCGTCTTTGGGCGGTTTTTCTGAAACATTTACAGTGGCACATCTAATGATAACCCAAATCGAATTTCCACTAAAGAAAGTATTAGACTGATTTCAGCTGATGAAAGTGTTCAAGTGATTTGCACACGGTTGTTTTTATGTCGTTCCGCGAAATAAGAACTGGTTTCGTCTGAAATTAAATGGAAAACGCGTGTTATTGTAACGGACCACTTGTGTTGGCGTTTACAACCACCTAGAGCTCTTCGCGAATCCGTGTATGTGGTCTACGATTCTGGCTCAGGTAGTTTATCAACTTAAAGCGAATTGATCACATCCTGGCTGACTGCTGCTTCTCGTTTAGAAACACAAACCGGGGGAAGCCGGGAGGTGTAACCAGAAATATATTTCTGGCACTCGTCCCCTTTCAGTTCAGAAATGAACGCAGAATCATGCGTTTCCACATCAGACGTATTCGACGGCGATGTAGGCGACGGCGACGGCGATTTGAGACTGTTCTAGAGTTTCGGATTGTAAAGTACCAGCCTGAAGAAGACCCCGGTTGGGGTCGAAAATTCAACACTCAGGAAATTGCCTTTTTATTCATCATATATTGTGTGTCAATTTTTGTGCTTTTCTTCTCTTTCGATGTAGGCCTACAGCAGAGTAATACCAAGAGGGATGAAAGGTGATCAACTCCCTTTAATAATTTGCCGAAAAAACGCACGTCTGCAGTAACTGATTCTGCGGATGGATCTGCGGAAACCGTTCTCCTGACACAGGGGTTACCTTTCATGGTCTTATGTGTAGCAGATTGCTGATGATTTTTATACCATCATGAGTGATAGGATTTGGGCTATCCCTAGACATCCTAGATAAGTTCCTCTGGATTCCTGCAAACGTCTCATCAGTGACATCCTGCTTCATATATCTTCAGAGACGGGCCGAGGTAGGGAGCGGATATTAAAACGGAAAAAAGTTTGTCACACTGCAGTTCCATTGTATAAAAGTCCCGTTTCCACTAGTTTGTTTCCGCGCGTTTTGCGGTGAGCCGCGCAGTTTTTCAGGGTTACAGAGCCCTTGGTGGCAGCCAAATGTTTTGTTTGCTTGTGAAGACCGCTCCGCTCACCGCAAACCACAGCAGGAGGCGCTCGCGGTAACGGGCCTTTACGTCGAAATTTCACAACAATCACAACGTCCCCGCGAAAGTTGGTGTAAAGTGCCATGATGTTCCCATCTCCCAGTGTGTCCCCTCATTGTATGGAGTATCCAACATAGAGCACAAAATGATAAAATACGTTTAAAGTAGTCGTCTCCGAATTTTGCAGTTTCGACCCCCAACCGGGGTCTTCCTTAAGCCTGCCGCACACTGGAGCTATCTGCTGAGCAAAAAGTCATTCGAGACCGTTTGCTCAGCAGATGACTCACCGAAAAATACGCGCACACGCGAGCTTTCTGCCTCGCGAGGCAAAAAACACAGCGAAATTACGCGCACACGCGAGCTATCTGCTGAGCAAACGGTCTCGAATGACTTTTTGCTCAACAGATAGCTCCAGTGTGCGGCAGGCTTCAGGCACTTTCTAGTAGACATTACAGAAAAGACTGTAGGCTATGGGATACTTGTGAAACGACAGTGACAGACTTCTCTGTGTGTGCCTTTTGAAAGATGCTGGCCTAGCTGTCTTTTGTATGGAAACCATGAGATATGAGGAACACTATAAAACGTTACACCGGTCATGCAAGCCACCACAACAGACAAAGACAATACACTTATAGATTATTTCTAAAGATCCGACCCACGCAAACAACTCGGTATGTTCCCACAGAGTTTTTTTGTGCCCCGTCATGCAAGCTCTATGGTAACTCCTCAACTAAACACAGAGGAATCGATTCCCCTCACGCCGCACTCAATAACAGATGTGCTTAGGAATAACATAAAGAGACTCTTCACTTATTTTCTCAGCAACTTCAAGCACCACTGTTACATGAGGTATGCCTCAGTGTCCCTTCGTCACCTGGCGGCGGAATCTGGAACCAACGTGATAAGACTGGTGTCCTGTCCAACCCATACATAGCCAGTGCCATTTTTTCTTAAAGGAGTGTGACTGTACAAATGACACCTGCAGTCGAGGTTTCTTTTCTCTTAAAGGAGTAGGTAAATGACTGTACATGTATAAACACGTCATATCCTGCATACTCTCGGCGGGGACGAAAATTGGCGTCAACACTGTAGGGGAAAACGACTTTACGGCCTCCTGCACGCGAATCTCAAAGCTCATTTCCCAAATCCCAAATCATTTCGTTACAGGCAAGATCAATATACATGTACTGCCATACCTGTACTCTCTCTGTCTATAAATTCTATCTTATTTTCCAGCTCTAGGTGATGGTGAGAAATCAGGCAGGTGGCCCGCGGAACAACTCCATCGCTTGTAAATAAAACAGACGCAACCACTACTTCAGTGTCGCACTATCGGAAATTCTGATTGGTTTGTAATGGATTTATACGTAACCGATAATCCGATTGGTTGACAGTGATTCAAGACGCGGAGAAGTAGGATTCCTTTCAGATGATTGGATATTGGCAGGAAATGCGTGATTAAAATTAGGATTAGGATTAGCTTTTGCTATATAGGTTGGGAAAAAAAAGTTGGTCGTAATGGATATATCAGTTGGGAAAAAAAAATTCGCCGCCGGGAGGTGTAACCAGAAGTATATTTCTGGCACTTGTCCCCTTTCAGTTCAGAAATGAACGCAGAATCAGGCGTTTCCACATCAGACGTAGGCCTACAGCAGAGTAATACCAAGAGGGATGAAAGGTGATCAACTCCCTTTAATTTGCCGAAAAAACGCACGTCTGCAGTATATGATTCTGCGGATGGATCTGCGGAAACTGTTCTCCTGACACAGGGGTTACCTTTCATGGTCTTATGTGTAGCAGATTGCTGACGATTTTTATACCATCATGAGTGATAGGATTCGGGCTATCCCTAGACATGCTAGATAAGTTCCTCTGGATTCCTGCAAACGTCTCATCAGTGACATCCTGCTTCATATATCTTCAGTGACGGGCCGAGGTAGGGAGCGGATATTAAAACGGAAAAAACTTTGTCACACTGCAGTTCCATTATATAAAAGTCCCGTTTCCACTAGTTTGTTTCCGCGCGTTTTGCGGTGAGCCGCGCAGTTTTTCAGGGTTACAGAGCCCTTCGTGGCAGCCAAGTGTTTTGTTTGCTTGTGAAGACCGCTCCGCTCACCGCAAACCACAGCAGGAGGCGCTCGCGGTAACGGGCCTTTACGTCGAAATTTCAGACAACAATCACAACGTCCCCGCGAAAGTTGGTGTAAAGTGCCATGATGTTCCCATCTCCCAGTGTGTCCCCTCATTGTATGGAGTATCCAACATAGAGCACAAAATGATAAAATACGTTACTTTAAAGTAGTCGTCTCCGAATTTTGCAGTTTCGACCCCCAACCGGGGTCTTCCTTAAGCCTGCCGCACACTGGAGCTATCTGCTGAGCAAAACGTCATTCGAGACCGTTTGCTCAGCAGATAGCTCACCGAAATTACGCGCACACGCGAGCTATCTGCTGAGCAAACGGTCTCGAATGACTTTTTGCTCAGGAGATAGCTCCAGTGTGCGGCAGGCTTCAGGCACTTTCTAGTAGACATTACAGAAAAGACTGTAGGCTGGGATACTTGTGAAACGACAGTGACAGACTTCTCTGTGTGTGCCTTTTGAAAGATCATGACCTAGCTGTCTTTTGTATGGAAACAGTGAGACATGAGGAACACTATAAAACGTTACACCGATCATGCAAGCCACCACAACAGACAAAGACAATACACTTATAGATTATTTCTAAAGGTCCGACCCACGCAAACAACTCGGCATGTTCCCACAGAGGTTTTTTTGTGCCCCGTCATGCAAGCTCTATGGTAACTCCTCAACTAAACACAGAGGAATCGATTCCCCTCACGCCGCACTCAATAACAGATGTGCTTAGGAATAACATAAAGAGACTCTTCACTTATTTTCTCAGCAATTTCAAGCGCCACTGTTGCATGACGTATGCCTCAGTGTCCCTGCGTCACCTGGCGGCGGAATCTGGAACCAACGTGACAAAGACTGGTGTCCTGTCCAACCCATACATAGCCAGTGCCATTTTTTCTTAAAGGAATGTGACTGTACAAATGACACCTGCAGTCGAGGTTCCTTTCTCTTAAAGGAGTAGGTAAATGACTGTATAAACACGTCAGGTCCTGCATACTCTCGGCGAGGACGAAAAATTGGCGTCAACACTGTAGGGGAAAAACGACTTTACGGCCTCCTACACGTCAAGTCCTGCACACTCTCGGCGAGGACGAAAAATTGGCGTCAACACTGTAGGGGAAAACGACTTTACGGCCTTTTGCACGCGAATCTCAAAGCTCATTTCCCAAATCCCAGATCATTTCGTTACAGGCAAGATCAATACATGTACTGCAATACCTGTACTCACTCTCTCTATAAATTCTATCTTATTTTCCAGCTCTAGGTGATGGTGAGAAATCAGGCAGGTGGCCCGCGGAACAACTCCTTCGCTTGTAAATAAAACAGACGCAACCACTACTTTAGTGTCGCACTATCGGAAATTCTGATTGGTTTGTAATGGATTTATATGTAACCGATAATCCGATTGGTTGACAGTGATTCAAGACGCGGAGAAGTAGGATTCCTTTCAGATGATTGGATATTGGCAGGAAGTGCGTGGCTACTGTGTCGTTCAGGTGTAAATACACAGATCTGTCTCTGTCAAAATGGCGGGGAATTATAAACTCACACTCAAATCAACAGATCGGAATTCGTTTTTCGATTGATCTGATTGGTTTTTCGCCACATCGATTGAACGATTATCGATTGGAATTCACGGAAAACACGAAATACTTGATATTTAGTGTTTTTTATGAACTTATCAGACGTAACAATTTAGCGTAAATCCAGCTCTTTTATGGTATGCTTGTTGCTAATCAATATGGTCAGGTAAAGGTAAAATAACACGTGGGTATTGAATCGTCTATACAAGAGGCGGAATATTTGTTGAGGCTGAATTCGATATTTAAATCATTTAATCGAAATCGCTGCACGCTTTTGAAAATCATTCTCAGCCAATCACGATAAAGGAAATGCGTGAGTGCGGTGCTTGTCACAAGAGTGAGCCAGCGAGAGGAGTTAACTCGTTTTAGATACTTCACCTCGGAGTTAATGTTGTCGACTTTGATTACTTCAAATTTAATTGACTTAAGAGCTCGATTTAAGTGTTGGATCGCTGTGACGAACGGGAGAACATAAAATGTGGCCCGGGCGTGAATCCGGAACGAGATTCGTCTGGAATCAAGCGACGCAGAATCCCGAATCTGTTGTGACGGTTTCAAAAATGTGACTCGTGTTTTCTCCGTTTCTTCCTCGCTTTCTGTCATATCTTCTGCATCTCTGAGGGATCTCTTCAATCTTTCGCTTTTTCTGCAGCTTACTGGAACTCTGACGGCCTTTACTGGATGACCAACAGACAGCAGGAGTGTGGCAGACGTCAGATCCGTACACGAGATTTAGCTGTCACGCGAGACGAAAAGAAAACCGCTGTATCTACTAGATGTTCTTCTGTTTCTTCGCTTACTTCGAGGTGGAGCGCAAAAACTGTATGTTGATTACTGCAATATATTAGTAACTTCTTCAGAAACAACCATACTTCAAATTGGACGCCGTCAATTTTGCAACCGTTGCAGGTGACTGCTTTCCCTTTCAAACTAATTCTGATTCTTGATTTCCACGTCCCGACATAACCTCTTGTCCCGGGCCTGAACTACCTGTGTTTTTACCACTGACATATGTTATCTAAATCGAACTTATTCAAGGCGATTTTCAACCTCTGTATCTCAAATCAGCAGGAAGCTTCAATATCAGAGATCGCCTTAAGGAAAATTTCTCACGGAACGCTTCAAATCTTTCGACGTTTCTGTATCAATGGCCGACTGAAGGAACTGGGAATCGAAAATTCTATTATGGACCATGCAGTAACGAGTGAATGATTGAAATATATATGTGTTTTTCCGACGAAATTTCATATACCCGTTTAAGTACAAGTAACAGGTGAATCGTCAATGAAACCAACGTACGAACGAAGGCCGTAAAAAGTTGAACGATAAGCGGTTAACTATTTCACGATTTGTGGTAGCTGTAGACCTGTTTTTAAATTTCAGAGTTCGGGGAGCATAAATTAAATAAAATACAAAATATATTCATCGGATCTATATACTGTGTGAGTCTTACAAAAGAGATTTCAAACTGTTGTTTGTTCATTCTGGAACAAGTGGGGGAACAGTTTCCGTCGTGCTCCTTAGAAACGAGAGATAGGCCTACTGTCAAATGTGCGCATGCGTACTGACGGCACGACTTCATATTGCATCTTAAATGCTTCGAAGGCCGCCACGTCGACAAGAATAGAAGTTAACGTACTTTCTCAAGAGCTCGGCAATAAATCAACTCTACTCACTCAATCCGTTTTTCCTTACCATTAAGCAAAATACTGAACGGACTCTTCGCTTTTTTACCAGCTATCAGCCGATTCCATCACGAACTGAGCAATGCCTGTGGCGAGCAGACGATAACTTCTCAACAAATCTATTGGCTGCGAAAAATTGTTTACTTTACACCCGGTACGCATGGAACGAGACGCGGCGAGAACGCACGAGTTTGTTGGGTTTTGGTGTTTTGGAATCGGATGTTTGCCGAAATCAACCGAGTTCTCTCGTATGGGAAATTTTGTCGATACCATAAAGGAGATTGGTGACGTCTGTATTTACCATCATCGCATATTGGAGAAATCAAACACATATGCCATCTCGATTTTTTTCCTCTTGTATGTATGTATGTATGTGCCCAGCGGAGCGAAGTTGAAATATCGGATCGGATGTATCCGAACGCAATGCTGAATATTTTGTGATCGAGTGAAATACCCGACGTTCAAGATAAATAAAAACGCAATTTCTTTGATTCGAATTTGATTTTGATCTACGAAGCCGAAAATTCCGACCTTTGCTGCGGTCCTTCTGCAACCGGAAGTGTACGTCATATCCGTTCTGTTCAGCAGCAAACTTGAAAATCAGAGCGGGATATTCTAACGACTGGAATAACGACACGAAATCAGTGTTTTAACCTTATTTTGAGGATAATGACGTTTGTTCTTTTTCCGACATATAAAATTGACTCCTCCATTAGTGACTCTATTATGGCGGAAGTGTATCCACGTCATCGGTACTTTCAGGTCGCGGCGAAATCACTCTTTGCCATGTTCATTACATTTACCACTAATTGACTGATATTTATAGCGTGAATTCTCTGAACTTGGAACAGGCGGGTTTTGAATCGGAGTTGAAGGAGTCTTGCGCAGTGACAGTGCTTCGTCGTGACGAGACTGCGCAAGCAAATCTAATAAGCTGTCGCGGGAACTGGACATATGCACGAGTCCTAGCTTTATGCAATTCATTAAACTGCAGGCTTTCTATTGAGGCGACAAAAAGTTGTGTTTAACCTTTCTACATCTCCATCGCACAAGACGAACGTGATTCGTGACTTGGAGGGCATTTTTGTCTATGAACTTCGTTCTACTCAGAACTATACTCTCAAAAAGTCAGCGGATCTAGATACCATTTCTAAGTATTTTCGCTGCTCTGCATTCCACTATTTGCTCAAAACTTTTCCCAGGAAGTGACATCACTCACGTATCCTAACTCAGTGAATTTCAATGCATACGAAAAAAGTTCTTTTTTGGCAAATCTGTGATAGATTTTTGCAAAAATGCAGATCTTGAAGTTTGTACAGCGACTGAAACACGTGACACAAGGATAACAATGACGGCAATAACTCATGATGACGTCATAGAGGTAATCTCCATACACGAAAACAACAATCAAGCATTCTACGACTTGACTCCCTCTGACGTCACAGACAAGTTCCGTGTGATTGGCGGAGATGGGGATGACGTCACAGATCATGATAAGACTCGAGTTATACCTAAAGTTCGGGAGGTGCAGTCGCTAAAACAGAAGAAAATAGCCCGGATTGTGATGGCGATTGCCGTAATTATGCTGCTGACTAGTGTACTCCTGGTGGCCGTTACGTTAACTATGTCCGACCACATTGACGCTATGGGTAAGTAAAGACTTTCTGTTAGTTTGTTGAGTTCAGTGGGGTGGTATATGCCAAATGCACTAGGCAAGATACATGTACCGCACTGTACTTGTAAAACATAATCATATAACCATAATCATGTCATCTTCAACATGTCAGAGAATTAAAAATCCAAATGCAAGCGAGCAGATTTTTCAGGTTGCGCCATCTTGGATTTCACGAGGAAAACAGCGCTCCTGCCACTTGATTGGTCAATATTGTATGACTGCGCCGAGGAAACATGAATTCTGCGGCTGCGATTGGCTGACAGTCCTAATTTATTCAACACCTTCTGTTTTCCTCGACTCTTCCCTCCGACTGCTGACCTGTGACGAAGGCCATGAATGATCGAGCCTGCTCTGGTCTTCCCCTTCAAAACCCGCCGACCCCCCGATTTTAAGACCGATTTATGGCCCCAGGGCTCGGCGTGCATGCAGCAATATACCACCTATCCAGGGATGCTACGTACCGCGGCACTGGTAATGAATTGACGAGTATCGATTCCCGAGATACTTCATAAAAATTCTTTGCTCTATAATGATGAGAAGCTAAAAATGGATACTCGTCATGTTTAAAATAGTCAAAGTGAAGTTCTCATATAGCTCAGAATCAAGGCGTTTTACATTAACTATTAACCCTTTCTTTCTTATTATCGTCTTTAAGGGCTAATTCCCTGTGTAGGCCTAGCATTAAAACATACTGCATCCGACGGGTAGGCTACTATCCCTGGCCGGCTGCAGAAAATGCAAAGTCAGCACAACAGGGAACATGCCATCAATGCTAGGAGCATAGATTTGAGCCGCAGTGTAAGGCGACTCAGAAATTGAAGGCCACACTGGTCCGTAGTTCAAGGTTACACGATCAAGGTCACACTCATTCGCAGTTCAAGGTCACACGTTCAAGGTGACACTGATCCGTAGTCACACTTTCAATGTCACACTGATCCTGAGTTCAAGGTTACACTTTCAAGGTCGAAATGATCCAAAGTTCAAGGTGACACAGAAGTTCAAGGTCGGGCAAGGTGAACACATGCCACCTCTGACTACATACACAAGACCAGCATTGCGCGGGCTACAACAACACATCTGCCATCTCTACAGCTTGGTCCATGTATTAAAACTCTTTTAGATGAGTGCGATGACGCAAAAAGTCTCCCCCGTTGTATGTGCGGCGCTTGACATGCCACTGCAAAAATACCAATACCATGTTCACAGATATATCAAGATATCAGCGGCATTTATGTCTAAATTGCTATCACAATTCTCGTGATGTGTACACTTAAGTATGATTGTGATCACTAACGACGGCCGAAAACAGACTCCCCATGGAAAGGTACTATTTTTCTCGCGTAATGACGTGACATACAGCATAAAGCGGCGCACTCCGTCATTTACATTCCGGCGATTACAACGCCCCTGGGCGAGATAGAACTCGTCCAAATGTGTCCATCTGGCGCTTAAGTCAGAGCTGACGATGTTCTTCCGTGACCAGGCATGCCGTGTCGAATGGCAATTTTTCGTCCTCGCCAGAAAGTTTCTTACCAGAAAAAGGCAATATAAAGAAGGAACTGCATGTTGTGGGCCGCGTGTTTTTGTTTCCAGAGATTGTACAGATCAGCTCTGGTTGTCCCTCGACAGCCATTTTTTGTTTTGGAATCTCAAAGTCGTACCATCAGCCGGGACTCTGTCCCCTCAAGGACGTCGATTGGTTGCTCTCATTCGACAAAAGAGCAACCATCCGTTTTCAACCAATCAACGCGCTTGTTTGATGTTTTTTGGCCAATCACGTGGTAATGGACGACAGGCGCTACCTATCTCAGTACATTTTGTATATAGTACAACCGATGGGGTGGGATCCATTGCGTCCCTTATTTAATGACCCCAGGTGATTGATCGCTGACCCTGAAAAAGACGGAATAAGGGCGAAACGAGACAGCGGGCTAATGGCGTGATAGCTGTTGTATGATGTTGGCGACTCGAGCGAGGAGCGCAGGTGAAACAATTGATCTGACGATACAGACTGATGCAGTATGCTTTGAGATGATAGACGCAAGCTGGGATGGGTCCAGATTATCTGCTACAGATTTAGGGCTGCTTTCTTGTGCGTGTTGACTGTAGAAAGGCCACTTCCTTGCCCGAAAACACGGGAATGGATGAGGGTTGTTGTGCATTTGTAGGCTGTGCGAGGTCCTGGACTTGTGAGAGGAAAAACCATTACGAACTGCGGACCTGCCAGCAATGGGGATGTCCCCAATTGAAGCCTGCCAAATGGCACCAAATGTCATTCGCAGCCAATATAGTTTGAACGCAATGTACTCATTTGGATAGGATAAAAACTAATGTCCGCAGTTAGTTGGTTCGTGACGGCCATGACAGTTCTATTCTGACTAACTGGGGACACACAGCCATACACGTGCATGAACAGAAACTTGGACTTCATGCGCGTCCCCATTTGTATATAGAAAGATGTCCGCATTCGACATAAGATACACGTATGGGTGTCTCATTGCCAGCTGGCTAGAACGCAAACGTGGACTTATGCATGTCCCAATTTGTGTCGTATAGAAAGGGATGTCCCCACTGTGTCCTTATCAGCTGGCTAGGACAATGATCTCTGCACTGGATATAAACACAACTCATTTCAACACTGAATACACCAATCTAAATCGGGATTAGAGATTCAATCACTGGAACCAGGCGGAGATTAGACCGAGGCCGCCTAATGACATGTCGTCTGCTTGGCACATCCACCAAACATATAGTCTGTATCATCCGACGGATTACCCCATCGATTGGCACTCATAACGTCATCATTTTGTCTGTCAGGAAGATGGGGAAAATACCAAACGCAGTGTTTTTGTTTCCAGAGATTGTACAGATCAGCTCTGGTTGTCCCTCGACAGCCATTTTTTGTTTTGGAATCTCAAAGTCGTACCATCAGCCAGGACTCTGTCCCCTCAAGGACGTTGACTGGTGGCTCTCATTCAACAAAAGAGCAACCATCCGTTTTCAACCAATCAACGTGTTTGTTTGATGCGGTTTGGCCAACTCACGTGGTAATGGACGACAGGCGCTACCTATCTCAGTACATTTTGTATACCGTATAGTACAACCGATGGGGTGGGATCCATTGCGTCCCTTATTTAATGACCCCAGGTGATTGATCGCTGACCCTGAAAAAGACGGAATAAGGGGGAAACGAGACAGCGGGCTAATGGCGTGATAGCTGTTGTATGATGTTGGCGACTCGAGCGAGGAGCGCAGGTGAAACAATTGATCTGACGATACAGACTGATACAGTATGCTTTGAGATGATAGACGCAGGATGGGATGGGTCCAGATTATCTGCTACAGATTTAGGGCTGCTTTCTTGTGCGTGTTGACTGTAGAAAGGCCACTTCTTTGCCTGAAAACACGGGAATGGATGAGGGTTGCTGTGCGTTTGTAGGCTGTGCGAGGTCCTGGACTTGTGAGAGGAAAAACCATTACGAACTGCGGACCTGCCAGCAATGGGGATGTCCCCAATTGAAGCATGCCAAATGGCACCAAATATCATTCGCAGCCAATATAGTTTGAACGCAATGTATTCATTTGGATAGGATAAAAACTAATGTCCGCAGTTAGTTGGTTCGTGACGGCCATGACAGTTCTATTCTGACTAACTGGGGACACACAGCCATACACGTGCATGAACAGAAACTTGGACTTCATGCGCGTCCCCATTTGTATATAGAAAGATGTCCGCATTCGACATATGATACACGTATGGGTGTCTCATTGCCAGCTGGCTGGAAGGACTTATGCATGTCCCAATTTGTGTCGTATAGAAAGGGATGTCCCCACTCTGTCCTTATCAGCTGGCTCGGCACTGGATATAAACACAACTCATTTCAACACTGAATACACCAATCTAAATCGGGATTAGAGATTCAATCACTGGAACCAGGCGGAGATTAGACCGAGGCCGCCTAATGACATGTCGTCTGCTTGGCACATCCACCAAACATATAGTCTGTATCATCCGAGGGATTACCCCATCGATTGGCACTCATAACGTCATCATTTTGTCTGTCAGGAAGATGGGGAAAAAATACCAAACGCTGTAAGCCTGAGTGCATTCAAATATCAACCAATCACAAGTGCGGATGGCCGTTTTCCCCGGCGCACTGCCCATAAGGCGATTTCGACCAATCGAATGGCAGGGGTACAGCTTTCGTCGTCGAGACCAAGATGACATGAACTGCCATTTCGTGTTCGGGTGGACACAGCCTTCTTTTAAACCCTTTACGCTGGAGACGCTAATGAAAGCAATGACGTCGTCACGGCGTCGTTGGACTTATTACTCAGTACAACACAAACAACAAGAGACATGTATAAAATATGGAATCAGAGGCGGAACGAACACGTATGTTGATTATTGTCTTATCCACGAACCAACAACACATTCATCTTCTTAGCAGTATTTATGGGCTAAGTTTACGAGAGATTTCATTAACTCGAACCCCCAGGAATGCATTCAATTAGCAAAACAAAAACATGTTGATTAGCAGACAGAGAGGGGGGGGGGTATAAATAGCATCTCAATATTGGCGATGACGTCAGACATCGATCATGGTGGCCTTTTGACGTGACTCCAGGGACATCACGGCGTAACTGGATTTACTCCAGAACCGAGTAGATTATGGCGCACCTCTGGCTCGATTTTGCATTTCAAATTTGGCTTTTCGGTCTGGGTTAGGCCGCCAGCGGGGATTTATCACCGGTCATCACAAACTTAATTATTCCACGGTGAATATCGTCGGGAGTTGTCATTGTTAGTGTTGTAAGCGACGATGTGGTGTTGCCAAGTCACCGTTGCTGCGTCAATTTCGCTGTGAGCTTGTTTTCTCGGTGGCTGCGTGCCTGATGAAATACTAAGCAAGCCTCTGAATGCATTACAGCCACCCGAGGGACTGATTGATGTCAAAGGACTAAAGCCGGCATTCCTTCGACATTCTCATCGAAGTAATTTGATATGGTGATTTATTAGGCGTCAATAGGAGCGACTGGTGCAAGGATCGGCAAAAGGCCGCGCGTGATCAATCGCTAGTCACCGCATCTAGTGTCATAAGCGACTCGGCTTTTTCAAGATGGCGTCGGTAACTGGTTCTCCCCTGACGATCTCATGTTGCGGGTAATTGGATATGGTCGAATATTAGCTGTAAATGGGAATATGGCGGGGGAATACGCCCGTGGAATTGGCCCTTTGTGGATCGTAACTGGCGTGGTAGACGTTATAATTTGCGTCCACTCTCGGCAACTGGTGACCCGAAACAAATCCTGGTGATGTGCAGATCTAGGTCAGTGTTGACGTCTGACTTTTGTTTCCCGAGAAATCATAGATGGCGCTGCTAGCGCTGAAAACAAATGACGTCAGCTTTCCTCGCAGACGTTTCAGAACATTTGATCACATCATTTACAGCTCTTATGGTGTGATAGGATCACACATTGTAGCTTTTCGACAAGACAGGAATGTCACTTTTATTGAACTGTCAATAAATATTCTGTCTCCGCCTCGAATTAATTTGGCAGCTTCTCGTAACGACTGACGGTAGTAAAATAATGTCGTCCCTGATGAGCCCCCCCCGCCACACTGAGAACTATCACACTGAGATAGTTCTCAGTACGTTCTTGAAAATATTGCCGAACGGGCTCAAACTGTGTGCCAACGGTGTTGACGTAGTGGTAACTACAGTCTTTTTACGGACTTAATACCCCCATCACACTGAGCTAGTTCTCAGTACGTTCTTGAAAATTTTGCCGAACGGTCTCAAACTGTGTGCGAACGGTGTGGACGTAGTGGCAACGTTTTACAGACTTTTTACGAACTTCGTGGACGGGAAGGGTGCTCCAGAACATCGAAGCATTATTTGGCCAAGGTTACACGTTCTACCCCGTTTTACGATTTTTTTAGGACGGGTCAGGACGTTTTGAGAACTACTTCAGTGTGATGGGGGTATAATGGACGGGCTTGGACGGGAAGGGTGCTCCAGAATTCCGAGGCATTATTTGGCCAACGTTACACGTTCTAGCCCGTTTTACGATGTTTTTGGGATGGGGCAGGACGTTTTGAGAACTACCGGTACTTCAGTGTGACAGTACATTCATAGCGTCGGCCCTGACGGAAAAATGAAATACAAAATACAAATACAGTACATTTCCAACAAATGATAAATCTCATTTGTTTTAATACGCTGTTTTTATGCTGGGCTGCGGAGTGTGGTAGGCCTATCAGAGCTAGTTCATAGCTGTTGGAGGAACGCACGCACGTCACTCACTCAAGTAGCCTACATTTTCATGCATTTTGTCGAAATGTCACTGAGAATCTAGCCAGTCGGGGTGAGAGAAGGACATTCAACTTCGCGTTCAGCAAATACGACATGTACTAATAGTTTTGAACTGGCGATCTTTAGGAGCCGTCAGCTCTCAGAAGGACCCCTTAACGAAATTCATTCATTGGATATACGTTCTTGGCGAGCTTTAGTCAATTTTCGCAGACCAAATTTACATCGATCTTTGCTAATTCAATCTGTCAGCTGAGCCGACTGTACATACTTGCCCCAACCCGATAGCTCTCGTAGAATCTCGGAGACTACGTTATAGATTTTCTGACGTTAGAAATAGGAGCCATAATTAGGCGATTATGGGGTTATTCTGACCGGAATATTGGGTTTATTTCGCAAGAAACATGAATGCCAAATGGCAATTTGGGGTATATGCATTTTGTTCTAAATAGATTCCTCGCTGAAATACATATTACGAGTGGAAACAAAGCCTGAATCAGACTAAAGCGGCGAATCCACTGTCGCGATTTGGGCTTGAGACGGGGTTGCGGTGCCTTGCGATCGCCTTATATGGCAATCGGAAGTCCTTATATGGTAACCGCAAGGGAACGCAATCACGTCTCAAGCCAAAATCGCGACAGTGGATCACCCGCTTAACTCAACTTGAACGACGCGAGTTCATCACTGACTCGCTCTCTCGGTTGGCCCCGTGGAAAAAGTGAGCCAAAATCAAGAAACAGTTTAAAATTTCCCGCCAATAAGATTCGTAACAGTTTCAAGCTCGCCGTCATCGAAACTCAAGACCGTGTCGCACAGTGTCATCCGAACTCAAGACCATGTGGCACAGTGTCATCCAAACTCAAGACCATGTCACACAGTGACATCCAAACTCAAGACCATGTGGCACAGTGACATCCAAACTCAAGACCATGTGGCACAGTGTCATCCAAACTCAAGACCATCTCACACAGTGTCATCCAAACTCAAGACCATGTCACACAGTATCATCCAAACTCAACACCATGTCACACAGTGACATCCAAACTCAAGACCATGTGGCACAGTGACATCCAAACTCAAGACCATGTGGCACAGTGCCATCCAAACTCAAGACCTTGTCCCAACGTTTTATCCAAAGCCAATTGAAAACAGTGAATCAAGCGTCACAGGCTTAGCGTTATAGAAAACATTGGGCGAATGTGCAACAGGAGGAAACCGGAGTGCTCGGAGGAAATCTGCATTGGGAAAGACAGTCAGCCTCTTTGGCTCATGAAGAGTGAGTCCGATGGGGATCAAACCCAGAACGTAGGAGGTACGCGGATAGCTCTTGGAGTCGCGTCCTTCCCCGACGAGCGATGTGAAGGTAAACATATGACGATGGTCTATAGTTAGAAACGCACCTGGTGTACCCTCTCTTGATACGGACGACGCCCTGATGAGTAAGACAGAGAGAGAGGATGGGGAAGTTTGGATTGATTTTTGATTGGTCAATGATAATGTCATGGAGAAATCCATTTGTGACATGAAACTGAGAACATGGATTGAATCGGAGAAAACATATTACATTACATCGTATTGCGTATATACTGTAGATTCACCGCTCTGAGGTCGCTTCTGGACATTCAAGCCAGGCCCCACTTGGCCCAGATAATTATCAACATTGACCAATGGTGAGCTACTACAGAGCTTTTGTGCGCGCACACTTATCTCCTAGGAAAACCAAAGCATGTGATTGGTCGGGAGATACGAATTTGCCCACCAGACATAACTGCGCATGTGCAGTTTGCGAGAAATCCAAGATGGCGGGCGTCCGTCGAAATGATGAATAGAAACCATCCAAAGCAAGGCTCGTCAGGGCGAATAATCGAAACGTGTCTGTTTCTATGCGTGGGAAACATCGAAACAGATTTCAACTTTGACAATAAATTTTAAATACCAAACAGTCCCATATCAGTGGGGGCATATCGATAGAAACGAGATTGCCCTGGGGGGTCGGCAACAATGGCACTCTCCCAGCCGCCCCTGGAATATTCTTTTAATTATGCATAATGATCCCAAGAATTACTAAAATGTGGCATTTAGGCCTCAACATTGATTGGGATGTAAAATATGCTATTGTTACTCACGGACAATAAAAATCAATGATTATTAACGCTTACTTAGAGTATGATTGATCTACAATATCAAACGGATGGGACTCTTCCATTTCATTTTATATCATTTCTCTAATACGTGATGGGGAGCTTGAAACTGTTAGACGTTTCAGTGCATGGTTCATGACGTCATACGTCATTCCCTCTCAAAACAACAGGGATCCAATTCTGAGATTTTGGCTTGAAAGTGCCTGTAGAAGGCCCCGGTGTGGGGTCGAAAGTTAGCGAATATCGGAGACGACTTGTATACATGTATTGTTTCACATTGTGTGTTTTTTGTGCTTAATATTTTGTCTACCTGTCTATCTCGAAACAACAGCGTGTTGTGTTTCAAATGAACTCATCGCAAACCAAAGAGAGGCGAAACAGGTGCCCGTAGGATCTCTTCCTTGCTCTCACTCCTTCAAATGGTGTAATGTGCCCCGTTTCTCAGTTTCCCCCGCATTGTATGAGGTACACTCTAAAACAAAACTGACAGTTGTCTCTGTGCCTCAAATTGAAAAGCCACGGGCCCGTATTCTGTAAGCCTCCTCAACTCTCGCTAAAGCCTGCCGCACACTGGAGCTATCTCCTGAGCAAAAAGTTATTCGAGACCGTTTGCTCAGCAAATAGCTCGCGTGTGCGCGTAATTTCGGTGAGTTTTTTTTGCCTCGGGAGGCAGAAAGCTCGCGCGCGCGCGTATTTTTCGGTGAGTTGTCTGCTGAGCAAACGGTCTGGAATGACTTTTTGCTCAGCCCCAGTGTGCGGCAGGCTTTAGGTCTTTAAGCTTTTGTGTTTTGCCCTGCAGACAGTGACTCAGTCTCAGTCTTTTCTAGAGTTTCAGATTGTAAAGTTCCAGCCTGAAGAAGACCCCGCTTGGGGTCGAAAATTTGCTAAACATTCTGGAAATTGACTTTATATACTTTATCATGGGAAACAGTAGAAAACGTTACACCAAGTAAAAACTCAGCATCGACTTCGGTGGTCTAATTCTAGTACACTGAGCGTATGGCGCCGTCAAACTGTCAGCCGGACCGTGGCTAAAAAAGGCAGTAATACAGCAAGCCGCCGCATCACCAGATGGAATATACAAGCCACGTTATCCTCTGTTATTGATTGAGAGCTTCATTGATTGGCTCCAGCCTCTCCATCAGCAGCCAACACTCTTAACTGGCAATCAATTGTATTCATCACGGCCCCACGCGAGGTGTCACATCCATCACCCCCGTCAGGAATGACAGTAAGGACCCTCCCCATCACTTACGTTCCTTACAGACCCTTTCTTCATCCAATTTCCGAGTTCTTCTCTCCAATGCCCGCCATTTCGGCCACGGCGCGGCAACGATTTCTTGGCCTTTTCGCTTGGATTGCTATTCACTCTCCGCGCAGACCCGTTCTTCTCACTCTCCAAGCAGAGATCCCGATCTTCTCACTCTCCAAGCAGAGATCACGATCTTCTCACTCTCCAAGCAGAGATCCCGATCTTCTCACTCTCCAGGCAGAGATCCCGATCTTCTCACTCTCCAAGCAGAGATCCCGATCTTCTCACTCTCCAGGCAGAGATCACGATCTTCTCACTCTCCAAGCAGAGATCCCGATCTTCTCACTCTCCAAGAAGAGATCCCGATCTTCTCACTCTCCAAACAGAGATCCCGATCTTCTCACTCTCGAAGCAGAGATCCCGATCTTCTCACTCTGGAAAGCAGAGATCCCGATCTTCTCACTCTCCAAACAGAGATCCCGATCTTCTCACTCTCCAAGCAGAGATCCCGGTCTTCTCACTCTCCAGGCAGAGATCACGATCTTCTCACTCTCCAAGAATATTTCAAACGACTGGCCAGGCGATTGGCTGGCGTTATCACGTGATGACCTTGACCTAGTTCGGAAAGGCATTGCCTCTCTGAACATGAATGAACCGTTGCTATGAATATCAAAGTAAAACAAACATACAACAACAAAAAGATAAACAATATCAAGGTGTATTTATATCACGTGACACATTTGAATATGGCCTTGACCTAGCGGGCCCTGCCACACCTCCTCCGGCTCATCCCCATTAAACCTAGCGTCCACTAGGGCGCGGACAAGACGCCGAATGCAAATTTTGTGAATCCGCATTCATTCGGCAACCTCTCCGCATATTCTTGAAAGGTTCCTTTCACTGTCTTTATCATTCCTGAACAGTTCGCGGCATTTCTGCACGTTCGGGAAAGGGTAAAACGACCATTAGGACTTGATGCGGAAGCAATGCCGAAATGACACATTTGCTTCCGGAACCCTTCCTAATGTTGTCGGCGCTCTAGTGGACGCCACCCATAAGCAAATGAAGAAATCGGCAAAAAAGCCGTCATTCTCTCGTTCTCCGCTCCTTCAATTTACTGATGTGATGTGGAGTAGCAATATGGACGGATTAGCAGACGGTAATGGAGCTCTCATCTGTGCGGAGGTGACAAAAGACAGCGTTTCATGTTGCCATGACGACGGGAGTAGACGTTGTCAACAATGCAACAATAACGCGGTGTAAGTCATGCACAGAGTTAAGTTCTAATGTTCACCTGTAGGAATTTATGACGAAGCCAACATGGCCAAAGGATCCACGGACCGTGTACCTTCTGAGACGTCCGACATTGGCTAATTTTACGAGGCGATTACAACTCAATTGTCGTTTCGTATAAAAGCATTCAACTGCGCATGCGCAATATACAAATGTAATCGATATGAATGATGATGACAACACTTGAGTATGCATTGTCGCTTTATTACGCTTGCCTGCCAAGAATCTTTCAAGAGCTGACCACGCCCATCGTCAACTGTACAGTCACGTACTCTTCGATTCACTTACTGACCAAAGATCAACCTCTTTTACCTACAAAAGGATGCCACTCAAGGCTGCAGGACTCGCGTCTACTCGATTACCTCGCGTTTTTCCCTAATTAGCGCTAACGCTAGCGTTAAATGTATAAAAGATCTCGAGTCAAACAGCCGTGAGCTCTCACTTGACTCATTATTGACTCTTTAGACAATATGCGGCGATATGTAGGAGGACACCGGAGCCACTGCATGGTGGAAAACTACGATGTCAAAGACAGTTCCCTCTTTAATTATCACATGAGTACCGGTGTGACGTTTTCTGATGTTGCTCATGTCTCAGTGTTTCCACACAATAGACAGCTGGAGAGGCCATGACTTTTCCATGGGGGAACCCAGAGAAATCTGTCAGTCTCATTTCACAGCATTCCCTATGCAATGATGGGAAACCAGAGGAAGGGAACACTGGCACTTTACATGGTCCGAGCGGGAATCGAACCCGGGACCTCAGAAGTGACAGGCGCTATGTTTCCACCGCACAAACTGACGGCTACCATTATCTCCCTCAAGATGACGTAGTCACAAGTATACAATTTCGCCACGCCTAGGAAACATCGTCAGCTTCCGAGAACAGGTGTGCATCGCGTATCTCGATTATCGGAATTTCAATTTTCTAAGAATATTGTTCTAATGAGTCGCGCGGATCACTCGTCCATCACGCCTAACAATGACTCGATCAGGTGATCAGGCAACAATCGCCCACCTGACTTAATAAATCACCTCAGCAGGCTCCGTTATAGTTACCCCTTGTTATCAACGTGTTGATTGGTTGAGAACCATTGATTGTTCTTTTGTTGAATGAGAGCGACCAATCAACGCGTTTTCATCGGCTGCTTTTCGGCCTATCACGTGATTACTGACGACAGGACTGGTGGTACCGATCTCAACATTTATCCTAGCGGCGAGATCTGGAACTAAACCTCTTTATTAGGCTCTCCAAGTTGTGATGACATACAGTCTTGTCTGGTGTACCATTGATTAATGAGATCACGGACGGGGCAATCCAAGTAACACCTGCCTCATGGAGGTTACTACTAATAGGAAATATCTTCAGAACGTTCTTTGTATGGGCGTCATCATAGTTTAGTAGCTGCGATGTGGGAGATTTTGGTACCGTGATATGGCAGAGTTTGGTGCTGCGATGTGGCAGTCTTTGGTGCTGCAATGTGGCAGAGTTTGGTGCCGTGATGTGGTCGAGTTTGGTGCCGTGATGTGGTAGAGTTTGGTGCCGTGATGTGGCAGAGTTTGATGCCGCGATGTGGCAGAGTTTGGTGCCACGATGTGGCAGAGTTTTGTGCCGTGATGTGGCAGAGTTTGGTGCCGTGATGTGGCAGAGTTTGGTGCCGTGATGTGGCAGAGTTTTGTGCCGTAATGTCGCCGAATTTGGTGCGGTGATGTCGCCGAGTTCGGTGCGGTGATGTCGCAGTGTTTGGTTTGTGATAAAAATCCTTCCGTGCCGCAGGTGCTAAGTTAAAATCCTCTTAAGAATAAGACTGAACGAAATGAGCCGAACCTCCATTTCGTCGTCTCGTCTTGTAACCCGAAGTTAAAACATCATCATCGTCTTCATAATACGGTGAAATAAGACACTGCGGGCTTTATTTAGCCTTATCTCTATCTTTGAAGATCACTTTGATACAGAGTGCATCTTTCTCTTCGACTTGATTAGTCGGTAGTCTACAGTGTGTCCCAGAAAGAACGCAAATTAAAATGGAGTATGGTCAGTCCTTGGCCCCCCGCTGGTTATAATACGGGTTATTTCATTGGTTCCGATCTCGGCGAAACCTTAGCTTTTTCTGAACAAGAAGCAGTTCATTGATTGGTTGGGCCGCTTACCTCTCGTGGTCAAGAATCGAACCAACTGCCCTTTGGTCACTAACACCAGCATCCACCGACAAGGCCTGACTGTTTACATACACACAGAATCTACCTTCACAACCAGCTTATTTTCTCCAATCAACGGCTGGTAAATTGACCGATCATTACATGATATGATATCTCACCGCTTCTGGCGAAAATATCATCAACAATTCAATTGTTTCGTTTAGCGAGTGATTGTCTATCCGGCATTTTGAGTGAATCAGCTATAAATAAACTGTGAATCAGGGAAAGTGTAGTTTATTATCGTATTTGCAAGAAAACATTGATGATAATCCAGGGTTTGATGAAAAAAGTGAAAAGTTTCAATTTCTGAATGCCTGTGTAGGCCTAGCCCTTAACCCACCGGCCATGGATTTCGTTTATGCTGCCCTCTTTTGGCTATTCTGGCAAGACAGCGACTGCGTCAACACTGAATCAATGTTGTTGCAGTGGGTATTTTGACCAAATCCGCCACAGCCGGACGAAATCGTTCTATCGGCACCATCTCGACTTTTAATGATCATCTGATCTAATGACATTGGTTTATCAGAATAAATCTCTCAGTGAATTCAATTTAATTTTTCTGATGTCCTCGGCGCCGCAGTCATGTGAGTTGATTTTTGCGATGGAATTACGTCCTGATCGATTCTTGTCAGAGGATTTATCAGCGCCGAGGTTGACGCATCATAACACTCCTTGGATTTGTTTACAAGTCATAGAAAATTGATGAGCCAAATGCGACCTTTGGCCCTCTTTAACTGTTCTGTATTTCGCGGAGGCTGTTGCAGTGTTGAGGTCGAGGATGCCCATGCCTGACTTTCGTCCCACGTCTCAATTGTTTACATACTTTTCAACGACGAACCTGCCGAACTACCGCTAGGAGGCGCTGTGAGCGGTTGTACCTTTTTACGACGTCTCGTCCGCGTTGCACTGCGTCATAGACGTCGTGACGCGACGACATTGCGTTAATTTGCTCTGTTTTTGACGTCTTCGGTACACCGCTCGAAACGCCGACCTGGTGGGATAAAAGTTGTGCGTGTTCCTCATTGGGGAACACAGAGAAATCAGTTACTCTCTGTTACCCAAACAAAACGAAGGGAGACACTGAGAAACCGGAACACTTTGGTACATTACATCGTTCACAGCCATGAATTCCAATGCGTCGATGAACAAGAAAGCCTAAACAAGCACTTTAATAATCACCATTCCATAAATCCAGCAAATTTAATGACGTCATGAAAATTGACCTCGCGTTTCGATCTGTCGTTTATTTCTTTGCAATGTTATCAACACTTGCTGAGCTCGTGTGATCTACCTCTACAGTCAACGTGATAATCTATCTGTGTCTCTTTGAACATCATGCCAGTCAATAAACATGGTGGGCTCAGTCAATAATATGGCGTTGTCTGCGAGTTGTATGCAATTCTGAAGAGGATAGTTCATTCCCACTCCACCCTTTCTCAATGAGACACCCGCGTAACTTTTTATCCCGACAGGGCGGCGCTGTTAGCGGTGCGACAGTGAAATGTCGCGTCACGGCGTCCTTGACGCAGTGCAACACGGACGAGACGTCGGAAGAAAGTACAACCGCTCACAGCGCCTCCTAGTGGCGGTACTCAACAAATTCCTCATTCAAACTCTGCAGCCTAACCTAACTCCAGACATAACCGTTGAGGGACGATAGAAATTTAGGAAGGCTAAGCCGAATTCTTTTCTACCCATATATCGCCTAATGTTCGGTTTGTCCAGTGCAGCATCCGATAAAATCCGAATGGCCACATTTTATCATGAGACACGTCAACTCAGTTCAGTCTTATCTTGGAGGTTTTTTATGAGTGGACAGTTTGTTTCCACTGGCAACAATAGTCAGCAGCCATCATTTGGAGTTTTTCACGCCTGACCGACTCTTCCTTGATAAGAGACACGACTGCGTTTCATTCAAATCACGTCAGACTGTGCTACAGACGGGGTGATTTGATATTAGGGAGGTTTCGCAAATCTGACGAAAAACGAAGTACGAAATACGGAATTGAACTTCATTTCCAGGAGCTAATGCATTTCTGGAGATGGTTGGTACCACAAATGTCCCTGCTGCCAGTGCGCCTTTCAGCGTGTCATGTAAGACCGAGAGAGTTATGGTACATCTTGAATTTTAATAATTCCCCACTTCGTGTCTACGAAATGGAAACGAAAGATAAATTTCAAAGTTTAATATACACCGTGGGCCGTATTCATAAAGGGTGATCATCGCACGATTAGCCTAGACGCGGACAACTTTTGTACGCTGGTTAAAACAGGTTTGTACGCGTGTGGATAAACACCCTTGATGATCGCAATTCACAACAGGAGATGATCGGCCGTTTATCTGTCCGCGTCTAACTTCCCGCTTAATCACCGATTTTCTNGGACATCCGGACAGCGAAACCGAGGCCAGCCGAGCCGACCCCAACCAGTTATGAATCGAAAGCACTTCCGACTGAACATCAACAATACAACGTGACTGACGGAGGATGACGTCACTTGAACGCTAGCCAATAAAACCCCTGCAATATAAAAGCGACGCTGTGATAGGCCGATTATGCATTCATTGGCATATTGAAATTCGATGGAGGTTTTTGGTGTGGCGCCACACGGTCTGGGAGACATCGCAAACTGGCGTTTTGAACCAATAACGGGAGACAATCTGAGAGTCGTTCTCTCGGGTAAAGCGTTTTCGATGTAATACCAGCTCGGCTCAGTGCTTCACGGGACCCGAGGAGACTTTTTTTTGCCTCAGAAACTCACTACATGTTTTTAACAGCAGAGGAGTGAATTGCAGACCTCTCGGGTACTCGCTTATCGACGAAACGCCCCGCCATGATGAACATCACAGGCTGTCCTCGAACGACTGAACGACAGATCTGTCCTTGTTCATTGTCTCGTGCTTATAATACTCAGTTCATGGACGAAAGTTCAAGGTTATTGAGGAGGTCAAGGTTATTGAGAAGGTCAAGGTGAACTTGAGGGATGAACCCCTTCAGGATGTCCCTCCATGTTGTTAGCCCAATCCTCTCGTGTTAATGACAAGTTATTGAGGTGGGAAATGTTTGAGGGCCGTGCTGCCTCGGAATGTCTAGGATTCACCGAGGATTTTATCTTATAATCCTACCGTGATCCGGACCTTATTTTGCCAAGACGAAGGATATCGTGTTTTCGTACCCTTTACATGATACCAGTAGTTCTCGTCTGCAGTGATATGAAAATGTGATCTTAGCCCGAATCAAACTGTAGAGGTCTCTGACGTGTGTAAGTATGCCAGTATCCAAGTGAAGGAAAGAGACGTCAGGACTTTGCAGGTGGCAGCACTGTCGGTAAAATGAATTCTGATTTGATACTCGCCACGCCATCTGGAATCTGACAATGAGTTTGAGGGACTCACGGTGTGGGAAAAAATATTCATTCTTTTAGACATAGCGACGAAAAGGATTGTGATCTATGCACATAAACTGGCCTTCTCATGATACCACAGATATTGAAATGGTGGATTCAAGAAAATCTACATGTTGGCCCACTTTGAAACGCACCATTCTTCTGCAGAACACCACAGCAATGATATTATGCAGGGGGAGTGTGACTCCTCTTGGAACTGCCGCCATTCCAACCATCGTTCACATGTGAAACAGTGATGCTGTACTCTGATTCCTCCCGCCGCTAAAAGATTTGGAGCAGGAAGATTGGTAGGCCTACATTTTCAGTCAATAATCAAGACAGAATTTCCTTCCAAAGGATATCATAGGACATTTCGATTTGTCATCACTTTTCAGCCAAGAGCACATTTTATGACCTACCTCAGGGAGCAGCCAGTGGTGAGGAGCAATCATGTCATGTGACTGATTGTAAGATTGGGGTTATTTGCTTGGTTGGTTGTGTTCCCGTTCACACGACATTGTCGCCATCTATCTTCTAGAAAACGAACGAACAAAGTGATGTCAAGCCATGCAAGTCGGTTCTTCATCAGAAGGATCTGTCTCTGCCAGTAGAAAAAGAGCCGTGGGTGATGACATCAGAGGTACCCCACCCAAAATCAACTTCAAACTACATGTAGGCCTATTTGCCTTTAAAAATCTGTAGCAAACTCCCACCACTTGGAGGCGCTGTGGGCCGTTGAAACTTTTTTCGACGCCTCGTCCGTGTTGCACTGCGCCAAGGACGTCGTGACGCGACGTTTTTGCACTGCGTGACGCGACGTTTTTAAAGCCGGTCGCAGCGCCGCCCTGTCGGGATAAAACGTCATTCGGGTTCCTCACTTCCAGCGCCATCCGGTTTTTGGGACGTAAACTAGACATGGAACTGGTCACCAAGGATTTTTACCCGTTAGATAGTCCACTTTGATTGATTGATTAATTGATTGATTGATTGATTTCTGGCTTGATTTTCTCTCAAGAGGAATCACCGGGCCACCTCTTTTTGAAAAACTACTCTTCCCCTTTTTTCTGACACCGAGGTAAAATGCTACATGTAAACTGCAAAGAAATTGATGACTTCGTGCTGGTGTAAACTGACCTGAAATGTGGGACTTTACCAGCGTATAGGCCTAGGCCTAGGCTCAGTTATTTTCAAATGACGGGCCTTGATGACAACACTAATGCTGTATTACCTGTGTCTATGTACATAAACTGTGATGGTTCTGTATGTGTATATATACTGGGTGGTTCTGTACAAAAAAATGTGTTTTTATCCTGTAATTAGGCACAGTTTCTTTAGAATAATGTATAAAACTGTACAGCAATATAAATATACGTAAAAACTGCACTTTGCTCCATAATAGTTGCCGGACAATGGAGGTCGCGTTGTGGTTGCCGATGTTGCCGATTTTTTCGGGGGCGGGGGCGTGTGCATTCGGGATGTAAGAGAGCTCCCAGTGGCGCCATCATTAATGTGACTGCGACCTAATTGAAAATGGAAATAAGAGCCTCGTGAGTGAAGCACGTACGCTACCATTGGTTGAATACTGTCACGTGACCAACTCAGGTAAACTCCGGTCCGTTGCTGGAGCGATTAACAGGGAACCATTGGTTGAGTGTTGTCACGTGGCCAAATCGGGCAGACAAAACGGTCCTGTGGGCTTGCACCGCGCCGCTCTGAGCAGATTAGGGTGTTCTTTGCTGCTTCAAGATTTTGTTGATGAAAGTTTGTGAGCGGCGCCTGTTGCTCACGCAAATACTGCGGCCATTCCGAACTACACATGTGCTGTTTAGAAGTTTGTTTCTCGTCGCTTCGACAGGGCGTTTCAGAGCACATCCTCGACTCCAGGCGCCCGTCTGCCCACTACTGGCATTTTTTTGGGAAAACCCTGTGGACGGGTTATGTACGGCAACTGATTCACAATGATGCATCTTCACTCATCAGCAATAAACACGAATTTTGTAACTTTGTTGTTGTTCTGTTATTCCTCAGTTTATCCATGGACCATCGGTTGATATCTCCAAGACCATGGTTAGGCCTACCATTTTAATCTAATTTTTTTCGTACGCATGTCTACAGACCCCTCAGACTAGGTTACAAAGCTACTGAGCAGCTAAGTTGAGATAGCCTCTTCCATACTTTCCAGGGCCAATTATGCTGTGGCTTCTACCCTGACGGAAAATCTAATACAAATTCAAAAACTCGGTTACAAAAGTCGCCCATATCTTGACATGACAGGATTTCTTTATTCTAGTGTAGTGGGATTTAGCACTTGTGGGTGGGTGGTGGCCAAGTCCAGTCAGGCCAAAAGAATAGAATACATGTGGTGAGAGAGGGTGGACAGGTTGTTGCCGAACTACCGCATTTATAAAAGAATGGGCCGCAAGGGCGTAGGCTGGGGGGGGGGGTGCACAGGGCAGTGAGAGAGTTCCGCTCTGGCAAGCAGAAAAAAATCAACCCTGTAATCATGTAGATTTTGGCTAAGAATAGTGCTGAAATCACGTCTCAGAGCATCCAGATTCCAAAATTTTCGGGGGGAGGACCCCTAGACCCCCTCCAGAACACACCTTTCTTACTTTTCAGCATTACTGTGAAACTTCATGCCTACACCAGCTGCATGAGTTCCGCTTGTGCAAAATTGTGCACCTCCCCAGGCTCAGACCAGCCTAGCCCATTGGGCCGTTTTTGTCCAGTGATTTCGCGTACGAAAATTATAAATTCATTATTAGAATGGTAACCGTTCATTATTAGAATGGCAACCAGGGGGCCACTAAGGCAGAGATAGACCTATACCCCACAAGCGGATGTTTTGTTACACGTCCATATATTTTCTGAAATTTCGAAAGACGGACTCGATAACTTTGAAAGGCGTCAATCGATTTGAAGAAGTGATTGTACAGCGTTTTTACTCGGCCATGTTCAATCTCAAGCATTCTGTTATCTAATCAGTTCTAATCACAAGAATGAAAAGAATGTTGTCATTGTGTCTAGACAGTGGCCGAAATAATCGTCCATAAAGCCCCTGTCACACTGTGGCGACGCGGATGTCAGGTCGACCTTGCGATGGCACAGAACAGGCGCAGACTGACTTTTCCGGATCACTTTGCGCCTGAGGCACGATCAGTCGCCGATCTGGTGTGACATGACTGCAGTTGTGTCTCAGTTACGACGATCGCGATCAGTCGCCGACCAAAAAGATCACAAATCGCAAGAGTTGAACCAATTCAACTTCTGTGTCATCCCGACGGGCGGAATCCATTCGCAGGTGACCTGAACACGCTGCGCGCTGATGCTGCTTGTTCCACAATGATCGTATACACATTTTCGGTTTTGTGACCTGGCCATGATTGCGACACATGATGCCGACTGTTCCGTCGTAACGCAGGCAATCGCAGTGTGACCTGACATCCGCATCGGGCGAATCCCCGCGAACTAGATATATGACA
This sequence comes from Notospermus geniculatus, assembly GCA_002633025.1. Classification (NCBI taxonomy): domain Eukaryota; kingdom Metazoa; phylum Nemertea; class Pilidiophora; order Heteronemertea; family Lineidae; genus Notospermus; species Notospermus geniculatus. The sequence continues at coordinate 179,065 of NMRB01000723.1, forward strand.
AGGTGTATCGACTCGAGCGGTTGCACATGCAACTTTTCATATGCAACTTCATGCAATATTGTTGGATAAATCTGATGCGACAAAAAGTTACATCAAAGTTGCATGTGTAAACGGACATGCAACTTGTTGCAACTACCTACTGCAATTTGTTGCAAATTTAAGGGCGGTTTACACTAGGTTGCACCAAGTTGCAAGTTGCAGCAACTTGCAACTTGTTGCAAACTATACCTGGGGCGGTTTACACAAAGAAAAATCGATGCAACATCCAGCGTGATTGAGTTGCAACAAGTTGCATGCCCGTTTAGCCTACACATGCAACTTTTATGAAACTTTTTGGTCTCATCAGGTTTATGCAACAAGTTGCATGAAGTTGCATATGAAAAGTTGCATGTGTAAACGGGCCTTTAGGATCCAGATCTTATTTTTTGGTGAAGTTGCAACAAGTTGCACGTCAATGGCCAATACAGCAAAAAATCATGTGATTTGTACTAAAGCCCAAATGGCTGCTGAACAAAGCAAGAAGGCGAAGTCGGCACCACTGGCCCAGTTTGCATCGACATCAGAGGCAGAAAATATGCTCATTGAAAACCTCGAGAAATCCCATGCCTCTGCAACAACGAATAAATTTTTAGTATAAGTATAGCTCGTGAGCTCCTCACTAATGCTTCACATTGTTCATTTTCATATTTAACAGCAATGAAGCTGCTACACAGCCAGCTTTTGCCTCCATTTTGCCTGATTTTCCTCCAGATGCCAGAGGATTCCCGCCATAATTCCTGCAACTTGTTGCGCACTTTTGCAGCTATGTGCAAACGTCACAGGTAGACTGCAACAAGTTGCAGGTTGCAGCAACTTGCAACTTGGTGCAAACTAGTGTAAACCCCCATTCAGTTCAATTTGACTGCTGGTTTTTTTTCATCGTATGGGTGCACTTGTTCTTACTCGTCATATTGAATCTCAAGTGCCCTGTTATCAGGCGAGTTCTAACTGCATTTATCAAAAAGATAGTTGTCATTGTCTCGATCTAAGGATGTGCCGGCTGGCACGAATGCCCATAAACTATATGATATACATGTAACATCGATTCGGTTCATTTTGATTACTGGGTAAATATTTTTCATCGTTTGACCAAGTAAAACAAAAGGTGAAAGTTGATCCGCCAAGAAACTGAATTAAACCATGTAATGTTCCTCCCGGTGTAACATCTGTCAGTGTTTCTGTGTCTGAATGTACCTTCTCATTTGACTGCCCTTCTGAAAGGTCATGGTCTCTCCAGCTGTCTAATGTCACTTCGTTCTCAAGAAAACACGGAAAAATGTGGAACATTGTCAGATATTACACCGGAAATTCTCATCGGAACCCACAGAACTACCCACAGGCCTACCTCTTTCAACGGCTGCTGATACAACTCACGATCAGTCGTGATGTCATACATAAAGGGAGCAGTCCATGTAGGCCTACTAGTATCTGGACCTCTGACGCTGACAGTGAAATAACACGCGATGACGTACAGTACCTGGCACAATTGACCTCCCTAAATCCGCGTACCTTCCCCGTACGCGACGAGGAAGGTAGGCTTCAGTTCACCGCGTATGGTACGGGTACGTCACGCGTCGCTGTTGCGTGACGTCGGGGGAATGACGTTACGTCTTCACTGCATGCCTTCCATGACGCTGCGCCACGTCCTCGGAAGATACGAGGACGGTACGTGCATGACGCTGCATGTACATGTAGTATGCGGATGGTGCGCGGCGCGGAAGGGAGGTCAATTGTGCAAGGTACTGTACTAGTATTATGAGGCAGGTGCGACGAAACGTTTTCTTTTTCCCCACATTTTTACGTCTATGATTCCCTATAAAATGATTGGTCTTGTTCAAGGTAGACAGAATTCTTGCCACTACTTGTTCGTCTTTCTTCGTCTTTCATGACGAAGATATCAGCGAAGACAAGTGACCAGGACGAAAAACAACGTGATCGATCTATTTTTAGGCACTTACATGTAGATATGGTGTCATAATATGTATCCACGAATAATATTCCGACCTGTCATGCTCGCTCGAGATGCGTAGAAGTACGCATGCGCACGCATGTATATATACGCCCCACCCCAAACGGATCCACGATTTGTGCGAGTGGATTTCGGTTGCTGGCCAGGTATCTGCTTAAACTAGGAGGGATAATTTAAGAACCGGGATAGTACAGGTAGGCATTCCTTTGTTGTTTGATTTGTAGTTTGTGGATTGATCTAATTTCAATTTAATACACAATAGAACCAGGATGACAAGATTACTTGAAAAAGCAACGAAATCTCATGTATATTCTTAAACTTTGGTTTCAGTTTGTTACGGTTTCCGATTCTATGAATGATCGGGAATTATCTTTTTGGTGGAGTATATGTCTGTCTCCGTGTATCTATTAACATTTTCGTCTGTCACAAAGTTGTCTGTCACATTTCTACAAATTCACTTTTAATACCTATGAGACGTAGTACAGACCTGGGCCCGGTTGCACAAAACTCACGCCAGCGCTAACTTGGTGTTAGCGCTAACTTTATGTTAAGTGACGTAAAAACCCTTTGTCTTTTTACGTCATTTAACATAAAGTTAGCGCTAACATAGAGGAACCATGTTCTTCCCTAGGAATGAAACCTTGCCAGTTCACTGGGCTCATCTTAAAGTACAGTGTCGATGTGATTGCGCGATTGATATGTGAAATTTGTTGTCTCAATATATCTTTAGTAAGCAATAGGAAACATGTACTAGCATCTAAAACACTCATAATATTCAGTCATACAAAGACTTATGCGATGTTGATTTCAATCTGCAAGAATGAGGGTCATGGCGATATTATGAGATACATAATGACATCTTAAATTTGATACCTCGGCCTTTGCTATTGGTAGAATATGGAGTTTTCGCAAAACCCCCCCAAATGCCAACGCGAACGCCAAACCCATTGTTCGATGCCACGAACACCGAACAAAAGGACAGACGTTCGCGTAAACTTTACGTTTATTTGGGAATGCATGTAAAACACGTATAAATAGGCCTATCAGTACAGAGTTTTCGCAAAGCCCCCGAAACGCCAACGCGAACGCCAATCCCATTGTTTGATGCCACGAAGAGAGCAGCGAACAATAGGATGGGCGTTCGCGTTGGCGTTTCGGGGGCTTTGCGAAAAAGCTCCTTAATATCATGCGCAACGCATGGTGCGTAGCCCCTATATAGCGGCAATGAGTTTGCAAATTAAGGTGTTCACATGATGATTGTCAATATGCATGCAAACGCCATGTACACTCATGCCAAAAAATGGACAGTGTTTTTTTTTACCCTGTACAGGAAGTGATGCATAATTTTGGGTTCTAGCTCAGATATATGGCCCTAAAACATCTCTTTTATACGTCGAAAAATCTCAAATTTCAGATTTTTGATATTTTCGATAATCTCGAACATCATCAAAGTTAGCCAAGATTTTCAAACACTTTCTTCACCATACTTCTTAGAATTCTCCATAGATTACAAAGTTAGCCAAGATTTTCAAACACTTTCTTCGCCATACTTCTTAGAATTTTCCATAGATTACAAAGTTAGCCAAGATTTTCAAACACTTTCTTCGCCATACTTCTTAGAATTTTCCATAGATTACATGTATTTGAAAAGTCATGATTTCTTGTTAGAAACCCGTTTCTTATTTCATATCTTGTTAAGAAAGCATGACAATAATTTTTTTCCAAGAAATTTTCTCTCTGACATGCAGGTGAGATGTTCTAGGGCCAGGTATCAAAGCTGCAACCCCATCGTGTGCATACCTCAGCAACAGAAGACAAAAAACCGCTGTCCATTTATTTTTTGCCATGAGTATACTTCGTAAGGTACTTAGTCTGCAAAATAGAAGTGTAACCCCTTATAAGGACAATTTGTGACTTAGTTTTAGTCGTCCAAAAATTACCCGACTTACCAGTGACACTCAAAACGCCGCCAAGAGAGAAATTCGGCACAACGTGACATCGACCCACTTTTAACCCATCAAAAAGCCCTCCTCCTCCCCCCCCAAAATACACTCATCCCCCATAGCACCGCCCAGGGTACAATATGCTAGTGTACTAAAAATAGGTGCAAGCGCACGGCGGGTTTATTTCAAGCCCGGGGACGACCCGGGTCTAAAAAACCCACTAATTTGGAATAGGTGGAAGTACAGCTACTGAATGTCCTAAACTACCACGGCCATATTCATAAAAGGCCTAAGTGTGGCGCTTATCCTTTGTTCAACACAAAGGATAAGTGTCACACTTAGACTGAAGTATCTTTCTGGGAATGGCCCCTCGCCGAGTAATCAGGCGACATTCCACTTGAGAGAAAATGTCGACATTTTCTCTCAGCCGACTGTCGACAGAAGTATCTGTCGTCCATCCACATGAGAGAAAAGTGCTCAGACAGTCACTGTCAGCAAGATAGTTTCTAGCTTTCGCAAGTTTCTCTCGAGATAAATTTTTATGGCCTTTTCCACGTGAGAGTAAAACTGTCAGGAAACAACCAGCTATGGTCATTGTTCCCTCCGCGTGCGAGTAGGCCTATGTTGCCTTCGAGGAGAACACAGGTAGCAGCAGCGACTGCTGTCTAGATCTTCTTCACAGGAAACAATTTCCCGCCAAACTGAATCAGTTTGGCGGGAAATTGGTTCCTGAGGTTATGGATCTTCCTTTGGACTTCGCCAACTTCCCTCTCAACTGCTGCTGCAATTTCCTTCCATGCCATTGATTTCTTCATTCTGTCCCTATAAAGTTTTGATTCAATCCCATAAACAGGGACGGTTCTCGTATTCACTAATTCAGTGGAAGGTATCTTTTCGGCTCCAGTCTTTGGCTCCTTCCATTACTGATCATGGCCTGAAGGTCTCCAAACAAATGCATAGAAACTGTCTGCAACTTTATTGCAGGATACAACATGTCCTATTCACTGCGAGCACTGTCTGACACTGTAAAAAGTGTCTGACATGATCTACCTTTTCTGCGTCCACATGACATAAAATCGCTCAGCTATGAACTTCTGACATTTATTGATCACTCTCCTACAGCTGCTCTCAGAGCGATGTCCACATGCGACTTTGTGTCTGAGAGCAAACTTCTGCGAGAAAACTCTCACGTGGAATGTCGCCTCAAGACTGACAACTGATTGTTTGACGTCTCTTTTACAGACAACATGGCGTCCAATGTGAAACCGAAATGCTCCTTGTGCAATGAAAGCCGTAAGAATGTCGATGCTCTCTTCACTTGTGCGGAGTGTGACGACATCTTTTTGTGCGATCCCTGTGGCCAAGAACACAAGAAACAACAAAGAACCAAGAGCCATGACGTCATTTCTTTGTGTGGACGTCACGGTAAACCACTCAAACTGTTCTGTACAAGATGCGACTGTCCAATATGTAGTATATGCTGCGTTAACCACAACGAAGAACAAGATCATGTTGTAACTGACTACAAATCTGGGCTGAAAGCGAAGAAAGAAAAGTTAGAAGAAGGATTTAAAAAGGTTCAAGCGGCATCCCATCCAATGAAGGCGCACGAAACAAAGCTGAGGAAAGTGCTAACAGAGACGAAGACAACATGTAAAGACAGGAAGAAAAACGCTGCCGTGAACTTCAGTGCCGGTGAAAAAATAGTTGAAAAAAATATCCGCGAATGTTCAGAGAAGGCGAAGGACCTCCGATCCCAACTGGCGCTGATGGAACAGAAAAAGATGGAACACGAGGGCCGGAAGAAAAAGCTACGAGAAATACAACAGCCATTCCTTCAGAGTCTCGACCAGGAATGCGTGCAGGAAACGGGAATGATTCAGGAGACCATCAAAGATGTCACAGTCATGCAGGAAGAAATTAAAGCTACAGCCACCAAACACGATGAATTCTTATCCGAGAAATTACTCAAAGCAGACCTCAGTGAAAATATGACGCGTACTTACACCAGGATGATGGAGCTTTCAGATGCTTCCAAAAAAGACTGGGTGACGCCGTTTAGGGAGAGGATGAAAACAAATGATGACTTGTGTGAAGAATATGTCGCTTCTGCGGGACGATTCTCATCCGCTTCAGTATCGTCCAACCTAGAGGTTCCTGATGGGAGTCTAGTGTGGAGTGTCGCATTCATGTCAAAAGATCGCATAGCTGCATCTGGCTGGGTAGGTGGAGTGGACAAGGTGTTACTATGGAACTTACCCTCTCTGGCCGCTAAGGTTATAATGCAAGAGAAAGCCGTCATACCTTACATTGCTGCATTAGGACAAGATCATCTAGTTGTCCTGAGAAGGCGATCACCGATCCTTACCGTCATGGATGTCGTCAGAGATACGAAGAGGGAAATCGATGTGAAGCTCTCAGATGAGGCGATAAAACAGTTGTGGTCGGTTGAGGGTGTTAGTCATGGAAACTTCTTGGTTTCATACGGAGAGACACCTCCGCACTATAGTCTGTTGATCGACAGTGAAGGTAAGGTACTCCAGGTTATCGAGACCGGTCACGGATATCGATTAGCATTCTGTAGAATCACAGGTATGGTTGTCATGTGTACCAATATAGCCGACACAATCTCATGCTACCAGGTGGGTGAGAACAGCCTGACTAACGTCATGTCAGTACCTCATGGGGTGAACGGGTTCGAATGTAGTGATATCTGTTCAGGTACACTTGGGGAGGTGTTCATCGTTGGGAGGATGAAAGGTGATGAACCCCGAGAGGTCAGGCTGTATCAACCTGACATTGATGCTGACAAGAAAACAGTGTCGATGAAACAAATAGTAATCAATGGTGAACAGATGAGGGCCAATGATAAGTTTCCAAAATGCTCTGTGAAAGGAAACAGACTCGTCATCGGTTATGATGACAAAGTCCACGTACTCGACCTCATGGTTTAAGACAAATGAAACATCTCATACTGACATTAGATATGACTACAATCATAAGCCATGAGTTTATCATAAGATATAACTTACAGATCATCACGTGACACTCGAGTGATGCAACTCGCAACATGGTGTTAGAAAGGTTGAAATCTTATTATTTCAAGTGAAATATGAAATATGAAATATGAATATAGACCAAAAATGTTTTGGGTTTTGAAGATACAGGTTGACCGACAATGGGCCAGTGATCAAGGGCATGCGCATGCGTACTTGTGTTTTACAAAAAAATTCCACGGCGCAGTAGAAAAACATGCGATAAGGAGTAACGTTTTTGAATGTTGACCATTTATGAGTGTTGCCCACTATTGTCGGACGGTATAAACTACCACTTGACAATAAGGGACACAACAAACGTGTCGCTCTATCTGCCGGTGTTTCCCAAGCAATAAGGGGAAACACTGACATTCGGAAACACTGGCAGATATCACACCCGTAAGCTATTTCATTTAGAACAGACAATACCTTGAATTTGGTATAAATGTTCTGGTAACCTCAGATTCTTAAAATGCGTTACCAATCCGACACCGGTCTCTACCCGACATAAAAATACTTACATATTGTGTACAGAAAACAGTTCTGCTGTTATTTCTGTTTATGATCATATGTTTTTATCAATTTCATATTTTGAACATCACGTGTTCTGCCCTGACCACATCTTGCTCTGTTTTTGACGTCATCGGTACAACCGCTCCCGGCGCCTCCCAGTCGGGATAAAATGTTATTCGGGTTACTCATTGTATTCGAAGAGAATTGTTTCTGCCTTTAAATGGATTGTCAGTTTGATATTCATGGAAATAGAAAATCTTGCCATTGTGTGTATACCATTCTGTGGCACCTATGTTTTAATAGTGTCTTAGAGTTTCTTTTATGTAATGTTTTTTTAAATCTTTTGTTTTAATTGTAAAGCGCCCTAGAGCAAATTTCTATTTGAATAGGGCGCTATAAAAATTCCGTAAATAATCTACATGTATATATTATAATTGACCGTGGCGCTTTAACTTCGAACACGAACTCCTCCGTGGTTTCTGATCGAAATGGCACCATTTTCACAGGAAGTGTTGAAAATGACATGGGGGTGGCCCTTAAGCAGGTGGCATTACATTTTTTTACCCTTAAGCGAATAAAATTGCAGGATGAAACTTCCAATGATTTGCAATGCCCACTAGCCTGGTTTCGCTGGCCACCGTGTAGATGGCGCTGCGAACGCAACACCATCTACACGGTGGCCGACGGAACCAGGTATAATGCATTATCTTCAACCAGGCAGGGTGATCGGAAAATAGGAACTTCAACACATAAAACTGCTGCCATCTGCTTCCCATAGGCCTAGATTATTGTCCGAGGAGTTGGCCCCCACTAAACATTTTCCTCCCACACAGAGACGTCCAGCAAAATGCCATCCTCTGGCCGCATGCATCCTGTGAATGTGCTCGCCACGGGTACCATGCTAGTATAATAATAATAATAATAATATACATGACATTCATCGAACAGATATCATCCGTGCACACTTTGATTGGTTGATTAATATAAACATACCCAATATTATCATAATGTTCGACCCCAACAGGGGTCTTCTTCAGGCTGGCACTTTTCCACACTATAGATTTCAGAAAAGTCTTTTCTGAAATCCAGTGCGGAATAGTTCCAGCCTGAAGAAGACCCCGGTTGCGGTCGAAAGTTTGCAAATATTCTGGAAATTGACTTTATATACATTATCATACTGTGTGCCGATTTTTGTGCTCGTCTTCTATTTCAATATTATCATAGACAAGAATGTGATTGACTTCTTGCTTATTATCATTTTGTGTGTCAATTTTGTGCTATTCTGTATCTTGGATTATCATAGACAAGAATGTGATTTTTAGCTGATGTATCACCCTGTATTACCCGCTTATGAATAAAAAATTGCTTCAAGCAAAATGATTCTCGTTATTAAAGTGTATGTTTGGCAAACCATGGAGGTATAAAATTATTTTATGTACCTCCATGGGACGTTTCACTTGCAGGTTTCCTGAGATACTACAGGGTGCACAGAGACCTCGACAACAATAGCTCTTCCACTGTTCTCTAGTGGTAGGGATAATATATTTTGGTAATAACAACGTTGACAGTGAGAGCTTTTGCATTGAGGACTACAGTTCCTCGGATTCTCCGCTGGTTCACCAGATACTCCACCGATTCAGGCGAAATCTCTCAGGGGTTTGTGTGCGGCGACGAAGGTAGCGAGCACTAAGAACGCCTGATATTCTCAGGATGGGTCTTACAGTCTCAATGCAGGACCTGACCTGAACCTACTCATCCAGCGATTGAACGCAGCATGACTGAACATCATCGGAGATTGTTTGGCCCTTTTTGACCTCGTGATCTCCCTGTCGCCGCGTGATGTCGCTGTAGAAGACGACTGGAGGATCAGTAGTCATCAGAGTAAACTGCTCGTTATTGATGATATTGATATTTGGGCCAATATTCCAGGCAGTTTGCGAAGTTTGGTAGAAATTGACTTGGGACTGACTGCATTTACGATGGCGGCAAGAGGACATGAAGATAAATCATGGTTCTGTTTATAATTAAAAGATGGCGACTCTGTTCGCGGTGTCGGTGATGAAAGTTGCTGATGGAATGTACAATAAAAAAATATGCAAGATTTCCAAATAAAAAATTCTGAACCCGGCTACAACCGTCGTTAATGTCGAGGGGTTTTGAAGGGCGAGGCGTCTCCGACTGTGTTTGGTCGGAGTCTTCAGATGAGCGGACATTGCCGAAGTTTTACCGAATGTCAGTACTCCCTTTGCGGAGATTCCCGAACTACCCTGACAAACGAAAACTTCCGAAGACTGCCGAAGATTGACTTGAATTTGACCGGTAAGCGTAAAGTGAAAGAGATCAGTTATCTCGCCTCGATACTAATGATGACGGACAGTCCATAGAAGGCAACCATTATTTGATTTTTGTGTATGAGCTCATCGATATTTTCTGATTTACCGATAAATAATATTATTTTGACAAGCTCTTGATTGAATTCAAATCAAATTACTTGACACTGAATTCAACTCGATCAGAATCTACAGGGTGTCTCTTAGCACGTTAAGAATTCCTAACATTCCAGGACCTATTGTGTGTCAACCACTGAACAATGGTTTAAAGATAATATATCATGACTTCATTGTGTTGTCAAACCATGCAAGTCGGTTTTGCATCAGAAGGATCTGTCTCTGCCAGTAGAAAAAAGCCGTGGGTGATGACGTCAGAGGTACCCCACCCAAAATCAACTTCAAACTATTTGCCTTTAAAAATCGGTAGCAAACTCCCGCCACTTGGAGGCGCTGTGAGCCGTTGGACCTTTTTTCGACGTCTCGTCCCTGTTGCGCTGCGTCAAGGACGTCGTGACGCGACGTTTTTGCGTTGCTTAGCTCGGTTTACGTCTTCGGTACAGCCGCTCGCAGCGCCGCCCTGTTGGGATAAAACGTTAATCTGGTTGCTCACTTCCAGCGCCGTCTGGTTTTTGAGACGTAAACTAGACATGGAACTGGTCACCAAGGATTTTCACCCGTTAGATAGTCCACTTTGATTGATTGATTAATTGATTGATTGATTTCTGGCTTGATTTTCTCGCTAGAGGAATCACCGGCCACCTCTTTTTGAAAAACTACTCTTCCCCTTTTTTCTGACACCGAGGTAACATGCTAAACTGCAAAGAAATTGATGACTTCGTGCTGGTGTAAACTGACCTGAAATGTGGGACTTTACCAGCGTATAGGCCTAGGCCTAGGCTCAGTTCTTTTCAAATGACGGGCCTTGATGACAACACTAATGCTGTATTACCTGTGTCTATGTACATAAACTGTGATGGTTCTGTATGTGTATATATACTGGGTGGTTCTGTACAAAAAAATGTGTTTTTTTATCCTGTAATTAGGCACAGTTTCTTTAGAATAATGTATAAAACTGTACAGCAATATAAATATACGTAAAAACTGCACTTTGCTCCATATAACAGTTGCCGGACAATGGGGGTCGTGTTGTGGTTGCCGATTTTTTCGGGGGCGGGGGGCGTGTGCATTCGGGATGTAAAGCTGGATTTAGCTGCACGCGGTATGCGGATTGCGGAACGCGGTAAGCGGAAAGTTCAATGCATTTCGCATACAACAAATCGCTTCCGCCGGGGATTCCGCGGCCCTATACCGCATTCCGCGTGTCAGCTAAATGCAGCTTTAGAGAGTTCTCAGTGGCGCCAACATTAATGTGATTGCGACCTAATTGAAAGCCAGTGGAAGTTATGAAGTTAGGCCTCGGTTTCCAAGTGCTAGTGAGTGAAGCACGTACGCTACCATTGGTTGAATACTGTCACGTGAACAACTCATTAAGGTAAACTCCGGTCAGTTCCTGAAGCGATTAATTAAGCATTGGTTGAATGTTGTCACGTGACTAAATCGGGGGACACAACGGTCCAATGGGCTTGCACCGTACCGCTCTGTGCAGATTAGCGAGTTCTCTGCTGCTTCAAATTTGTTTATCCGGCGACATTTGATGAAAGCTTGTGAGCGGCGCCTGTTGCTTACACAAATACTGCCGCCATTCTGGACCTCACATGTGTTGTTCAGAAGTCTGTTTTCTTGTAGCATCGACAGGGCGTTTCAGAGCACATCCTCGACTCTACGGGATCCCCCGTCTGCCCACTACTGGCATTTTTTTGGAACACCCTGTGGACGGGTAATGTTCGGCAACTGATTCACAATGATGCACCTTCACTCGTCAGCAATAAACACGAACTTTTGTAATTTGTTGTTGAATGATCTCTTATTCCTTGGTTTATTCAGGGATAATCGGTTGATATCTCCACTGCCATGTAGGCCTAGTTCTCGCCGATATCGTGTTCCTATGCTGGCTCTACAATCTAACCAGCCCCATCCATTTTGTGGACCCGCAACATGGCTTCGGTAGGTCATGGATGACATGTGATCGAAAAATGTAAAGTAGACACATTTTATAGAAGGAGTTACCGCCGATAGAGGACGTGCAGCAACGATTATGACGTCACCATTTTGGACGGCACGTCCAACGCATTCGTAGCGTCAGATGCCGTCCAAAATGGCTGACGTGCGAATTATGACGTCAATGATGACGTCACGTGCACATGGTCTATAGAGCTTGAGCCGCGGCTCATTATGACGTCACGTTTGACCTGCAGTCCGCCATACTGCCGGTCAACGACAAAGTGCGCCACGTGCAAATCGCGTCATGGTTGAAGACGCAACACTCCACTTGCGCTGACGACAAACTGCACCACGTGGGCCGCCGACGTCATTTGACGTCAGTTTGACCGGCAAGATGGCAGATTTTTCCGTGATGACGTCATCGGCTCGAGCTCTATAGATCGTTTCCGCGCAGGGAATTTTGGGGCGGTTGCTGTGAGTTACGTCTTCACGACGTCGCGTCATACGCATGCGTCGCCAGCTGGGTGGAAGAACGTCACATCATAATGGATTTTCCATTGAAATTTTTAGGATTCAGGCGTAAAATTAACACAGTAATATAGATCAGATTACATCCAAACTTGCACAGAAAGGTAGTTACGGGTGAAATTTCACATTTCTGGCCAAACTTAGTATGTAGCTTAATTGAATGCCAAGATCGGCAAATGTCAGTAATGTACAGTTTTCTTGGACAATCGCCGCACAATTTATATGA
>NMRB01000723.1:203810-216911 GCA_002633025.1 Notospermus geniculatus
AGTCACATGATCGCGTGTATTTCGACCAATCAGACGCGACCAAGTTTCCCAGATTTGGCTGTTCCATCGAATAATAGTTTTTAATTCTCGACCATATAAAAAGGATTTCCATTCACCATATGAGGTTCCAGAGCATTGAAAGAATAAGAATGCTACATAAAATCTGAAAGGTTGCATAAAAATGGTGTCATGAAATAAATGAGCTGCAATTTACATTTTGGTTAGCTTCTCCAGAGGGGCGCTGTCATGAAGGGAACAGCCACATCAGCCTGAGTAAAATTTGACATGTTTGATGCGTGAAGCCAGCATGAACGCGGAATAAATGATGTGATCGAACCGCCTTTTATGAATTGATCACTGTATTCCTCTGTCAGACATGGAGTTAAAGTAGTACAGAACGATATATCCAAAGTTCATACCGATTTACTGCCCAGGTGGCCTGTGTGCTGTGAAAATAATGGGGCCTCCACTGTTGACCTGCTGGAAGCACAGGATTTTACAGTGCTTGTATCTGACAGCATGTGTTCTGTTGCTGTCTTCATGTGCCGAGTCAGAAAAGGGAGATCAAAATAACAAAGTTCCTCCTACTCTAGGGAAAGCTAGCTCCAAGGCAAAACTTATTGGTAAGTTGGTGTTGTGGTGGGCTCTAAATAGTGATGACCCAGAGTAGTAGGAGAAGAGTCACAAAAACAACATGGCCCGGGGCCGGGGGGATGGTGATGGATGGATGGAGGGGGGGCATGGAATGATGATTCATGTTCTTAGTTTTCATTTGTCATATCGGCTAGAGTAGGCTGGACCACGACTCGTCTCCTGGTGTCTTGATTTGATGATGCGATATGATACATGTATGTGGCCCGAGCTCCTCCTTCATTCATGTAGGCCTACCGTCATGGGGCCCAGGTAGGCCTAGTCTTGTATTTGGTCAGTTGAGTAAGTGTCACTTGTCAGGATCCTCAATGATCAAGTCAATTGAGTTACTTGTATTTGTCATGTTCGTGACTGTCCTATGTTTTTCAGGTACAAAACAAGAGCAAGTTATTCACAAAGGTCTTGAAGAAAACTGCTGTCAGACATGTCAGATGAATCAGAATATTGATAATTGAACCTAGTTTAAGAACTTTTTTCACCATTAATTAAAACGGCCTCATTCTGCCCTGTATTATTACTATTAAATCTCTGTGCTGGACAGGTTATAGAATGAATCAAAGACCTGATCAATAACCAATCATCTTCTGCCTATTGCTGAACTCGAGAGATAAACTGCGCTGATCAATAGCGATCGGCTCGGGCTTTGTCAGGTGTGCTTTCAAGACGTGCCAGAGGGGAACCATAATCCCAGGGCACAATGGACCCAACGTGGAGGATTTCTGCAGTGTGAAGATTATTTTGTTTAGTCGTGGTGGAATAGTTGGTTAGTAATCATGTCCTTCCTGGTTGGCAAATTGTGTATGGAAGTCTTCAAGGTTTTCAGTTCACTTCTACAACTTAAACATGCTAAATTGCTGGTTTTGAAAGCGAGGATAAGTACCGTACATGGACAGTCTCTGTACTACTGTATTGATGTCGTGTGGTGACAAAATCACACTGCATCTGTCCCAGTATTGACCATAATATTGGGTGTGGCATTGTATAAGAGACTGTGAATGAGTTGTGCTGTCTTCAGTCATAATCAACTAGGTGTGCCCTGCAATTTATGAGGGATGAAAGGGTGGTTACGGATGTGGAGCAGAGCACATTTTAGTCCAGTGGGAGGATTGTTTCAGATAAGACAGGTTATGAATGACTGCTTGATTTAATTGATATTGAATTGACAGAGCATCACCAAAACACATTCACAATCGTTTAGGGGGCACTGGGGTCGTGAAAGACTGAGCATCACCGAACACTTTAGAATAGAGGCAGTTTTTGATATCCCAGGGCTGAGGTCAGCAATCTTTCCCAGGCATTGAAAACTGTTTCCTGTTACATCCATTGTAACAATAGTATTTCAACTGAGACCATTCTCTCCTGTTCAGCACATCTGTCATGTCTGACAAATTTGTTTTTTCCCTCTGTTCTTTGTGTTTGTTGGTTAAAGTTCCGTAAAAATTAGGAATTACAAAAACATTTATAAATTCCATTTTTTGTCCCAACCATAAAATGTTTTCAAACCATAGAACAGTCTGGAAGTGTTTTGGGTCAGTAACCCCATCCCCCCTCGCCAGGATAGTAAGTATTCCATATGATCTTCTTTCCAGCCACTAAATCATGCAAGTTGAGGGCTGCAAATTTCTCAAACCTCCCACAGGTTGAACAGGAACGGAAGACAAGATTGCATAGCGAGTTCGGAGTAGTCCAGTATATCTCTGCCAGTATTTCATGCTTGTTTAATGGGTTGACTTTTGAATGAAGATAATATATTGACATTGGAATGCACAATCAGATGGCCTTATCGACTGTCAGAAATTCTATTTCTATATCATGTCGATATGGCCTGGTTTGATTGCCAATATTGAATAGAAGGGCTGTGGGACATAGTCATCCTGTGATAGTAATTTTTCAGAAATGACAGAACTCCATAACGTTACGATTACTGACCCCAAAAGTCAATTTGTATAATGTATGGAAAAGGGACTTACTTCATTTGAAGTCCACCAACTTCATGTCAAGTTGGAAGGGCGTGACTGGCTTTTCTATTACAGAACCGTGTCTGTTGCCATAGCAGCATTTTGCACCATCATTCAGAGGTGGTAATATACCCTACGAAATGAAATTCCTCAGGAAATGTTGAGTTTGAGTTCCTGTTTTCCAATGCAGTTAGTTTCCTTTAGGCCAGGGTTATTATATTCTTTGGTTTACGGGCACAAAGTTTCTGAGCCCAGGTACGGAGGACGGAATAAAAATAAAAAAAAACTTAGGTTAAGTTCACTTTTTTCATTTTCAGCTTTAGAATGACAAGTTAGACAAATCGGAGGAAATAAAAAACCAAATAAATTCTTTATAAATNATTCGTATTTCAGTAGTGTACCTTTACATCCTTCTGTCAATCTGTGGGTTTAGTCTGTACAGTTTGCAGTAGTATCACATGCTATGGAGCGGTTTATGAAAATATGCTCATCTTACATTGTATGTTTGGTTTTGCAAACCATGAAGTCATAGTACACTATATTTCCTTTACTAAGTAGGCCTGTATTACTCAGTTCCTGGGCACTGTGGTCGAACAGGATGAATGTGTTATAAACAACAAGTCGGGGCGGGGAGGTCATTGAGTGTCCTCAAATAGTATGTAGTGTAAACGTTTTAACACTTGTTCTTGCAAGTTTAAACTGTGAACCAGAAAAAACATTGGGCACGATAAGTGAGCTATTAGGACATGTAGCTCACCGTGTTAGTGTAAATCAGATACCCCTCCCCTATGTTGGGACTTTCCTGTCAAAATCCACGTTGATCCCCATAGTATATTTGCAGATCAATCGATCTGTAAATCATAAAACAATTTGTTTCAATCCTTTCGTAGCAGGAGTACTTCTTGCTCAATTCAGAGTTTCTTCCTCATCGTGCATCAGTGAACTCTTCAGCTGAAGGTTTCCCTGTGAAGTTATTGACCCAGAATAAAATCCACTTAGTATAAATTTTCTTATCTTTTGAGCTAATACATCCTATTTTTTTCTCGTTGCAGAGCCGTGTGCTGCTGGTGATAAAGTCTGTGATAAAGAGCGTGTTGAGTACGACGCGATAGCTGCCCTCCATCGGCAGATTGATGATGATCAAAGTGGTGCTATTGACCTTTCGGAGAGTGATGAGGTGAGGGACCAAGAAATAAAAACAAGCAAATGCTTCTACTTCCTTCTGCTGCTTGATGATGTTGCATTGGAGAGCATGTGCAGGACTGAAGTAAAAGCAGCTCCTGAGCCAGGCGTACGTCGCACTTGCGATTGGAAGTAACTGATCTGATCAGGTGATGTACGCGCTGCATGCAGAGATGACACGCGCCGATGGTTGTACTGCGCCATTCTGACAGCATAGAATAGAAGAGCTCTTTTGTTTACTCATAACAGGGTGAGAGATCATTGGGAACTCTTCAATCTTGCACAGTTGTGATTATATTGGCATGATTGGCCTTTCCAATTAATCTCTTTCATCTCCACAAAATTCTCAACAAAATCCCTGATTAAGAGAAAAGATAATATAAACTGAGCGCACTCAAGCTGCCTTGCCTACTGCCACTTTGATGAGTGCTTAATTCAATTGCTTCTCATAAACATGTATCAGGATCCTTCTGCTACAGAACTAGTCGTTCTGACAGTTTATCAGAATATCAGACCTGCAGACATCAACTATGGCTGGTAAAGAGCTCACAGGAGGTCTGCCTCATTTGCCATCCTTATGATGGGGAGTTGGCATTGCCCTGTGTAGGAATACCTTAGATTTGCAGCGATAAAACAACACCTTACTAACTGTTTCGTGTAGACCATTCTCAAATTGACATAAACGACAAAGATCTGTGCACTTCCACCGAAATCTCAACCACAACCTCTGTCTGAAACTGAATATGACGTAACGCTGACAACCCCACAACAGTGACGTCGAAGATGTTGCGTCAGACTCGACCATTGCTGAATCATGGATAGCATCATGTCAGGCGGTTTCACTCACTTTCAGATCACGGTTCCGGTTGGTTGAGATTGCGGCAGACGTGCGCAGATCTGCGAATTCGAGAATCATCTACATGTATAGTGAGCAGATTCTTGATGCAAGATATTGCGTGATGACACATGGTCAACATGGTGTTGAACTTGGAAGTCTGGCCTGATGATCTCAAGGTCTTCTCACCTTCAACGAGATTTAAAATACATGCCATAAAGGTTTCACTGTATGGCAAGCTAACAATAGTGACACTTGAGTTATAGTATCCATTTTAAATATCACAGGATAAAAATCTGAGTGAAATGGTTGAATATATTGGCACTTGAAATCAGTAAATAATGGTCGACTTGGAGCGGAATGTTGCTTTTTAGCTTGCCACTTGCTTCCAGATTACACAATTTCTTAGTTTAAAGTCATTCACTTCCCTAGGCTGTGCACTACCATGATAAAGATTGCTCTGGGCGAGGTGTGGCTAATAGTTTTTCACACAATCTACGGTCTCCTCTAGCTCATGGGCTAAACGGAAATTGAGTGATCAGTCTATGAATATTGTATTACCTATCCTTTAGTGTACATCATACACGTCATGTAGGGGAAGTATACAGCAGTGATATAATGAAATAATGTGCCTTCTTTCTATGTGGCAGCATATGTGTTTGCAATTACCGGTAGGTCACTTCGATCCAGCCTGTCCAGTGTCACAAAATGACCATGTGAAATTGCAGGCCTTGTGTTTTGAGGCGAGCAAAAAATTGCTCGCCTAAGAACAATAGAAAATTCTATTGTTCTCAGGCGAGCAGTTTTTTGCTCGCCTCAAAAACGCAACGCCTGATAATTGGTGACTGACCAATGGTTCGAAAATTTGGCCACATACTCTGAAAATCCCAGGAAATTTGTTTTCACTTTTATATCAATCAGATGAGTGAAGTCAAAATCTCTGCTGGTAATAGGCCACCTGTTGTACCTAACAATTCCTTTGCCTTGATCATTGTTGGTGGGGGAAGGATGAGCCGAACTCGGGTCATGAGCCTTGATAATGATACATACGTATGTAGCCTATTAGTTATCACGTCCGCTTTGCAAGCAATAGGTCCCGAGTTCGAATCCAGGGCAATATGGGATTACTCATCCCTACTCTTCAGTCCGTCGCAGTCAGCCATGGGCCGAGCTTTTGATATGGCCTTCTCCATACTTACCACGGGGTCAATAATGCTAATGGTTTCGGCCCTGATGGAAAAATCAAATACAAATTCACGAGACAGTAGCCTTTGGATTTTGCCCACCAACGATGACCAAAGCAAAGATCTTCAGTGCAACAAGTGGTCTGATACCAGCAGAGATTTTGACCTCTCAACTCAATAGCAAGATTGTGTTGTGATGTTGGTGGGTATCCCTGGTGACACTTCTCTTCAATTGATTTTCCAACTACCATAATCACTAATCAGGATACCTGTGCGATGTGAGGACAGTATTTGATTGGACTGTCTGGAGGGTCTCGAACGTTTGCGTTGTAATTCTGTTTTCTCTGCTGAATTGAAATAGTCAAGTTGCCGTGCATATATGATTACATACAGTCCTACTCCATCTGTCGTTTCATATCATGGAAACACTGCTGTGTGAGATTACGTCTGTTATGACTCTCTTGAGAATCCAGGGTTTATTGATTCATAACCATCTGTTTGATTTCCAGAGTTACCCCTTTTATATTCCTGTGTTAAGCAGGCAGTACACATATAAATTGATGTCTGTACTGTGAGTGTGACTCTGAGATCATCACACTATTGACATCCTAAAAAATCGTGACTGTGAGATACAACTGTGTCGGTGAGCTGTGTCACAGACAAGGACATGAAACCCTCAGAGATGAGGTTAGCTGTCCCCAACCTCGTCTGCAACCTTGACCTCGTCACCAATCTCATCCGAACCGCATCCCTAACACTCCCCACCCTCATCGGGCCCAACCTCTTCTCCAACCTCGTTCCATACATTCCTCAAACCTCGTCCAAAGTCTCATCTACTCATCCCAAACCTTGTCCCTCAGGTCATCTCCAAACTTGCAGAGATGATCTCACTAAGACTTCCGTATCATGTGTCCTAGGCCTACCTGCTTACAAATACAACATGTTGTGTAGGTTTATCTTCTTCTGTTTCTAAATCCATCGTTCAAATGATGACGTGACATCTGCTGGCTTTCTTGTATTGTAGTTCAAAGATGGAAAGGTGTGAATTCAGTGTGCCACTCCTGTTCATCCGTGTTCTCAGTCATATTATCACAGCAACCAACAGAGGTTGGCGTGTTTTCCTCATGTGTAGTTCCTGGTAGCTTATAGGCCTGCCTACACTCTGCTCCTTGTATTCACAGGTGGGTCTATTTGTAACCGAGATCTAGGCCTAATTGCCTGAAGGAGATATTGATGATATGTGAACTACTATAGGTCATATATCACATGAAAAATTCAAGCAGATCAAGTTATGTGGCCAGTTATAGATTTTCTAATTCCATTGCACACTTTGAGGAGCCCGCATAACTTTATATCCCGACAGGTCGGCGCTGGGAGTGGTTGTACAGAAGACGTCAAAAACCGAGCGAAGCAACGTAATGATGTCACTATTAACTAATGACGTCACGTCAAGACGTCTTTGATGCAGTGCAACATGGATGATACGTCGAAAAAAGGTACAACCACTCACAGCATCTCCCAGTAGTACTAGTCCTGCAGGTTCCTTGTTGCTTTGTAAAATTTCTTCTCCAAACTCGACCAAGAGTAATTCCAGTGAAGAAGGGCAAATCACGTACCTTTCGTCTGTTTCCACCTCTGGAGCAGAGGAGACACAAAAATGGTGCAAGGACCGTTAACTAACTGGGGGCCTGAAAGGAAAGGTCAGCACTGATGACACCGAAGGGAACATGACAAACGCCATTAGCCGTTGTTTGATCATGTCAGGAGTTGCTGATGCCGGTGGACATGTTGCAAACTGGTAATTACTTGAGGTAATCTAATAAGGAGAGACTAGGTACTTGCAGCCATCAGAAACATCAGGTGGGAACAGAGTGGACCCTTTGAAATGAACTGCCACCGCATCTCCATTTCGACCAACTATATGACTCCGAGAAGTCAAGAATGCATATTGTTTTTTGTTGGAAATGGAATTAGCCCAAAGTACATGTAGGTCCCTATCATTTCAATCATTGCACTACGTGTTCGCTCCTCGGAGCGAAGAAGGCAGACAGAAAAAGTTGTCTGCTTGAGACGGGCAATCCGACATGCAAACCTTTCATCTGCTGTTCTTTTTACGGGCGGGAAGTCCATTAGGTTAACGAGCACCGTAGGACTAATTAACTCTCAAAAGGTGGAAAAAAGCACAGTTGATTGTCAAATCGTGAAGCCATGTGAGATATGGTTGCATTTGACCATTGATTGAGGTTAATGTGAAGTCGGTAGTAAAAAATGAAGTTGTTAACCATAGTACAGGTGATGAGAACACGTACATCACAATAGTTACAACCAACCAGACTCAGGATAACTACCCGGTATATCAATTTTACCAGCATGTCATAATATCACGTACGTGTTATATGACCCGTCAGGAGTCGCTTCATTGCTAATTATCATCCTCCCACACATTTTCTCCCACATAAAAATGAGATAATTCATTTGTGCGTGTGTGTGTGTGTTACAGCATAGCCATTATTTGGTTATTTAAAATGTGCACCCACCACCATGGATCTCGGTGTTTACCAATGGGGACTTTAGCCCAGTGCCTCAATAGGTGTCACTATTGAAATGAAACTGACATCCCCATCCCGTTCCTGATCATTCAATTTCCCACACAAAAAGCACCCATTGAATAGGACTACGTTTCGGTGTGCTGCCTTCTATCGTAGCTAGGCAGGGTTTCTGCCAGAAATATTTTTGAGGGTATGCAGTTCTTCAAAATCAGCCAAAAACCCCATGAAATTAAAGAAAATGGCCTTTTTCTGTTCCCTTGAGGGTACTCACAGCGTACCCTGCGTACCCTCTGGCGGAACCACTGCTAGGATCCCCACTGCCAGTTTGTCCAAAGCTAATTCAGGGTCACACCAAATCATACATTCACATTACGTTCACAAACAATACAATGCTTTAGCTATTCCTTCAATACATTCCTTGTCGTTATCAGTAATGAAATCGCTCGATCTAGGCAACACACCAAGGGGGCAATAATAAGGATTACGAGATATTGAATCCGCAGCTCATCGGAAAGGTCACACGTCTCGTCGTATTGTCAATTGCGGTTTGATAACAGACCTGCGACATCGGCAAGCATTCTTGATATGTTCTGCTATCTGTGGGTCTATGCATTGTCATGCGTTGTTGGCTGTACTCGTTGCTTGCTTTGTTTGGGTCATGAATTCTTCCGCCTTGGGCTTGTGTTGTACCTGATTAATTGGATACTGGTTGTGGCACCATTTCCCGTCATAGGAATTGAGGTACGGGAATTTCCAGTGTGAATAAATGGTACAATTCAAGGCTGCTGTCCTTGTGGAGCATTTCGAAGCAGACATTACGATTTGGAATGTAGATGTTGAATTTAGGTCATAATGTGGTCTGGATTCAATTAATGACAATCACAAAATAATCATCTTTGAATTGCCTCCTATCAGATTTTACCACAATATGAAATGTGGTCCAGTTTTGCTATCATTCTCCTTGACATGCTTGATGCTTTTTTGTTGCTGATTGTAAACCTAACGAGGGTGATATGTCTGATTTATCAACAGCTTTTGAAGTACCCATTTCAACCTTCTGTCATGTTTTTTTACAGAGTAACATACTGAAATAATTCAGAAAGAAGGTGTCTGCAGGGAGGTATCCACTGTGTTACAATATTTGGCAAAATTACTGATTTGTTGCTGTCTTTCTTTCAGTTCCTCAGGGAAGAACTCCAATACACTGACGGGTCACGTCATACGACATTCCACGGAGATGACGCGCATGTCACAAGTGACGAACTTTGGAAATTCTGGAGGAAATCTGAAGGTAAATCGGGTATTGTTGTTGGCAATGTTGAAGTGCCTTCATCAGAGAAAGTCAGTTGTCTGTGGCGGTATGTCGAGGGGCGGTATAACGAGCGTGGACTGTACATGTAATCCCAACCTGACCAACCTTGTATGCTGCTCTCCAACTGCAAAAATAACTGGCTGTTTAATTGACTTGTCATCCATTTTGACCAGCGAAGATTTGGTTAAAGGTGTGGTTGTGTAGTCATAATGCATGGTAAGTTTTGAGTCTGAACTTGATATTTCTCCTTTCTTATCTGATTTCAGTTCACAACTGGACGACTGATGACACGCTCGATTGGCTAGTAGTCCACGTTGAACTTCCACAGTATGCGGAAGTGTTCAAACAGAATTCTGTTACAGGTGCCACTTTGCCAAGGTGAGAGGCTGAACATCAAGCTAATAAAGAATACTGTGACCTCAGATACTTGTCGTCGTTAATCTGTTTAGCTGACGAGATTGCAGCTTGAATGAGACTAAGTCCAACACACAGGTGTAGCGTAACTTACCAGGGCTTTTTACCAAGATTTTCCTCCAGAATCGGTAGATGTACTAGGTCCAGTTGTTCGAAAGTTCCGTTATCTCAAACGTGGTGTTTATTTGTGCTATCTTGGAGTTAGCTCCTTCAATTGAGCCCTTTTGCACTAATGCCAAGATAGATAACTCCAGGTTACTACGGTAGTAAAGCAGTTTTGAATAATATAGCACTGCCATGCAGTGGTGTTTGCTTTATAGGACAAAAATTAAAGGGCACTTCTGTAGTTGTGGCTACAAAAAGGATCTTCTTTTTCAGGCTTGCTGCATTGAACATTCCAGGGTAGTCTAGCAATTCCATGCTTATAACAGTGGTTTATAAACCCTTCCCGTTTTGGCCCCAACACACAAGAATTTACTTGTGGATACTAATCTTTTCCGTCATCTCTGAAATACTTTTATGTCATGCATGTATGAAGCCTATGTTGATGACAGTTCAGTGTCCATGATGAGTTTGAGTTTTCCGGTCCCAACACCATCGGTCTGTTATATGCATGCCCCTGAGAGTTGCAAAATGCAACACCCCGAACACAGTTCATTCTTATGAATCCTCCCCATAAGAATTCAGCCTGACAAACTTAAAATTATCACGGTTCTGCCTGCATGTCAGTTGAGTTGGATGAATGGATTTTGAACAAAATAATCGTTATGATTTGGTATCCAGCTGCAGATACATAGTATTCTCATGGTTCTGTATTATACTTGAAATCAAATTCTGGAAGTACGTCATTTCACCTGTTCTTGCCACGATTACTCATTATTTTGCACAGTAACTGTGAATGATACTTGCAATTTGCAATCCATATTCTTCATCTGTTCTGTATACTGTAACAGAGTCAGTGGTGAATTCAGTTTTGTTACTGTAGTGTATGTAACTAATGTCCTATTTTCAGTTCTGAGTACATATGAAAAAAAAAATTCTTGCTGAATATAATGCATAAGTTCTAATCAAAATCAATAATTTCCTGTTAAATCCTCAGGGTGCGGCCCAGACAATTGTGGGTAGCATTCGACAGTTCGGTTCCATCCAAGGGATTATAAACAGGAAATTGATTACTTTTTTCATGCAGTAGATCATAGGAAATCTTCTTCATAATGTGTATTTCTTAATCAAATTAAGAAAAAAATCTCTGTGTGCAACTTTTCTTTTCGTACTGGGGTGGCCTGGTGGTATAAATGCCGTGCTATTTCCCATTTAGAGGTTGTTGCTGAGGCTGGGTCAGAAGGACATCACACCGCGTGGCAGTGAATATGGGCAAAGCCCTAGATCATTTGTGAGTGACAGTTGCACCATCTACCAATGGCCTTGTTTGGTGCGAGCTATCTTTCTATCTGCTACTTCTCAAGTGTCGGATAAAGCCATGCAATTTCAGTGAAATCAAACAACTGTAATTATTCCTTATTCATTAGGATTTAGGAAGCTATGTGATAGAAATCACCAGCTGGCTCGGCACATGTGTCCCTCTGGGCCTAGGCCCTCAGAGAGTAAATGAGAATCGTTTCTTATCATGGTAGATCTATTAAATGGTGGCCAATGTCATACGACATTGTTTGCACACTAAATACAATAGATTACCTAATAGATGCATAAATAAACTATGGTGATATCGCCCATTTTCATTTTCCCATTGTCAGGATGATTCTGCCTTTTCATATTTTATACACAGAATTTTTATGATATAATCAGGCTCATTGATGTTCGTGGCATAAGTCTGGTCCTATTAGGATATCGTCATATCATTCTACATGTAACTACCTAGTCCCCAATGGTAAAAGATATATGAGTGCATGCACTGTTCCTGTTCTACTCTTGGGGACCTGGGAACTGTCTTGAGTGAGCATTTGCCCCTCACTGGAATCTTGATCCAGAGAAAAGCAAAGGTGGCTCAAAACTGGGCCTTGTTAGCAGCTTGGTTCATGTTATCAGACAAGCAGACCTGACTAATATGTGACCCGTCACCACAAAATGAGTACTAAGTCACTCTGAAGTTGGCAGGTTGAGACCAACATTTTGTCAATTTCAGTAGGCCTAGGCCTATTTTCTGTACATGTATTTTGTAAAATCAGAGTGGTTACATTTCTTCCTTTATCTCCTAGAGTTATTTTGGTGCATCCTGGTTCACATCTTGTGCGAGGGGCAATAACAAAGTTCTCTATACCGCTTGTGTTTGTCCATCTTTGGGGTCACAAGAGGTGGCTTCGAGTTTGAAAAGTCTTTTTTTTCTGAACTCTAGGAAATAATTTGAAAATGTTCCAGCAAGAATTCGATTGAGAATGTTGTCTCCGCCGATTGATTAGTCAGTCCATTGTGGTTGTAATAACCTTATCCATCTTTTGCAGAATTGCAGTTAACACGAATAACTTCATGACATCAGTTCTTGGTATCCGGAATCCCGTCCATAAACAGAAACTCAGTCTCAAATCCATGGATGTTGTTTTATTTGGGCCTCCAAAAAGTAAGTATGATACGAAACAAACATGTCTAGTTGCCCTCCATGAGTAACACCCACACCACCACTTGTAATACTGACTGTGGTGATAGGCCCACAGTTCTCTTTGAGAATATTCCAGTTCATAATCTTGCTCTGCACCCATTATATTACCCCACTTTTGTTGTTCTCATATAAATCATTCATTGTATATTCCTGTTATCCTGTGTCATTTGTGGCCAGTTGCTCAAGCCATTGACACTTACCTGTTAATGAGACCTCAGAGATTACTAATTAGCCCCTGAGGTGAGATGAACCCCAACGATTATGTCATATTTGTCCTGTTGTTACCGTACTCCTCTTTTGCTCAAGAAAGTTTCATAACGTGATTTGTAAGTGAACCGTATTACCAAGTAAATGACGCACTTCCGTATTATCATTGCCTGCCCCTGAAACTTTAACCCTTTT
>NMRB01000723.1:217027-236346 GCA_002633025.1 Notospermus geniculatus
TTCTGTTTCCTCGTATGAGCTGCATAGTTATATGACAGTTCTTGTATTCCAGAACCACGTAGTTACATTCTGGTTCCTGTACTCCAGAGCCACATAGTTATACATGTATTCAAATTCTTGTATTCCAGAGCCACATAGTTACGTGAAGGATCTCATCCTGGTGACGTCCCTCTTGGTCGCTCTGTTAGGGTGCTGGTTTGCCTACATTCAACATAAGAATGCTCAGTCCCATCTGAAGAAAATGATGACAGATCTGGACACATTACAGAAGGCGGAAGATTCGTTATTATGTCTTCAAGACCAGTATGTTTTGTTTCTTAGTGTACTGTTAGGCTTTTTAGTACTGTGTACCGTTTGGCAAGTGTCAGTGTAAAAATGCAAAATAAAATAAAATTTCCATTTCAACTGTGTTAGTTGTGTTGCGAGGTTAAGCTAACTTCAGCATCTTTGTAGTGTCAGGCTAGCTTTAGATACCGTAGTCTACATGGCACAAAATAAGTGTTTTAGGATACTCGCTGTCAGGGACAATTGTGGTTAGCAGTGAATGGTATCTCTTGATTTGTCAGACTTTTGTAGAGTAAGAAACCACAAGTTTATCAAAAGTGTAAAAGTCCCATGCATCATCCTTCCTATGACTGTGTTGGCCATTTTATCAATGAAATAAGATATCATCTGTCGCCTAACAAATTTAATTTGTGTTTGTATTAATAATAGAACGGTTGATGAAATTGTGAAAACAGGCCCGAGGGAGGAAGCAAATGAGGTTTAGTCTTGTATGGCAGCAGTTTGGTGTCTCTTTTGGTTTGGCTGGCCCTAATTGGTTTTCTTTGAAATTGATAGTTTCGGATGGAAATAAATCATCTTGTTGCTTGGTCAGCATTGTTGAGTCGTTTTCAACAATGTGTGATCCTTACTCATCAGAAACTGCCCCTTTTGCTTGTTTTATTGGTGTGGTCTTAGTGTTTTTGGCCAGTAATTTTGAAAGGCAGGGCAGAAAAGGAAGTGGTAGTACAAAATACGCTGTCACTGTACGTCATGGTGCCTGCTTTAAATAGTATGCATTGGTGTACATGAGAATAAGGCAGGGCAGGCATTTCCCCCTGCTGAAACTCCTGTTGCCATAACATTATCTAGGCCTAGAGTTTGTGATTAGGAGACATTTGATGGCTTATGATAGTCCTTGTCATCTTAGTCAGTGGTGGGTGCAAGTTTTTACAGGTGAGGGACCGAAGCCCATCTTTGTGTTACGTTATTTTATTTTTTTCAGACTTTCCAAGGCTCAAGCGGAACAGAAATCGGTGCGGGAAGAAAAGATGAGTCTGGAGAAGAAGTTGAAGACAGAGATTGACGATACCAAGGTTGGTGCTTTACTGAGCTGTCTCTTTCTTCCTGTTGCACCAACCTTTTGCTGACTTCTTGCCTAGTTGCAGATGATTCTGAACCTCCTAGTCCAAGCTTCTTGGAAGTTAATATGACCGCAGCCTAACTCACTATATCTGCTCATTACAGTCATATTTTTGCATCCTTCACTCTAATGTACTAGTCAAATGGAATCTTTTGCATTTTCTCACCCAGTTGTTCCTTTTCCAGAGGGAAGCTGCCCGTCTAAAAGAACAGCGGGAAGGTACTGAGGGTGAAAAAGGACGACTGAAATTGGCAGAAGAAGAAATTGAACATGTAAGTGTGATTTCCCTCAATTCCCTATTCGTCTGAATGATATCCCTCTATAGCCCTTGTTACACTACATAAAAAACCCGTGTCGAACCTGGTTTTTTTCTGTCCATCCCTGTTTAAAACGCGGTGTAATAATCCCCTCCGAGCTCGAACGGTTTTTGGAGGGTTTAATTTAGGTCCCCGTCACAAAATTTGAGTAGTGTTGACAGGCACCGGGCCTCAGAAGGGATTTTTCACAGCCGGGCTAGACCCGGGTGTCAAAAAACCCGGGTACCGGTATTTCAATGTAGTGTAACCACGGCTTATGATTCCAGCTGATATCTCCCTATTTGTCTGAATAATATCCCTCTATGATTCCAGTTACGAGGCCTGTTGCATCAAGCAGAAACTCAGCTGGATAACAATCAGTTCTTGCCATCCTCAGAACTCCAACAGTGGCTACAACTTACATATGAAATAGAACTAAAACATTATGAATTGAAAAAGGCGGCGGCGGAAAAGCAATTGATGACAGCAAAAGATGGGGTAGGTATCCGAAGTTTCTGGGTGGCGCATGAGAATATGGGCCAAATAAGGATGGATTGTTGCGACTTAATTTAGTAGCAGTTTGAGTTTGATATCAACTACTGACAAAACTCTCATGTTGAAAAGAGTTCTCATATACATGTACTGTGATGATGTATGATAATAAAGTGTGATTTACAAATGCTCAAAGTAGCTGTGTAGACTCTCATTTTGCCACATTGCGTTTGTTTGAAAACGTGTGCCCTTGGTCTGTAATATTTGCTTGAAGTAAGTCATCTTCTTTGTTTGAGAGGAGGTTCTCACCCGTAGACTGAAGCAATGGAAACCTGTAGTATTTTACATAAAAAAATACTCGTTAGTAGAGCCTTTAAGATGAGGCAAATCTCATGGCAGCCAAGTTGCAAATATTATACTGACGGGAACCTTCTTTCGAGCATCTGAATTTAACTTGAATTGTTGTTGATGACCATATAAAAGTCTGTAGGTGTTGTCAGGTTTCATGTATTTTGCTGTATTATAACATGCCATTTTTGTGCCCCGGAGAACTTGAGGTAACTAAAACACCCACTGCAATGACCATTAAACTTGATTAGCGATGGATGAATCGCTAGTAGCTTTTGCCAGCCTCATTTGTTTTATTGGGCGTTTCACCGTCCCCCTTTTGAGTCTCGTGTAGATTTCCCCTTGGTGCTGTCAATAGCCTCTGTCACCCTTTCCGACTCAAAAGGGCACTCCCTTGACAGGTTGGTGATTGGTAACCCCGTAGCAGTGGTCATTTTTGTCGAAGTGTGAGATACATGTGTGTATGTGCTTGTCCTCAGTCAGTCTGCACATGGTCTATGTCTGCTCACAGCACGGTTGAAAGTGTTCTGCCTGGTGTTCCAGAGACGTGTCCTAGAAAAATAGGCGACGGACTACATCAAAAGTGTCCCATGAACAATGGCAGTTCAGTTTTTGTACGGATACGAAACTAAAACTTCAGAGGTTGAGGTAAATGGTTTTGGGTGGAAAAGTATCAAGATAACCTAACTGACAATGCTCTTTGCTCATTGTATGAAAGCTTGCCAAACGCAATGCACCATCACTGAAAGCAAGTATCACATACACACAGTCGTAGCACAGTCGGCTTGGCAAATTCATAATTGCTATTTTCAGTGTGAAAAGTTAAGGAAAAAGCGCAATTCATTTATGGGGTCATTACGTATAGCGCACAGTAACAGTATAGATGATATAGATCAGCGTATCTTACAAGCGAGGTAAGATCTTTCATCAGACGTGGTGGTAGGTCGAAGGTCAGCTAGGCTGCACTTGATTGGTTAATGCTCATTAGGATTAGTCAATGGTCAATGCTCAAAAGGTCCAATACATGAGGTATACTTTCATGTAAAACTTGATTTAACATGAACTTCTGTGTCTATTTAGAGGTGCGTAATATAACTTCTGTCAAAAACTTTACGAGGTTTTACAAAAATTACACACTTATTGTGTTGTGAAAATAGGTGCATATCTTCAACGGTGATTTTATCTTTAAAAGGCCATTAATGCATTTTGTCTTTCACTAATAGTTTCTGTTTCCAAGTTGTCATTCACCTTGCCAGTTCGTGATGACCCATTGAGACTTGTGCCCATCCTAAGTGTGCAGTATTAATCCAGACTACCAGTTGCCTTTGATTACCAACTGAAACAGCTTGACCTCCCTATTGTAGCCTGACTGACCGGGTTTGATCATGCTACTCTTTATAGTAACCTAACATATCCTCATAACTAACCAATGGTGGTGAGGCTTCTATTTTTTTGGTGATTTAGGGACCAGCAAGCTTTGAAATTATCAAGTAATAAGTAGGTAACTGAAACCTTAGAACATTTTGGTCGTATTTCTCTCGTTATGGATGTAGGAAAGGAAACTTGAGCGGCGAATCCAATCTCGCGATTTGGGCCTGAGACGGGGTTGCGGTCCCTTGCGATCGCCTTATATGGCAATCGGAAGTCCTTATAAGGTGAACGCAACCCCGTCTTAAGCCAAAATCGCGACAGTGGATCACCCGCTTTAGGTACTAATGGTCATTGCTGAGATTCTGAACAGTTGTGTGAAATGAAAAAATGCCTCTGTGAATGCTGTGTATCAAATTCTCAGCTTGCTGTGTCAAGTGTGTCTGTGTCTGTCCATGTTAGTCACTTGTCTGTCCCTTACATTCAGACCCTCAATGACATGACTACTCGTAAGTGTAGTTCTGTGTCTTAATGCACATCACCATTGATTTTCAGGTTTCAGGTCGACTGCAGGTTGTTCCGTAAATTTCCGCCTCTTCGAAAATGGCATTCAAAAGCGGAAAAGCTTACAGTTGTTCCTACCCTATCCACCTCACCACTGGTTGGTTGCAGGCCTCATGTACAAACAGGACAATCGTTCTGTACAAATGTTCACGTGGCCTGACTCTAGCTAGGGTGAGATAGTCGTCATCCGCCTCCACATTCATCATCCATTCCATGCTGTACAATTTCAGTGGGATAAAATCAGGAAAAAACGTGGCACGTTCTTGGCCCCTTTCCGCATGGCTCATAGCGGTGCTTTTGATGACGTAGATAAACGTATTACTGAAGCAAGGTAGCTAAAACTCTCCTATCTGTGTTGTAATTATGGGAGTTGTCGATGATCGAGTAGTGTAGTCTTCGTTTCTTCAGGGTGGACTGTGAACAGAATCTTGTCAGCTAAGACAGGCATAATCCTGGTTGGACCCATCTTATTTTATCAGGGATTATTCCTGGGCAGTAAGGATTCCCCTGACACAGATTTATCCTGCAGTCCCTAGTACAAATAGCCTGGTGTCCATCCCACCATGGTCCACCCTGTGCATCCACCAAAATGCATGCCGAGAAACCATCGAGTAAAACCTGCATGTTGCTATATTTCTGATTCTGTGGCCATGAAATACCCCCTGATTTCTCCTGCTTACTTTCACCATAAAATCTGCAAGAAATTTCAGCAAGTTTTGTATGAGATGTCCCTGTCTTTGTGTTTGTTAGAGCTGAGTTAAGGCGCTGTGTCCATGCATGCCATGTGTGTTTTCTGCTGCAATTTGGCACTCAATGAGTGACTTCAAAGTTGGTGTTAACACGGTGTTTACAATGCATTAAAACATTATAAACACCATGTTAACACCAACTTTGAAATCACTCAATGGGCAGTTTACCATTGTTGGTTTCCTTGACTAAGGCTGAGACAATGCCAGAAAACTCTCGCATGGAGATGCACCCATTTCGTGTTACTTCACTTCCTAATCCTAGTGTGTCTTCCTGGGGGCCTAATCGTTACACGTTATTTGGTTGGTGTTCTGTCAACTTCTTAGCACTGAAATTCGTCACAGCTCTCAATTCTCTCCATGTATTCCATCTCCAACTCCCATGCAGTGTTCTCCACGGGTTTTGGTCTAAGAGGGGCGGTGGTGGGCGTGGTGCCGAAGGCACCGCATGAGGTGCCTTCTGGTGGGGGTCTGGGGGCCCGGCCCCAGCGATATTTGGATTTTAGGTGCTCTGAGATGCGTTTTCTGAGCATCTGAGATGCAAAATTGAGCGATCTAAACCATAAATATTAGGGCGGACGAATTTTTAAGAGGGGCGGATTTTGCCGTCGGTATTTTTAAGAGGGGCGGGCCACCCTCTTTTTAACTGGTGTGGAGAACACTGCCCATGTGATAATTTGACTTGGAGTAAGTTTAGTTTGTCACCATGTTTCATTTACCCGTATCCTTTCACCCTCTGTACAATTGTTTGCATGTACAGAATCTTGCTTTAGTTGTTAAGAAGATTATTTTGAACCTTTCATTGAACTTCTCAAGTTTTTGTACAGTAGTCAGGTGATGATAATTGAACTTGCATGACATCATTTATGGTTGAGTGTTGCCATCAAACCTACTTGCCAACATCCCTTTATGTGGTGCAAAGTTTTGTGTAGCTACCTTCAGTTCAAAAAATTATTCTTCAAGTCCTTTCCATTGTGAAAAATAAGTCTATTGATAAGAATTAAAGTCATACTGTAGGTGAGTTCTTGTGCTACCATCCAGACCTGATGGAGCTTTAAGTTACTTCGCATTATTGCCCTTGGATGTGATCTATCAACTGTAAAAATGGGCAAGCCCATGAGATTTCCAGAAGATACATTTTGTCTAATATTAATGTTTCTCGCTTGTATCGCTTCTCTCATAATACCAAACTGATTCGTTTCTCCATCCAGGGGAGCATTAGAAGAAGTCCGCCAAGATTTACAAGAACGTCTTCATAGGTGGCGCCAAATTGAAGTCCTGTGTGCGTTTCCAATCATCAGTAACCCAGGCTTGAGTATCTTGGAGCCAGCCCTTCACGATGCGTACGCGACTCCTCCAGCTTCTTCCATCACCGCTAATAGCAGTCAAGGTAAGTGGGATAAGATGGCGGGGCTGCAAGGCTTAGAATCTTGCAAATGCAGTTACTTTGGGGACATTGCTGGTAGCTTGTCAAATAGAAATGACTTACCTAATATCTTACAAGGTCATATAAGTCATTCCCCCTTCTATCCTAGCTGGTCAGTTTTTGCCGATTGATAACAAACCTGGTTAATCTTTTAATAAGAGAGCAAAGGATAATGAAACCATCGAGAAACTTTGGCTGTAATTACCCACTATAGCGGTTTATGCCTTGGCGTTCACAGGGTTTTGGATACTTGGCGTGTCAATTTTCCAAGTGCCTGTGAAACCCCTCCGCTCACCGCAAAGTGTGGCGGAATCCGCTGTACTGGGAATGGGCCTATTTTGGTCAAGTTTTGTGGGAGTGTGCACTGGGCCATGCTGTTTGTTGTCTACATCAATTTTGGATGTCATAGTCTCAGAAAAGGACATGACTACAGTACCTTAGCATCGAATACCTCTATCAGCATGATCAGTGCTTCTGTTTGAGCCCAAGTGGACAGAATTTATTTGAAAAAAACACTACTAAAAGTTTGGCGTTGAACAGTTTTGCTTGACATGTTTGAAGCAAATGTTGCTGTATTTTTCTTTCTTATTGCTTTCTACTAACTCTTGTGTGTGTTGGTATGATTGTATGAAGCAAGAACAATGATATATGAACATTGGGTTGCAGTGAGTTTGCAACTACCTCTCTGAAGCATATTGCCCCCGAACTGACTCAAACCATCTTGCATGCAAGCAAAAACCTGATTCAAATATGGAGTAAAAAGCAAGAGTAAAAGGCCCCTCTTTCATTTTCAGACACTCTACTCTATTGTAGAAAGAAGCTATGATGTACAGTGAATGTTAGTTTGATTGTGATGTGTAGTAGTGTTGTGTGCGGGAGTACCATAAACTGGTTAGCTCACTGGGGTGAGCTATTACAATGGTGCAGCGTCCGTCGTCGTCGTCGTCGTCCGTCGTGGTCCGTTAGCAGGGCACGTTTCGTAACCGCTGCAGCTATTGATCTGAAACTTGGTACATATATACCCCTAGGTCAGATGACCCACGACACCAAGTTTCGGTTCGATTCGACTCTTAGCTTGGCCACCAGGTGGCGGAAACCGAAAACACAAAAAGTGCAATAACTCCTGAACTAATGACTAGATCATCTCCAAATTTTTATCATAGGTGTAGCAAATAAGGATACATAACATATATAGCGGGTTTTTGATTTGACCTACTTTTCAAGGTCACAGAGGTCAAAGTTCGACAAAAGTGACGAACCTGCCACAGTTTCCATTATTTCACCGAGTGACTTCATATCTTGCATAAACATGCATTGGAGTGCTGTAACTCAGGAACGACTTGCCCCAAAGCGCTCCAATGTGCTACGTGGCCCCCTGCAGATGACCTTTATGTGCATGTGAAGTTCCAGTGCTCATAACTGATATGTACATGTACATAATGTAATGCGCATTGAGCAGTTCAACTGGAAATGCGCTATATAAGAACGAACCAAAAAAAAAAAAAGAACATGTACCTCACTCTGTCATTAGACTATTATGTCAAACCCAGTGAGCACATGGTCCATGGACCATTTCATTTATGGTAGTACTCATTGTGGCTGTATGTGGTAATACGCACTGTGGCTGTGTCAGGTAGTACTCATTGTTGCTGTATGCGGTAGTACTCATTGTTGCTGTGTGCGGTAGTACTCATTGTGGCTGTGTGTAGGCAAGTGTCGGCATCTCAGAGTCTGGTGACATTCACATGACCAGAGTCTTTGTTAAGCGCTTTGCAACCTTCCAGTCCAATAGAGCCAAAGGGAAATCACTCTGGAGTATCAAGATGCTTAGCTGACTTCAATCTTTGTGACGTATGCACGGGTCGGACTTTAGCCTAAAGTACATAGCTGAAGTTGGACTTTCTCTTTGCTTGCAGCGATTGAGAAAAGTCCGACTTTAATGAAAGTGTGGCTGAAGTCCGACCAGTGCATACGGCCCTTTGTCGTGGAGTGAATGAAAAACTTTCAAGATTCACCTGTTCAATGGTAGTTGTACAGTTTTGCAGCGTGTGCTAGAAAGTAGGCTAGTCGATATGTTCTTGTATGACACAGAAAACTATGTGCATGAATGGATGGACCAGCAATTGGGGCAATTCCACACTGAAATCCATGAAATGAAGTACATGTAGCTAGTTGTAAAGTCATTTTCATTACACCAGGCTCTCTGACATGTCTCTTGTTTGAGGAGGATATGGGTGATGAAGATGGTTTCTTCAAGCCATCGGGTGGCCGCATCACTCCCACGCGGATGACTCCAACTTCTACTCCCAGAATCATAAGGAAATCTGGTGAACATCTGTTTCATTGGCATGGGACCCAGTTGTTTGTTCCGTCCAATTTCAACCTTCGGCTCCATACTAACTTCAGTGTCATGCTTATTTCATGCATAAAGTATGCATGAAACATGCAGATTTTTGGTAAGGGTATAAACTTGAGGAAGATATCAGTTACCAATGTATGAATGAAGATTTACGATTGGTAAAATGGAAGAGAAATAAAATGACCGAAACTCAATGATTCTTTCTTTGAAAGTATCTTCTAATAACAGATGTCTGGAGAAATTTTTCTTCATATGGTACTTTTCTGTCTTGGAAGTGAGTCTGCTATATTGGAGATCAAGAAGCAGTAAAAATAATCAAAGTCCTACCTGGGAATGACTTGACCCAGATTGCTCATAACTGATATGTACCTGCCTCTGTCATTAGACTATTACATGTATATATGTCCAACCCAGTGAGCACATGGTCCATGGACCATTTCATTTTATTTGGCCTCGTTCCGGCAGTTGTGCTGTTCCGGATCCCGGTTTTATATCCAACCACCAACAATCCTAGACTGGTTCCATGATACACCGCTAGGATTTGATGATGGCGCCAAGATGGCGGCGGGCTGTCAGGATGAATTGACCAGTGAATATCGTGATTGTCATCGCATATCATGGCCTGTTCCAAGACAGTGGATCGAATGGCAGATTTGGGACTTTGACTTCTGGGGTCATGACTAATTTCCGGGAATTTTTTGAAATGGCACTCTCATCTATGGTGTTTGCACGTGACGTCACAGCGGCCATGTTGGAGGCATACAACAAAAGAACAGACTTCCAAAACAATCGAAGTTAATCTCCTTAGACTGTGACTGGCGACAAATTCTTTTGTTCATACCTACAACATGGCCACCGGTGCAAACACTCTATTGGTAAAATGGAAGAGAAATAAAATGACCGAACTTCGATGATTCTTTCTTTGAAAGTGTCTTCTAATAACAGATGTCTGGAGAAATTTTTCTTCATATGGTACTTTTCTGTCTTGGAAGTGAGTCTGCTTGCTATATTGGAGATCAAGAAGCAGTTTCATTACAATGTCCAACATTTAATACAGCAAGACATACGTAATTCTTTGGTATTGATGGGTTACTTTGGGTCTCAATATCAGGTCACTCTGCTGGTGATTCACATACGGTAGAAAGCAGGTCACTGTGCTGTTGATTCACATAGAAAGCAGCTTTCGCCTTGTTTGGTGTATCACTTAACTTGCATGGATGGTAGCCAGTTATGTACTTGCGCATGACATCATACCCTGTCAATATTGTGAAGCATGGCTTCGTGGTATCCAGTCCAACTGTCTATTACTCAGTCTGTCTGGTTTTGTCCCTTGTGCCCCTGGTCTTGACATTGCATTGTCTGTCATGGACACACAATTTCTTGTCGCCCTCTCCCCAATGTGCTGTGGTTAATTGGTCTTCCCATCAGACCTTTGAACTGTTCTCCCCCCACCAAATTTGAGACAAATTTTCTTCCTTATTTCTCTTTGATCATTTTTTGGACATAGGTCATGAATTGCAGGCCATTTGACAGTGCCATCTATGTATTCCTTGGTGTCCTAAAACCAACACCAGGCTTGATAATATGATGTGGGCAAAAGACTGTTCTCAAATTGATGTAAACGACAAAGATCTGCGCACTTCCACCGAAATCTCAACCACAACCTCGGTCTGAAACTGAATGACGTAACGCAGACAACCCCACGACAGTGACGTCGAAGACGTTGCGTCAGACTCGACTATTGCTGAATCATGGATGGCGTCATGTCAGGCGGTTTCAGGTCGACGTTCCGGTTGAGATTTCGGCTTTGAGAATGGTCTATTCACTTGAGATTGATGAGGATTTAGGCTTGAAGGCTGGCCACAATTGACTTATGGTTGGCTTCTGGGAAAAACATTGGATAAACTGAAAGAGAGTTGAGCCAAATGATTTTGCAAGAAAATTACAATGTATTTCGAGTTGGAATCCCACTGCTACACACTGTTTTCCTGTCGTGGCCTTGGCAAGGCACATATTTTCACCACTTCAGTTCAACACGTTTTGTTTTGTTGCAATTCNAACTTCATTTCATTGCAAGTCAAGGACTTAATCTCTGGAAAGAAAACCCTGCCCTAAATTAAATGAAGTTGAGTTTCCTTCTTGGAAGGATGTTGTCTCCCTCCTCATGCCTCAATCTTGTCTTTGCTAGGATCTCAAAACCATCTTGGCTACACCCCAGTAGTCCGACAATGTGCCAACCTCTGGCGGGACAAGACACTACGTAAACGGATACCAAGAAATCAGTCATTCGAATCCAACTCCGGATCACGGACAATATCTAACCTGCAAAAAAATCTTTCCCGTACTTCTTTGGATAGATTGAATATGTCGCAGGGATTCCCACGGAATTCCTCTTTCTCTCAGATGGACTCTAACAACAAGACGCCATCTGTTCCACGCAATGTCTTGATTTCTCAAATGGACTCTGGTAATAACAGTAACCATGGTAACCCTCCTGACTTTATGTACGATGAAAGTTTCACGACATTGTAACGTTTCTGAAGGAATTTTGCAAGTTTATCTTGGACTTGGAAGAGCTTACGTTGCTGGCATTGAAATGTTGTGAAACTCGTCGCAGATTTCTTGTTTCTCAAAACATATTTGTTCTCTGTGTTGCACTGTTTTCAATCTTGTGGTGTCCCTAGCAAAATTAGTCCTCTGTGCGGTATATTTTGAATACACTTGTGAACTTTAGAAAGATATCGCACAAAGATTCTCCTGCCTTTACACGGCATTATCATTTTGATGTTCTGGTATTTTTGAGGAAAATATATTGATGTGTTTGGACACTTGTCGTATTTTACAAGATACATGTATATAAAGACTTACTACGTTTTGTGTGTTCT
This sequence comes from Notospermus geniculatus, assembly GCA_002633025.1. Classification (NCBI taxonomy): domain Eukaryota; kingdom Metazoa; phylum Nemertea; class Pilidiophora; order Heteronemertea; family Lineidae; genus Notospermus; species Notospermus geniculatus. The sequence goes on from NMRB01000723.1 coordinate 228,917, forward strand.
AAACCATTATGTGAACTTGAGCTCCTTTTGGGCTTGAATACCAGACGTATTCTGGCATTCTGGAATGCCCATTTCATGCACACTGACTGTCATCAGGGTTCCCCATGGCTTTTGATAAGGATTTGTCAGATTTTTCTGTAGTCACACCTGAATTTGCGCAAAAATTGACAAAAAGCCATTTTACAGTATTCAAGCCATTTCATTCTTCAGTGACAAGAGTGAAGAGGGCAGAGAAGAAACACTGCTGTCATTTGTATACAATCAGAATTTCTCCCGTTATATTACCCAGCTTAAGCACCGTTCGCCGTGACCGTATTTTCCTCGTGTGCTTCAACCTCAGGGTAGAACCTCATTGGATAATTAGACAGAGTGTCAAAATTTCGTCTGCTTTTGTCACCTGCTTTATGTGTACTAGAGGTACTACTGTGCTTGGAATTTTTTCGACACTCCTTTTCCTTGCAAATAAAGAGATATACCGTTGTTTTCTAACATCTACTGTTCATTTGCGTGTTGCGTGTCCCGTGTGGCCAGCCATTGGCGATATTGTTTCCTTTCCTATGAAATGCTGTACATATCTCATTGAAAAATAAATCCTTATATCATCAAGAAATGTGTTTGTTTTATCTTCCGGGACATTTGTACGAGTGGAATTATCATGAATGAGTCGTATGTTTGTGTCTCTTTCTTCTATCTGCTGAATTCCTTTGTACTATGTGCCAGAAATTAACTTTTATAGGGGATATACCCACAGTAGGCCTACCAGTTGAGTAGCAACAACTGATATTTTACTTATGTACTTAGGTTTTTTCAAGAGTTCACCATGTGCAAATCTTCAAGCAGAATAAACTTAACCAAGAGCCACATGTACTTGTAAATCACGAATGTTCCATTTCCTTTTGTACCATGATTTCAGGTTCAGTCCGCGGAAGCTCAGTCAATCTACTAACTACCGACGATGCCGATGACGAGATGGCCTTGCCGATTAAAGTCACACCGAGCGAGCCAGCAAAGCATGGACGATTTTACACGTTAGGATTAGGTGTGCTTCAGTTTACATCGAGTCTGTCTTTTGCTTTCTCTTCTTGAATATCCATGGAAATTCATGGCCATGCACCTCAGACTTAAAGCGAATCGAAAGCGAAAAAATTTGATTTAGAAATAGAATTTGAAAGGGGACGAATTTTCGGGAAAAATGTAAACAAACTTCTCCAGAATGTCAGCAAAAGAAATTTTCGTGCATTCTGATTGGCTGAATTTTCTGTTTACAAACACCATCCAAATGTAAACAAAATCCGCTTTCGATTCGCTTTAATTAGCAGCAAAAGTGGCCATTCTGTCAGCTAGAATATTCTGAGGTTTTCCGATTGAAATGATCCATTAGTTTTGAAGATGGTAATATACAAATTTTATTACGAATATTCAGAATTTGAAATAATTGCAATGGATTTTTTTTCACGTTGACAATAAATCCATTCTCTGACATTCTTATCTATATTTGACACAAAAGTAAGATGATGTCACGGTTTATGACTATAAATACCTTGGACAACGGGATTTCTGGTGAAAGGTAGTTCTTCCCTTTGCATTCAGTTCTTCACATGACTTCAAAGTAATTTGTTTTTAACGACATGGAACTGGGTGCCCTGTCAATAGTGACATGCACACGTTGATGTTACATCAGTGATTTAAATTTAAGAAATGAAAATACATGTAGTTTTAATGCAGGGTACATCAACAACTGTGAGTTTGCCGATATTTTCTGGTGTAGATGAGTTGCAAAAATAGAATTAGGTCAATGTCAAACCAGATGTCACAGTGACGTCACCTGTGCATCAGCCAGTTTGATCACTGCGTTGTTGCAACCGAGTCTTTTGATTGGTTTGTCAGGCAAAATGACGTTATGATGTCTGGATTGACTTCGGTGGCGTTGCTGTGAGGATGACCTACTTCAATTTCTGCCACTCATCTATATTTTTACAAACTTCATGTGGATTCAGATAGAAAAATACTCCCCATGGTTACTTCCGCTCAGTTTCTGATATCTTTTACCTATCCTTCTCACTAAAAAGTCATTTTTCCCTAGCTGCAAGTTTCATGACCCACGGGGGTCTTAATCAGGCTCTAAAGCCCTGTCGATCCTTCACAAACCTTGGAGGGCGGGTAAAACATACAGGTAAAAGAAATGGGGAGATTGGATACTATGAGCGGTGTAAAGGATTCTCGTTTCTTAAGCTTGCCGCACACGAGAGAAATTAGCTGAGCGAAATGCCATTCGGGGATTTTTACTCGATCAGTTTTCTCTCATGTGTGGCGAAGGATCTTGGATTAAAGCGGACAGTACACTTCCACGGTGACGGTGACGTACCATTATCATGCTGTCATGTGCTTTCTACACATGTTCTATATAGCAAAATGACGCAGTCCCCGCGCACACAGTGAGGGGTTTTCCTCATAACGAGAAAAAAAAAATCAATCATGGTGAATATTTTGCTCAAGGGCAGTTGAGGCAAAAACCTTGCAAGAAATTCGCCGCAAACGAGAGGAAATTGACTGAGTAAAAATCCTCGAATGACATTTTGCTCAGCTAATTTCTCTCATGTGCGGCAGGCTTTAGCGGAGTGTTATAAAACCAGGAAGCAAGTTGTTATTGGCCATGTGGCCTTCCTGACAAACTTGGAAAAATGCTGACCACATCCCCTGATACAAGTGTCCACTTAAAAGAAACTAGAATTTTTATACATCGGCTCATCTTTATTTTCTCCTAACCTGCTCTGTTTAGCTGATGAAGGTTTCCTGATGACTGACATGACGCTGCCACGACGGCATTCTTCCGGTCTCATAACAAAAGGTTGGGAAATAGACGTTTGTGTACCGGTATGTCTGCTGCAGTGCTTCTAGAGCATTGAGGCGGCGGGACAACATGCCTTGGTGATGGCAAAGCATGTAAATTAGGCGTTTTAGTCTCATTCGCATGCAAATATGTTGATATAGTACCTAACAGAAGTGGGCCCTCAAAGAAAATCCCCCAACTGTCTTCTCAGCACCAGATGTTACTTCGTCCTCGTACTTTGAGAAATAAGCCAGCTGTAATTCCTGGCAAAAGCAATGAAAAACGTGAGGTCTTACTAGGATCTGAACCCGTGCTTTTGTACGTAAGGCTCCAGTTCCATAGAGTTCACGTTTACACTTTTCACGCGCCACGCTTCACGTTTTCCTTTCGTTCCTCGATTCAGCGCACAACGAGACACACATTACCTGTCATGTGGCATGCTTTCTCTGAGGAACGAAAGGAAAATGTGAAGTGTAACGCGAGAAAAGTGTAAACGTGAACTCTATGGAACTGGAGCCTAAGGGCCATCATTCTTTTGACAGGTACAGGATCCCAGAATTTTAGGTTGGTCCAACTGATGCCAAGTCCTCATTTTCGTGCTTGTTGAAATTCTCCTGTAGGCCTGACTTTGACTACAGAAAAATAATTCTTATTCACTGCCTCAGTTTGGTTGCCCAATGTAACCAAAGACCATTGCCTTGAGTACTTTTTAGCTCACCGGGGTGAGCTATTACGATGGTGAAGCGTCCGGCGTCGTCGTGTTCCGTTAGCAGGGCACGTTTCGTAACCGCTGGGGCTGTGGATCTGAAACTTGGTACATACATAGCCCTAGGTCGCATGACCCATGACACCACGTTTCGGTCCGATTCGATTGTTGGCTTGGCCACCAGGTGGCCAAAACCAAAAACACAAAAAGTGCAATAACTCCTGAACTAATAACTGGATCATCTCCAAATTTTTAGCTCACTCGTGAGCTTTTACCGTCCTGCGGTGTCCGTCGTCCGTCGTCGTCGTCCGGCGTCCGGCGTCCGTTAGCAGGGCACGTTTCGTAACCGCTGGGGCTGTGGATCTGAAACTTGGTACATACATAGCCCTAGGTCGCATGACCCATGACACCAAGTTTCGGTCCGATTCGATTGTTGGCTTGGCCACCAGGTGGCCAAAACCAAAAACACAAAAAGTGCAATAACTCCTGAACTAATAACTGGATCATCTCCAAATTTTTATCATAGGTGTATCTAATGAGGATACATGACATATGTAACGAGTTTTTGATTTGACCTACTTTTCAAGGTCACAGAGGTCAAAGTTTGACAAAAGTGACGAACCTCTCACAGTTTGTTATTATTTCACCGAGCGACTTCATATTTTGCATAAACATGCATTGGAGGGGTACCTTCAAAAATACCAAGTTTCGGCCCGATTGGACATCCAGTATGGCCGCCAGGTGGCGTAACCTGAAAATCAAGTAAGTGCTATTACTCAGGAACGACTTGACGCAGAGGGCTCAAATTTGATATTTACCTCCATCTAGATGACCTTTACATGCACGTCAAATTTCAGCCTGATTTGACTTCAAACATGGCCACCAGGTGGCGTAACCCAAAAATCATCAAAGTGCTGTAACTCAGGAACGCTTTAACCCAAAGCGCTCCAATGTGCTATGTGGGCCCCTGCAGATGACCTTTATGACCATGTGAAGTTTCGGCCCGATCGGACATCCAATATGGCCGCCAGGTGGCGTAACCCGAAAATCATCAAAGTGCTGTAACTCAGGAACGACCTGACCCAAAGCACTCCAATGTGCTATGCGGTCCCCTGCAGATGACCTTTATGTGCATGTGAAGTTCCGGCCCAATCGAACATACAATATGGCGCCAGGTGGCATAACCCAAAAATCATCAAAGTCCTAGCTGGGAGTGACTTGACCGAGATTGCTCATACCACTGATATGTACCTCCCTCTGTCATTAGACTATTATGTCCAACCCGGTGAGCACATGGTCCATGGACCATTTCATTGGAATTCATTGCACTGAACCCTTGTTTTGACCATGTGGCATGCAGTATATTACTGCTGCTGAATTGTACATGTGCCAAGAACACGAGTAATGCATCCGAGTAGGCTATAGTATCCGTACACTGTCCAGATTCGGACAGCTTCATGATTGACCCAAATCTTTGTGATCCTTCCTGAAGCAGCATCGGACGTGTTTTTATTTGTCATATGTCTCTCATCATCAAACCTGCATCATAATCTCAAATACTCTGGTGGTTGATCGTTTTGGCATTGCGATCATGATAAGCTTTCACATGTCTCCAATGTCTCTGTAAATACTCTAACATGGCTTTGAACCTGTGCCATTGGTCCAGTGTTGTTTTTTCAAGACCGGGTACTACAGGAAGCATGCAGCAAGTGCTCTTGGGCCTTTTAAGATGCCCTTTGCATCAATTTCTACCCATATTGTACGCCCACACATTTGGATTTTCAATAAAAGTCTGAAAAAGTACCATGTGGACCAATGGCACAGAAGCTTTTCAGCTCATAACCATGTTTACACTGGTGGACAGAAATATTACGACAGTGGCCAGTTTGAAGTTTGATGTGAGTTTCTGCCTGTTATGACAAAGGCATTTACAAGCAAATACCGGTACTCGTTTTTCTTCATTTTTTCTTAAGAATAAAGCTTTTAATTTACTCATGGTTGATGATACACTTGTGTATCAGTTACGTTATAATAAGACATGTGTTTAAATCACTTGAAATTAACAATAATCCATGCTGGAAGTGCAGAAATGAAAGTTGGGCCTAACATGATAAAAAATGTTAACTTTATTCAAGCCGAAATATTTCATCTTCTGATTCTTTAACAGGCAGAAACTTACATCAAACTTCAAATTCGCCGGTATCCTAATATTTTTGTCCACCAGTGTATCTGTCCTGTCCCTGGTGCCTTGCATCACTTATTCTAATCAACATTTGACACGCCGACTGTGGTTTCTCTTTCCAAATCTAGCCGCCATGTATGCGACCAGCTATCGCACTAAAGCCAGGGCACGTACAAATTCTGCACAATCGCGGCATCTACTTCCTAGTCAAGCTTTAAATCATACGAATGTCGCGATTGGCAGTCGAGTCAGCCCGGTCAAAAATATGCCGAGCAGATTCCCGACTAGCCCGTCATCACCAGGTAAACTCTCATGATATTTTCCATTTCAAGCACCTTGGCATTCTCTTTTGATTCCTTATCTTAACACCAGGGGGAGTGATTCCTGACATTTGGTGTAGTTAGTTTAGTTATTTTGTGGGTGCAGGGTTTGGGGTGCTCAGAGCTGCTGCAGCCATCTATCATGAATAATATGGCAAACCCAATGTGAAGTGATTTTCATGGCGCAGCAGCTCTTCGGGGGAAAGAAATTTTGAGTTTGTTTGAGCTGCGTGATGAAGTAATGGCGAGATTTAGTATAAAAGATGTCAGGATTTCACTACAATAGTTTAGAGGGGTAGAAATTTCCATACGAGTGATGGTACCGGTGAGAAATTCTGGGATGACAGACTATTTTGTTTGGCCTAGTCTTAGATTTCACTTTTAAATTGGCGCTGGTGTTTGGGATAATGTAGGCTGTATAGGGAATCAAATCCCTTGAAGCCATGCAGTTTCTTATTTGTGCATATCCGTGTACCATATATCTACCAGTACATGTACACATTCTGTGAATATACATGCCGGTATTGTCTGTAACTGCATGCTGTTTTGTCTACATTCGTCTGCTTGAGCATTGTGTACTGAAACCAATTCAGTTTTGATGTCTGCAATTTTTGGTACCTTGAATGAGGATCTGGTTTCTAAAGATTTCAGCATTGCCCTGGATTTTTTGGACCAATTTTGAAACATCTAAGTTTCATTACGCCACATGTGAAAAAAACGTGTTCGTAACCTTAGATTGATGATGAAATCAGTCAGTGACAAATCTTTCGATCCAATCCCTCGAATATTTTCCATCAATTAGTAATGCAGACGCTTGCTGCTCTGGACTGATCCAAGTTGGGAATTTGCTGCTTAGCTGCATCTGACTTGTTCATGCTCATGCAACCAAAATGCATAAGCAGGCGATGTACATTATGAGTTTTAATACTACCAATTATCTGCCTTCATAGTAACTTGCTTGCCATGTATGTGATGTTTTTTAATGTCCTCCAAACACCCCTCTCCCTGCCCCTGCCTTCGTTGTGTGCTGTTCAGTTTTCTTCATTGTGTCGAACATATTGTTTACTCCTTTAACCCAATAGAGCCCATGCCGCCCTAAACCACCCTGCCACGAGCCACCTAGAAGACCACGCCCACTTTTTGACAAAAATTCCCATCACCTCTAATATAGAAATCAAAATCACCAATTACTGCCGGCAGCGCCACAATCCGCCATGTCTCCAGACGCCGATACCACCCTAAACCGCCTTGACTCATTACACTGTTCTTTATTCAGCGTATTACAGTGGCATTTCATGGCGGTTTAGGGCGGTGAAAGTTACAGATGGAAAGTGCCAAAAAAAAGGTGGCTGTTTTGGGTTAAGTCGCACAAGATATGAACCAGGATGAACC
>NMRB01000723.1:236574-253595 GCA_002633025.1 Notospermus geniculatus
TACAACTTGCCTGGAGTTAAGGTGCCACTGAGCAAATAGATTGTGATTGGAAAGAATGTTCCTGGTTGTTCACCCATCTTCCCCAGGTACAACCAATCACAGAGCTTGACACAATGAACTGGCCAATCAGTGAGTGCTTTACACTATCAAATGACCAATCAGTGAGTGCTCGACATTATGAGCAGACCAATCAGTGAGAGCTGATGATTCAGATCTTTATGTTGAGGTTGTTACTGGCACATTTGAAGTTATGACAAAAATTCATAAGCGAGCAATATTTTTGGTTATGACCATGACCCTAAACAAATTCAACCATCTATTGTGTGCTCTAAGTCTGTTTTACATTTACAGGCCTACATTCCACGCATATTGGCACATTAGACTTGGACCGACGCACAATTACTGCAGCCAGAAGTTCAGAAAATGTAATGAGTATGACAGCAAGGGGGGAATCTGACGACCGTGCCACTGTTAGCTCAGCTGCTTCTACCCCCGATGGGCCGGTCAAGTTCTCAATCGAAGGGTAAGGTGTCCAAGGAACCAAATAAGATTGCCTGGGTATAATCTTGGCTTGGAAAAAATGGTGGCAAGATGAGTACATTGGCACCATGCAATCAGTCTGTGTTTGATGCTTGCCAGGCATGATAGTTTCAATTTCAAATTCCTACAAGTTCGCATATTTTGCATCTTGTACACAGAACGTGACTTTCTTATTTTCTTTTTCAGTCATGAAAATGGTCAGAATGAACAACAAATATCAGCATCTAATTCAAAAGAAACTGCCGGTAATCCGAAAATTGGGCATTCGATAAGCGTAGACTCAGCCCTTACAAAAAATGTCCGTACTAACTTGAATCGGCCACTAAGCTTGCAGCAGACTCATTCAGAATCATGTATCTCAGAAGAATCGGTTGCCAGGAAACAGAATCCAGCGCTAAATGGCTCGTTGGGATCGCTCCGTAAACGTGGCGAGTCGAGTGATCAGGCCCAGTCGTCGACATCACCAGTGGAAGAAAATAGTTCCGAGGAGGGAAGTTCGCTGGATTTGTCTGATGAGAAGAAGAAGGAGAAGAAAAAGAAAGGATTTTCTGTGAAATTTCTGAAGAAAGATAAAACGAAGAAAAACTAGTTTTATACTGCATATCTGTAACTTATACTCTGTTGGTGGTGTTTAACCTGGTGGCACACATGGAAACTGCAGGGGCGGATCCAGGATTTTGGGAGAGGGGGCGCACTGTGCTAGAAACATTGAAATCTGCGGTGAATTTCAATGATTTGCTCCAAATTTCAGAATTTCACAATCGATTTTACAGATTTGTTGGCTCCGTGCCTGAACTGAGACCGTCTCTGCGAGCCATGTCTTCGAGCTAAAACTTATGTATGTGCTACCTCATCTCTGCAAGTTTTATATCCGTGACATGGCTGGCTGACATACCGGTAATTCAGCATTGCCGATGTGAAATTCTATGTGTGCTGCCAGGTTTCCAAGTACATGTCAGTGAGATAATCTTGCAGACATGAACTTATATACTGCTTCACTGTGACTGTCCGCTCTTTCACAAGTTTTTGTTGCCACATCACTATACTATGGAGGTTAATTGTTGCACAACATACCGGTACATTGTTATGTGTTTGTGTGTACTATGTCCAGTTTAATAAGAATAGATGTATTATACGGTGCCTGTGTTGATGATTATGCAAATCACTGTTTTCTGAGCACTGTTTTTAATCACTGTTTTCTGAGCTGTGGTGTGGTTTATTAGCCCTTTATTCACCTAGATTGTATGCCCCAAACGTGAAAGACACTCATGACGGATGAATTGAAATTTATAGGTAGGCCTACAAACGATCTAAAACTTCTATCTTAAACTTTAGCGAGATGGGGAGATACACATGTTATGTGGCGAAGGTTTTTTAATGATGAATTAAAAAGAAAATCTATCTGCAGCGGGAGCGGAACCTCCCTTGGCGGACAACTCTCTTAGGAAGACCCCTCTCTATTAAGGACACTGAAGTTCAGTCACAAATTGATCATTTCTATTCATTTTGACCTCTAGTCTGTAATCAGGACACCTCTCAATAGGAGCTGTCAGCGAGTTGACCAATAGGTGTCACTGCGGCCCAATTCAATGCATCTAGCGGACCCAGTCATTATCGATCGAGCAGCAATCACGTAGATTTTCCTGCACATTGGTCCGCTAAGACTTTGCTGCCATCTGTTGGCAATATGCGCGGCTGACTGCTCCTATTAAGGACAGCATTCGTCAGTCCAAGAGGTGTCCTTAATTGAGAGATTCCAGTGTGTATAGAAGTTCTTGGGATGGGGAGGAATCGGTTAAGATGTTCGACATGCTCATTACATTTCATCAACAGAATTTTCCTTTGAATTTTGGTGTTTAACTACTGAAGTATTTAGATGTTAAACTACTGGTATTGAAGTGGCAGTATTTGTTACTGTGACTATCATGTGATATGACTGGTACCTTTATTGTATCAAGTGTTGTAAACAATCTGTTTGTTTGGTTGCTTGGGAACAAATGCCCTTTGTTCAGTGTCAAATGTACTTAGTTTGCTCATCCTGTGCATCCATGTAAATAGGTGATTGAATGGGGGACTACTGCTGTCAGAGGCCACCACCAGTTAGCAGTCTTAGGACATCATGAAATTTGATGTCACGGAGAAGAAGTGCACGCCACAATGTCATCCATAATGACCTGGAGGCCATGGCTTATGTCTGTGACATCAAATTTTGTCAGGCGGCCTCTAACGCAGTAAAGTTTCCCATTATACATGTATATCAATATAAATACTACTTCATGCCAATAAAGCTGCTGTTGAGTGTACTTTGTTGTATATTTACAAATGTATGTATATTTGTGATTGTTTCATAATATAAATAGGATTTAATAAAATGGCATGGACTTGTAGATAATGTAAAAAGTGAGATATGAAGAGTATTGAAACTGTCAGTGCATTTAGAGATTACCTTCTGTAGTCAACTGTGGTTAAAATAATCATATATCGTACCTCAAGGTAAAATCCTTGAATTTGATTGGCCGATACGCATCACGTGGCCGTGTAACATTTTCTAATGTTACCCGGCATAATGTCACATGGATGGGCGTGGCTAAAACAAAATGGCTAACGTTTTTTCATCTGACCGCTTCGAATGTTTGAAGTCAGATATCAGGCACTCGAGCTCAGATCGAATCATATTTTGGTGTCGATTGGCGGGGTATCGGCGTATATAACTCGAATACATGAAGTGTTGCGTGGAGTAGAGGAAACAGCAGGCTAAACTGGCGTGATAAATGGTAGGCCTACCTCACCGACCGACGGTCCGCGCTGCCTGCATGGCAACCTCGTGTCGCATCTTGTTGACGTAATGACGTCATCGCATCTGTTGGTAGCAATGGCGCGAAATGCGCTCAGCGCCTCTCTTCGACTGACATGACTGACTCGGCATGTAGGCCTAGATTTATGATCAATTTTGGTCATCTGTTACCGTTTATAATACAGAGGTACGATATAGAAAATGGTGCCCTTACATGTCGGGGGACAGACCGAAATGTCACCCCTCGAAAAAACATTGTTGACCTCGGCCGAAGCGGCCTCGGTCAACAATGTTTTCTCGGGGTGACATTTCGGTCTGTCCCCCTCCATGGCGGGCACCATTTTCTTAATGATGTACATGTACCGGTATTTCAATGATGAACCGGCGGAACTAATCCGTGACGTGGTGCTGACGAACAAAACAAAACTGACGTCGAAAATCAAACCAACGTCATTTGCCATTTAATTCTGAACCTGCACCCTGCACCCTACTTCTAGCCCTAATATACCCGATTAATCCTTTAATCCATTGAATTTCGAATTTTACACGTTTATCATCAAGTATAGGACAGACTCAGTGTACCGGTATCTGAATGTTTTCAAACGAAAATTCAAGCAGGAACACGTTGAATTTCATCGATAAAATTGACTATTTTAGCGTAAAACTGAGTTGTTCCCCAGTGCCTCCTTTGGGCACACCGGTTCCCCATTGCCTTTGAGGGAATTGTTTAGATGAACACAATGGACCACCCCAAAGAAATCAGGGCCCAGTTGCACAAAGAATCTTAAGTCTAAGAAAAAACTTAAGTCTGAAATGAAGCCATCTGATTTGCTGAAACCTGGTCACATGATGACTTAAGTCAAACTTTAGACTTAAGATTCTTTGTGAAACTGGGCCCAGGTCCTCTTAGCATCGCTCCCTAGCTTGTGGGTGCAAGCTAAGGAGTGATGCTGAGAGGGCCTGATTTCTTCAGGATGACCATGGACATGAGTTGATGAGCATTGAAATGTTAATGCCCAAAAATTTGCTAATGATGTTTCTTAGTTACCGGTAGGAGCTGTAACAGAATCGGGTTTGGCTTAAAACTCCCAAGATGTGAATTTAACTACTTTGGTTATCAAAATGGTATGGGTTGAAAGTGATTTGAGTAGGTTGCAATCATTGATGTTATGTATTGAATTTTATGTCAATAAATATTGCAGGGTGCAGTGCACTCAGTTAACTAGAAGCAAACAAATCTCTGATTAGAGAACGATGCCCTATGGACTGATGCTTTTCTATCAGTATTAGTGAATAAATAATGTCAATCTTTCTGAAGAAGTCATTGGTCTTGTTCTGTTCAGTGCGTAACATGCATCTGTACATGCACGCAGCTTGTATTCACAAGAGTTTCTCCATCCGATCAAACCCCATATGGTATTTAGGCAAAGGGGTAAAATATGGTTATGTTTTACCCCTTTGCCTAGAATATATTCCAAAACAGAGCACAAAAAATGACGCACAAAATGACAGTAAAGTCGTCTCCGATATTCGCAAATTTTCGACCCCAACTGGGGTCTTCCTCAGGCACTTCCTCATATTAGGATCATACTTTAGGATCAGGATCATACTTTACCTAGAACACCATACTAAAGGTGATTCCCACAGATTACAGCGTACTCTACCTGCAGTACTTCGTAAGGTGAATCCTAATCCATTTTTCAGCATGAGGATTTCTAATTTGGACCAAGCTGTCGTGCCAGTCGCCAGCTGCAAGGCTTGTCAACATGATTAATTCCAGAAGCACTAACCAGGTGATCAATCCATCCTGAACTGAACCTGCCCAAGGAGGCTGGAGGTAGGTTTCCTCGAACCAGCACCATGTAGAAAGGCCTTTTGAACGCTGTTCACCCCATGTCAGCCGGTGTGACAAAAACCACGCCCGGCTCTATCGTTCAACAAGGTGATCAGGATATAACGTTACAGAAACCATGACCACTTAATTTAACCTTTATGTTACGCTACGTTACGCAAAATACCAATAGCCATTCCTAGGACTACTATTTCTTTCACACTGCACTTCGTGAGTGCAAGTGAACTTCTAGAGATGTCCAACATAACATTGCATTCAAAAGTAAGAGAAGACAATTGTTTTTGTGCTTTAGGGCTGTTTATTCCAATAGCACATACCATTACCATGCAGGGCAAGACATTTATTTTGTGAATGAGGCTTTTACAGTGAGAAAAATATGAAAGACCTGGTGTTGAGAGTCCAGTAGACTACAATTTTGAACAAGAAAAATATTACAGTTATGATATTACTTCAACAAGGCGATCCTGATATTGAGAAAATGCGGGAAAACACAGTTCTAGAAACTGTACACTGAGAATTTGTGTTCTTAGCCCTACTGAGCAATTTTAGTGATTATTCAAGGTATATGAAGCCAGCATCAATTCGTAAGCACATGTAATTATCTACACCGCAAAAATGGTGCCAAGCACAATTTATTTTATAGGCCTTATTACAGTGACAATTTCAACAAATAAATAATTCTGAAATACAAGTTCATGAAATATGAACACAATTGTATTTTTTACTCACAACTGAGAATTATCTAAGGTGTTACAATAATTCATACTGCCCGGCAACCTGTACCATGAGCATAGACAAATTTCATTTTTATGGGATTTTTCATGTGATGTTACTTAGAGAATTTCACCAGGAATTCTAGACCATGTAACAGATTGTTTCTATCAAATAACCAGTAAAGAGGATGGAAGACTAAACTCAAGGTTACCATGCCAGCTTACAGTGTTATCGGTTCCACTTCCAAGATTAATCCAAAATAGATGTAGTCATTGTGTAGATCTACCTTTACCTAACGATAGGCACCCACTGACCAGAAATCTATGCACTGATAATCAAAGAGCAAAAAAATGAAACTGTTCAGTGCAATCATTCATATATCCAAGTCTGTTCGCATGACTTGTATTCATTGAGTTCTTTACCGTCGAACCAGAGACTGATCTCCCTCTCGGCTGTCGGAACTGAATCGGAACCATGGCATATATTCCTGAAATAGATAACAAAAGCGTTAACAATGCGATATTATTCCCAGATTATTACCAATAATTATTCCCAGATTATTATCAATAATCAATCGCAAAGATGCCAGTTCAGCCGGCTATCTCAACTCGGAAAACAGCCAGCTACTCATAAACAAATTTCTGAAGAAAAAAAAAAGTAATACATGTAGTAGTTGCACCCTTGCAATTGTAGAGGGAGGGGGCAGGGGATGCGCCCCCCCCTAAAAACATTCCTGGTAGAAACACAGTTTTTTTTTTAAAAATAGAATAGAACTGGGGATATTTTTAGAGTGATACCAGGACAAAGAAATGCCAGTCATTGATAATGAACCTAATTGATTATTCCTTCACCCCTGCCTCAGGAAATAATGATGACATAAAAGACCTTTTCTTCCACATGAACTCCACACATTGATTTTCCCCTGGTACACATGAGACATCAATAATTCTATTTTTTTAGCTTGGCCCAATCAGCCGTTCACGGGATCTAATCACCTATTGCCAGAAATAATCTCTAACCAGTTAGCAAACAACATCTTCTGTTGAATATTGATCAGCGACTGCTGATGTTGAACACGTTGTGTTGTAATTACACATACCAGTACAGTATCATGAAGTATAATGACCTGAATGACACTGTCTATTGATTCACAATACATTGATTGATAGTTAATACATGTATTATATTATGTCAAGATGAACAGTTTCTAATTCTACCCTGTATCTCACCTTCCAATGTGTATACAGTAATCGCCACGGATGGTTCCAGGGAGAGATTTGGCAGGATCGGTTTCACCTAAGAGGGTCCTACCAGTTTTAACAACACCAAGGCCTTCCCATACCTGAAAAGGAAAAATAATGAATGTACAGCTGCATTTCAGAAGTGTTAAATGAAACTATACTAATACAAGACTGTCAGGTCCTCAGTTGAATCTTTGCATTGCGAGTCACAATGGCCAAAATGCATGATAATCTTTTATTTCCAGAGAACAGTGAACTTCTTGACTTACACATTTGCTCTTTCGGCTGACCTGATCATGTGATGGTCACATACCGGTCTCAAGTTTCAGACTAAATATTCAGAGCACTCACAGCACACACAGTTAGATACATAAATGCTTGTAGTTCTTGAAGTGCAACAGTGACGTGTGCTTCTGACCGTAATTGTACCTACCATTGGTACAACTGGTCCCATCGCCATGTAAGCTACCAGGCCAGGAAAAAAGGGTTTATCTTTGAGCTCTTCATAGTGTTTCTCTAAAAGAGCCCTATCAGCCTGAAATAGAAATACAGTAACCTTATGGTACAAAATTACAGAATTGAATATTTGAAATTTGACCACTAACTCTGACTAGGGGGTTTACATGATTCAACTCATGAAACCCCCTTTCAACACCGTCAACAGGGTCTTTCAACAAAGTTGCCAAAATAGCTTCAAGGGGGGTTTACACAGTTAGTTCAACATTTGTTTAAGGTGTTGAATGTTAAAAGGACTCGTGTAATGTTGAAAGCTGTTGAACGGGACCCCCTTTCAACAACACGGTCATTCAACAGCTTTCAACATGTTGCCAGAAATAGGAACATGAAGCTACTTTGGCAACTTGCTCAAAGCTGTTGAAGGTTGTTTAGCTCGTTTAGACGGTTCAACAGCTTTCAACAACGTTCAACACCTTTCAGCTTTCAACATGTTGGATCGTGTAAACAAACCACCCTTCAGGTTCCTATTTAGGCCTAGGCCCTATGTTGAAAGCAGAAAGGTGTTGAAATGAAAGGGGTGTTTGACGGTTCAACACCAGGCCTATTAACAGGTTTCAATTCAACAATGAATGTTCAACACCTTTCAACTTTTAACAAATATGCTGAATCGTGTAAACCCCCTTAACAGAAAATGAAGTTAGAAATGCGCATGAAAAACTTGAAAAAAACGCGTCACTCCACACCTAGTCCTAAGGGTATACATTGTGTACAATACATAGCACAGTGATTTGACTGTACATTTGTACAGGGAATACACACCTTCATCATTTTCATTGCCACAAGTTTGAAACCTTTTTGCTCAAAACGTTCGATGATTTTACTTATCAAGCCGCGTTGTACACCATCTGGTTTAATCATGATGAATGTACGCTCCTCATTTGGATTATTTTTGGACGACATATTGCGAGTAAAACTGGCGAAAATTGAGAGAAGAGTAGCAACCATGTGGCAGAGCCCGACGCCGGTTTCAGAAAGGATGGAGACTGATTCCCGTCTATGGGTAACGAACCAGTCTACCGCGTGTGAAAGATAGTTCGACTGCCACCCGCTAGGTGCGTTATGTTTAAAGGATATCTTAACACCCTGCGGAATCAGCCGTCCGGAATAGCCGTGATCGTATAGTGGTTAGTACATTGCGTTGTGGCCGCAATAACCCAGGTTCGAATCCTGGTCACGGCAGCGTTGTGGAGGCCGTTTTTTTTCTTTTCATACAATGATGAATGAAATGTTTTTTTTTGACATTGTTTACTAATAAAGGTATCGTATAGTGTGGTTAGTACATTGCGTTGTGGCCGCAATAACCCAGGTTCGAATCCTGGTCACGGCAGCGTTGTGGAGGCCCTTTTTTTTCTTTTCATGCATTGATGAATGAAATGTTTTTTTCTCATTGTTCACTAAATAAAGGTATTTTCATAGCCGCAGAAACTGTCCGCTTGAGAAATAAGAAAATTTGGATGATCCAACAATTTATTTGGATTCATAGGAACGATAGAAAACGCAAAAGTTGTCTCGGAATTTTGCAAATTGTCGACCCCAACAAGGGTCTTCCTCAGGCACCTTCTAGTTGAAATCCCAGAAGTGAATCAAAGGAAAGGGTATTTTTAGTTACAAATCATTACCTGGTATCTTCTTGACTGTTGGCTGACTGCAGTGACGAAGGGGTTTATGCACTAATATTTACACTTTTTATACGTAATGGCATAATCATTTAAAAAACAAAGAGTATAATACGAAGTATAATATATTTTATTCAATATATATGTAGATAGAAAATATAATCAGTCACAGCAGTTTCTATACAGTATACGTATTCTGCTGACCTCATAAAATACAAATTGCATGCACCGATCTATTATGAACGAAAAATGTATAACATATACTTCATGTAGTATCTAATATCAGGTATTGACCGTTAACTGAAATTCATTATTATTTTCCAATTAATATTAATNCCCCCCCCCCCCCCACCTCATTTATTGGCACCATCCAAATTTCAGTTTTGTACCGGTAATGTTCCGTGATAGATTTCCAATAACTCAGCACTTGGATGCACCATTTGTGTTGCATTTCCTATATCCCATATAAAAAAGCACCAAATAAAGTGATCTATGAAAACTTTCAATAGGGACTTGACTAATTATGACTACACAGAGCGATATTGATATAAAACTTATAGAATGAAATTCCACAATGATATGTCATTGCCAATAATATCATAAACCTGATTATCTCAAGAAGCACCATTGTTCATGCAAAAAAATGATGGTTCCTTCATACACACTGATCCAAAGTCATTCATTGGTGACTGGTCTCAAAGAGTGACATACAGATTGCGAAATTTTTTGACACAGCGCTTTCCAGGCACGGATCCAGAGGGGGGCGGAAGGGACGTACGCCCCCCCCCTATTTTTGGCAGAACAATGATTTTTTTTAGCAAGAAAAATTCAATCACATAAAAAATTCGAGTATTTTGCTCTCAGATGCCAGGAAAATGCATCTAAAAGCACTTAAATTGTCAAATAGACCCCCCGTTTCGGCTTCCCGCTTTCGTTGTCCGCCACCTCCGTCGAGCTACGNCCTCATGCATCTGAGAAAGAGATCTCTGCATTGTTCTCATCAACTTCTGCAAACTCAAGTTCGACTACGAAATTGTCTGTGAAGGTGTTCCACATTTTCTTCTTGTGTGGATTATCAAGGTCATCCCTTTTCAGACGTAACCTGAAAACATGAATAAAGATTCTGCAATGGCAGCATTGTGACTTTGACTCATTGTGAGTTGTTAGAATGGTGCAAAAGAAACAGGAGCACCCTTATCTCAGAGGCCAGGTTGATTCCCTGCTGGCTCCATTTCTTCATTGGTGTATACGGCCCTGTAACACCAACGAAGATTATCTTAAACTCAGGTTAAGCCACAGCTTTTCAATTGTTCAGGTTTGCCAGGGCATGACAAAACAGCCAGGTATGGCTAAATATAGTGCTCTGAGTTTGGACACCTGGTGTTGTGGGTTTTGGCATTTCTGGATCAAGATATCAAAGGGCTTGTTCATCTAATGGAGACTCTTCAGGCAAAAAAGAAGATGTGAAGTCTTCTGCATCAATAAACTATGCTTACTTGTTATTCTCTATAAATGATGTATAAAACCAGAAGAAGAATGGAGCCTTTTCATATCCTGTGGGCACTTTTTTCTGAAATGAGGCAAGAGGGTATAATAACAAGAGGCTGTTGTGCCATCTACTCAGCTGACTCAAGTTCTGGATGAAAATAACTCCCAAACATACCTCATACTTTGCAGACACTCTTCCCTCTACTTACCGATTTACTGAGGAATTTAAACTTAACGTCCCTGTACAGAACAGGTGAGTTTAGGATATTTGCTACCACAGTATCAGCCTCTGCATGGTGGGTCACCTGACAGTTCATGTTGTGTTGGAAGTCGCACTCGAATACACACGTTCCATCCATGTAGACTGTGAAAGTCAAGTCACTACCGTCACCGTTACCCACAGCTGAAAGCATGAAAACAGTTCATCTAATTTGGGGTTGTCATAGTGGCAGTATTGAAACATCTCCGTCTGCCACCAATGGGGAACCAATCCGTTGGTTTATCCCGACAGATCAGCGCTGCAAGCAGTTGTACCGAAACGACGTCATTGATGTCATTTTAGGTGTTGACATTGCGTCATGAAAAAAATTCCTGTACATATTTCTACAGGAATAAAGAGACAAAAACATTGCTTTTATAGCCACCGTATCTCTTCATTTTAAGAAAAAAAGGAATGAGATTAAAAGAAAATTTCATCTGCTACCCGATGATGTAAGTTTTACTGTTGGGCGACCAACATAAATGATTTATTTGCACGCCAGAAATAATGGAAATAACGTTAGGAAAAAGAAGACTTTGGTACAACCGCTCGCAGCGCCACATCGTGACGTTAGTGCGCGGGTTCCCCATTAGGTCTCATGGATTCGATTCCTAATCGTCCCACTGCATTGGTTTCATGTGGCAGAGCAATTTTTCACTTACGACTAATTCCTTCAATTCTGACAGTCTTCAGCTTCAGTTTCCTATCAGGCGGAAGATGATAGCCTAATTCCTTCTTGACTCGCTCAAAATATCCAACGTATCGGCTTTGGCTCGGTGTCTCGACACCTTGGAACTTTGATCCCACAGTTAGATCTGTCCGCCTGTCACCGAAATAACTGAGGCTTTCCTGCAATGAAACAATGATTACAACCGTTTGTACCCAATAAATTTCTTCCGGGTCCCTAGGTTACAGGTGCGACACCCACTCAGGCCCATTCTTTAGAAAGTTTAAGTGTCAAAGATCAGCACCGAAATACAGGAGGGTCTCGACTGAGATCACTTGACTCTGCAACTGGTGGACCTGAGGCTGAGCCCCCTCTGTTTTGTGGAAAATTTTTGAAACTGACCAGGAAATTTTGAAATGTGGAAGAAGTCTTTGCAAATTACCATGAACTTTTAATCTGGATGGCCCCTCTATCTCTAGATTTGCCCCTGTCTGCTGCTTGCAGTCAACAGTGCAATTACTCACCTCTGCCTCTTCAAAGAGTCCAGAGTCCACTAACCATGTACAGATCATGGTTCCAGTCCGTCCCTTGCCTCCCTTACAGTGAACTGCTATCACGTTACTCGGATCCGATTTCATCCACTCCCGCACACAATCAGCATATCGGATCATCTCACTAGAATAGAAGCAGACGATACTTATCTGTACATTACTTAGTGGTGCCATCTGGCGGTAAATCGGCAGAATCCCGGCCATTCGAAGCAGTGGTTTGTGAAGCGAAGCAAAACAAAACACTGCGAGAGGAGTGTAACGGCCCTGTAACACCAACGAAGATTATCTTAAACTCAGGTTAAGCCACAGCTTTTCAATTGTTCAGGTTTGCCAGGGCATGACAAAACAGCCAGGTATGGCTAAATATAGTGAGTCTGGGTTTGGACACCTGGTGTTGTGGGTTTTGGCATTTCTGGATCAAGATCTCAAAGGGCTTGTTCGTCTAATTGAAGACTCTTCAGGCAAAAAGAAGATGTGACGAAGTCTTTGAAGTCTTCTGCATCAATAAACTATGCTTACTTGTTATTCTCTATGAATGATGTATAAAACCAGAAGAAGAATGGAGCCTTTTCATATCCTGTGGGCACTTTTTTCTGAAATGAGGCAAGAGGGTATAATAACAAGAGGCTGTTGTGCCATGTACTCAGCTGACTCAAGTTCTGGATGAAAATAACTCCCAAACATACCTCATACTTTGCAGACACTCTTCGCTCTACTTACCGATTTACTGAGGAATTTAAACTTTACGTCCCTGTAGAGAACAGGTGAGTTTAGGATATTTGCTACCACAGTATCAGCCTCTGCATGGTGGGTCACCTGACAGTTCATGTTGTGTTGGAAGTCGCACTCAAATACACATGTTCCATCCATGTAGACCGTGAAAGTCAGGTCACTACCATCGCCATTACCCACGGCTGAAAGTATGAAAACAGTTCATGTAATTTGGGGTTGTCATAGTGGAAGTGTTGAAACATCTCCGCCTGCCACCAATGGGGAACCCACCCATTGGTTTATCCTGACAGGTTGGCGCTGCAAGTGGTTGTACCAAAACGACATCATTGACGTCATTTTAGGTGTTGACATTGCATCATGAAAAAAATTCCTGTTCATTTTTCTACAGGAATAAAGAGACAAAAACGTTGCTTTTATCGCCACCGTATTTCTTCATTTTAAGAAAACATAGGAATGAGATTAAAAGAAAATTTCATCTGCTACCCGATGATGTAAGTTTTACTGTTGGGCGACCAACATAAATGATTTATTTGCACGCCAGAAATAATGGAAATAACTTTAGGAAAAAGAAGACTTTGGTACAACCGCTCGCAGCACCACGTCGTGACGTTAGTGCGCGGGTTCCCCATTAGGTCTCATGGATTCGATTCCTAATCATCCCACTGCATTGGTTTCATGTGGCAGAGCAATTTTTTCACTTACGACTAATTCCTTCAATTCTGACAGTCTTCAGCTTCAGTTTCCTATCAGGCGGAAGATGATAGCCTAACTCCTTCTTGACTCGCTCAAAATACCCAACGTATCGGCTTTGGCTCGGTGTCTCGACACCTTGGAACTTTGATCCCACAGTTAGATCTGTCCGCCTGTCACCAAAATAACTGAGGCTTTCCTGCAAGGAAGGAAACAATGATTACAACCGTTTGTACCCAATAAATGTCTTCAGGGTTCCCTAGGTTATGGGTGCGAAACCCACTGACACCACAACACAGGAGGTTCCCAATTAAGATCACTTGACTCTGCAACTGGTGGACCTGAGAAGAGGCCCCCTCTTTTTTGTGGAAAATCCTCGAAATTTAATTTTGAAATGTGCAAGAAGACTTTGCAACTGACCATGAATTTTTAATCTGGATGGCCTGGGTGGGCGCCCTTTTTCTCAAGATCTGCCCAAAGTTGGCTACTTGCAGTGATCAGTACAATTACTCACCTCTGCCTCTTCAAAGAGTCCAGAGTCCACTAACCATGTACAGATCATGGTTCCAGTCCGTCCCTTGCCTCCCTTACAGTGAACTGCTATCACGTTACTCGGATCCGATTTCATCCACTCCCGCACACAATCAGCATATTGGATCATCTCACTAGAATAGAAGCAGACGATACTTATCTGTACATTACATTGTAGAGATGTTTCTCATTAAATTAAAAGATAATTTACTAGAATGCAAAAAGTCAAAGTTTAGAAGTGCTAACGAAAAGGGTGCCAGTGCTTTATACTATGATTAATGAAAAACTAAAGTGAAAGACAAGTCAGTGTTCGAAGAGTGCAAGTGCATTCCTGTACACAAAGAATGTACAATGTATTCAGCTAATGACCAGTGAGACTTCTGTAAATCGTACCTCAACTTTGGCACATTGTGATCATCAATAAATATTCTTTCGACTCGGTAATGGAACAGAGATTCATCGTATGTTCTTTCACCTGAAATGAATTAGATGTTTACAGTAGAGCTCCACCCCAAGTTTTGTAACTTGGAATCTCAATGCATCTGCCACCTTCCTTTGATGAAATACAACCGGTATTGTACAAAGTGATTAATTGTACTTACTGCAGAGGTTGAAGACTTTGTAATGGTCCTTGTGTTTGTAGTCTAAGAATTGTGCAACTTCCTGAAAATATGAGAGAAAAAAATATGCAAAGAATCGTTCAAAAAAAACCTCTGTAGTGAAAAGAATATGATATCATCCAGTACTGACAGGTGATCTCAATTATGTTAAAATCCTCTGACGTACCCTGATAGGATTCCTGTACATGGCCATTAGACCCCGTGACGGGAACGACATTGCTATGACCCTTTCTGTGATATAGCATAGGTCAAGGTCAAATCCATCCTTCTGGTACCGCCGTTTGTTCTGGGATACCGTCTGCCGTGTGGCTTTTGCCAGTTGCTTCCTCTCCGTGAATAATTTGATTATTCGTATGATTCGTATGAGACGTCCAACCACCAATAGTTTAGGAAGACTGTCAAGGTAGAAAAAGACATAAGATAAATGGGAATCAATTCGACTCTCACACATCAAGATTTTTTAAGTGCAAAAACATCATTGAGAAATGGTTTATGCATATGGCAACCCTTTTGTTTAATGAGGTACCGGCAGACCTAATCCGTGACGCGGCGCTGACTATCAACTCGGTCATAACTGCGTCATTGAAAGTGAGGCTAACGTTATTTTCCAATTAATTCTGAATAGCACACCCTGTAAATGAAAAAAAAAATGCGACGACAGGATTCGAACCCACGCCCTTCCGCTTGATAACCGCGCGTGCTAACCACTTGGCCACGGAGGCTCGTGGTCCAATAGACGAGAAACCGCAGACTAAAACAGCGATAGTATCGAGCGCCATCTAGCGTCTTCGTTTGGCAAACACCTCTGCGGTTTGCTCTCTGCGAGCCGACATCTCTGCGAGAAAATATAAAAATCGGGTAAAACTATCGTGTTTATCGACAAACTTACATCTGTTTTGCAAGAAATATATTCGTTTTGGGAATACACACACGTTTGCCGAAAATAATCACGTTTTGTATGTTTTGTATGTCTGTTTTTACACAGAAATATCTGTTTTGGCACAAAAACATCTGTTTTACACTTACAAATACGTTTTGTGCACGTCTAATTTATGCGGACATAACCGCCCATAAGTCATGTCTATCTACATGATCTAATAATGGTCCCTGTGACATCTGATTTTGTTTAAACCTTTTGTCACTTTTTTACGGCCTTCGAAAAGATAGTGGATATTTGTAGTCAACTGTCATGACAGTGAGTGAGTATGTGACTCTGGTAACAAGCTGGCTTTAGTCGGCGGGACAGGATAGGCCCTCCTTAGGATCCACCCTGTCCTGATTGCTGATCCCACCACCAGCCCCCTCCCTGTACTGTAGGCCCTAGGCCTGCTATCAGCCTCTGGCCAACATGGTGGGGCACAAGGCGGAAGGCCTACTCTACTAGCAAGAGGCCCTTAGGATAAGCTATATATATTCTTTATTGATAGACCAAGCTTGTAATGTGCAGACCTATTGACCCAGATCATGAGATGAGATCATGAGATTGCAATCAATGAAGGCACAACATGAATGATGATGATATGAATGAATGATTTATCATGAGATGAGATCTACACCATGTACACTTTTGGCCTTGTTGATAGACTTATTTTTGCTGTTACATTGCATCACTTACCAAAAAGATATACTATTTGTTTAGAAATCGGCAGTTTTAATTCATTAGGAGAAAAGTTTCTTGTTGTCACCGATGAAAAATCACTTTTTAGTGACAAAATTAAACAAATCCTTACACAATGTGCCTCAGCACCGCCCACCATAAACAATGGATTGATCTTTTGTTCGCGCAGTGAAATGCATTGTGGGAATGGGGAAATCCCACCTCAAATTACAGTTTTGTTAACTAACTTTTGATTGGGCGATAAATTTTCCGTAATCCAATCAAAACTTTCGTTCTGGAAATCGTAGGAACGGTTGTTGAAAAGATGGCGAGGCGCTGATTTTGTATGAATTTTGCATCCAAATAGTTGATAAAATACGCTCTTCCCATTTGTCCATTCCAATTAAAACAGAAATGTAAATGAAAAACAAAAGATGGAGGAAGCTTTGAGAGAAATAGCTGAACTGTCAGACGCTGAATTGCGCCAGCAGCTGGTAAAACGTGGGGAGGCCGTGGGTCCAATTTTGCACTCACTGAGAAAACTCTTCCAGAGGAAGCTTGCAAAACATATTCTGAGAGAACGAGGTATTGATGCCGATGAGGAACTTACAAA
>NMRB01000723.1:273958-294064 GCA_002633025.1 Notospermus geniculatus
TCCCTATACGTGAGGTGGCTCCTAGTGTATAAAACACTGGCTTCTGATGAGAGGAGATGTCTCTATAGGAAGAGAGAGCCTCCTTCCCTATACGTGAGGTGGCTCCTAGAGTGTATAAAACACCATCTTCTGATGAAAGGAGATGTCTCTATAGGAAGAGAGAGCCTCCTTCCCTATACGTGAGGTGGCTCCTAGTGTATAAAACACGGCTTCTGATGAAAGGAGATGTCTCTATAGGAAGAGAGAGCCTCCTTCCCTATACGTGAGGTGGCTCCTAGAGTGTATAAAACACTGGCTTCTGATGAGAGGAGATGTCTCTATAGAAAGAGAGAGCCTCCTTCCCTATACGTGAGGTGGCTCCTATTGTATAAAACACCAGCTTCTGATGAAAGGAGATGTCTCTATAGGAAGAGAGAGCCTACTTCCCTATATGTGAGGTGGTTCCTAGTGTATAAAACACTGTCTTCTGATGAGAGGAGATGTCTCTATAGGAAGAGAGAGCCTCTCTGAACATATAAAACCTTGCTGACGCCAACTTTTAAGTTGCTGACGCTTGCTGACGCTAAAATTTGTTGCTGACGCTATTTAGTAGGACCCGAAATTTAGCGTTTTCATAAAATTCGAAGATATGATATCAATTTCTGATTAACTCTTTCACAATACATCACTTTATATAAATATATTGCCTTTAACTGTTTTATTAATAGAATATTCAATTTTACTGTTGATAGGCCTACTTTTTAAGGCCTACCGGTTTGAGACAGTGGGGTAGTCGAAATTTTGGTCGGCTGGATTTATCTGTATTACTTGTACTTCCGGTTTTGGGACCACAACGTGGTTTCCCTTCAATTTTCTGTTTCTGATGAATTGAGAAGACAAATTATGACAAACAAATTGCCCAGTAACCTCCCCCAACTCCAGAATCTAATCAAACGAGACCCAAAGTCATATAGAGATGAGGTAAATGAGATGTAACCAAGTAAAGTCAGTGTACTGTAGTGTAGGGGCCTAGGCCTAAAACAGACAGTAGAGTGTTCAACAGTAACACTATGTAATAGGCCTACATGCACTATAGTAACAGAGATGAGAGATGTGTAGAAGGAGGCAAGGCAGCCCACACGTCTAATTATATGAGGTAGGCCTAGGCCCCAGTAGGCTCACTACTAGGGTGGGGCTAAAGTTTAAAATCTCCAATACTACCGGTATAGGAAGTGACGTTACTCGGTAGTCTGTGGCACACAATGGAAATCCTATTGTACAATGTGGCTAAGTTAGCAGTCTACACCATCACGCTAGGCCGTGAAATCACGCTACAGCGTGAAAACCTTCTGTGGAAACCAAATTTTTACACACAGAATTGTGTACAAATTCAGCATTGGAAAAAAATTTAAAATTCTTCCTTAATATATCGAGTTATGTGTGTTCAACATGAATATGGCCGATTTTTTTCAATTAAAAGTTTTTTAAAGAAGTTAAAAGTTTTTGAAAATTGGGCCCTACATTTTGTACAGGCGAATGTACAGTCACGCATTACCGTGATGGTGTAGACTGGTTAGGCCCATTCCGGTCCGTCAATCATTTTTGGCACTGATCAATGATTCTAAACTCCTTCCGATACTTTGTTTTCATTTCAGTTCCTTCAACAATACAACCACTACAAGTCTAATCTCCAAATCTTCTTGCTGAGGCCTTCACAATATTCAAAGACTTTGTCGGAACTCGTCCTCTTCTTAAGTCAGGTTGCACATTGCTATAGCGAAGAACTTTCAGAGTATCCACAAGAGTTGAGAGACTTACTACATCAACATGCCACAGTTTTGGATAGTGAAATGAGATCAGTAAGTTTTCAACAACCTTTGCCTTTGTCCTGAAATGACATTGTCACCTAATAAATTGGTCAGGAACAATGTTAAGCTCAGAATTTTCTATCACGGTAAGTAATAGAAGTGATGCCACTCTCAGGAGTTTAGGGCTACCTTTTGGTTTCCTCCTTTTCAGTTTACCTTGGTTATATATACACAAATCCCCTCATTCATGATCTTTTTCAGACTCTCTGCAAGGCTTTGATTCTACTTCGAAACAAAGGACTGATACCAGCTGCCAGTGTATTGGAGTTATTCTTTGAACTCTTCAAATGCCAGGACAAGTTGCTGAGAAAGACACTTTACAATTACATTGTTCAAGATATCAAGAACGTGAATGCCAAACACAAAAATGCCAAGTTGAATACGGTAATATTTCCCATGTTCTCTTTTTGTTTGATTATCTCAAGCCAGTTGTATGATGGGAGAGAAATAATTTGTTTATTTCATCTCTGTTTGCCATGATGGCTGCAACTGCTTTTGTCGTAATGAAAATTTGTCACTTTCTGTTTCAGACACTTCAAAATTTCATGTACACCATGCTTAGAGACAGTAATGCCATCGCTGCAAAAATGTCACTGGTATGTATGGGAAATTGTAAAGTGCAGTCGAACCTCTCTGTTAAGGACACCACTGGGACTGACAAATGCTGTCCTTAGGACATCGCCACTTCTCCACGGAAAGATGTCGCTGCGACCATATCAGGCCTTTTCATTGTCTTCAGGACGTCATCTCCGTGGCAATACGAGGTGCGAGCATGAAGCCACAACATCACGGCAGTGTGATGTTGACGTTCCTTACAACGTCACAGTGGAAAAGTGGATACGGTCGCAGCGCCACCCCGATGATAGAAACAAAATGGCTACAACCCCATTGAGAGGTGTCCTCATTACAGAGGTCAAAAAGAATGGAAATGGTTAATTTGGGACTTAACTTTGGTGTCCTTGATAGGGAAGTGTCCTCCTGGCAGAGGTGTCCACAGAAGGAGGTTCCAATGTAGTTGCCAAACAGAATGCCTTCTGTTATGTGTATTTTAGAACAAAAGTGAATTGCCAGTACTCCTCTCCGTCTTCATATCACTTCATTTTCGTTGTCTTGCAGGATGTTATGATTGAGTTGTACCGACGTAATGTCTGGAATGATGCAAAGACAGTGAATGTGATAACAACTGCTTGTTTCTCAAAAGTTACAAAGGTTTGCATTAAGGTTCTCTTTTAGCTCAGTTGATGGCTTCCTTATTTAGCCTGATTACAACTCTCTGTTGCTGTGGTTTTGTGTTACTTGGTTTTAAAATTCAAGATCAGGGTTCATACAGGTGCTTGAAATCCTTGAATATCAATGAATTTTAGGAATAATATCTCCAGGACCTGGAATATCCTTGAATTCTGACAAATCTTTAAAATGTCAATGAAAGTCCTTAGGCCTATATTTTCATCATTGCTGACAATGATTGGCATCGTTCATGCGTTGATTATTTGCTCATTCTTTCCGAAGTTTTGATGAATCTGGGGTTCTGTTTTGTCAAGATGCCGGGAAATACCCACCCTGGCATACAAATTTGATGAAAATGTCCTTGAATTTTGCTGAAATCAGACCTTGAAAGTCCTTGAAAAGTCCTTGAAATTTGAGAGCCTTAAGGTGTACGAATCCTGAAGATGAGTATACCTCATTTCCGGTCATTGTTTCTTTCATACCTGTGATTTCGTTGTGAATTCTCTGATGTTTTTCACCTTGATATATTTATCAATTAAAACATTTCTAGATTCTGGTGGCAGCCCTCCAGTTTTTCCTCGGGAGAGATGAAACAGATGAAGTGATAAGTGATAGTGAATCAGAGGTAAGTGTTTTATGTTTGGATTAGAGGTAAATTTCTAGTCCATAGGTATGTTTGGCAAAAGGAACTTGGGAAGGTTTAGGCTTGTTTCATCACCTTGTTCAGATCCTATTCCTTACCTTCCTCTTGGCAGGCTGGGTTCGTGGTGTTTGATTATCTTGTTAAAAAGTTTCATTTACAATGTTCTGTAACTTGTTATAATAAGTAATGGTTATGAAGCAATGCTAACTATTAAATAAATTAAGATTTGATGATAGGTAATAGTCATCTTTTTTTCAAGACTGAACAGAAGTCAAAGAAAGATCTCCTTCTTGGATACAGAGTTGGTAAAAAGTCAAAGAAAAGACAGAAGAAATTAGACCGGGCTATGAAAGTTCTAAAGGTTAGTAAAATTTGTTATACACTGTGCTACAAATGTATATCAGGAAAACAAATGTTCATGTGAGAGTGTGCAGCAGTTAAAGGTGCTGTGTGAAAATATTCATTCATTCATCTTTTGCAGAACAACAAGAAAAAGAAGAAAGTCCAGCCATTCAACTTCTCTGCTCTCCACCTGATTCATGATCCACAAGGCTTTGCAGAAAAATTATTCCGCCAGTTGGAAGCAAGTAATGAAAGATTCGAAGTGAAAGTCATGCTGATCAACCTCATTTCACGTTTGATTGGAATCCATCAGCTTTTCTTGTTGAACTTTTATCCCTTCCTTCAGCGGTTTCTTCAGCCTCATCAACGGGGTAAGTATTTTGTGTGTTTACTTCATTAACCCTTTGACGTACATGTTTTTGGGGGGCATAGTTTGACCCCCCACCCCCCATTTATCTTTAGAGGGTTATCCTGACCAAACGAAAGGAAATAGAATATGGCAGTAATGGAATTATTTTTAGCAGTATAAGAGATATTTCAGAATACGTATAAAAATATCTTGATACATGAACGTCTGTTGCCATGGTAACCACTATGTTCATGTCATAAAACAGGATTTTTGCCAAATTTTCTTCATTTTTTTCGAAAAAAAACTAAGATTTTTTCAAAATTACTCAGCAGACACATCAGAAATAACACCAGAAATGGAATTAGGAGGTGATTTCGAACTTGGAGTGAAAATATGAGCAGAAAATTTTCAAAAATAAGACTTTTACAGCAATTTATTTGATTGTTGCGTCATATCCCAAAGGCTAAAACAATAGGCTTACGAACATGACAAATGCATGACGTCATCTAGCTTTTTGGCAAAATTGGAAATCTTCAACTTCAAGTGCACTTCAGGCCATGATGGTAAAGAGTGACACCTAGTGGAAATATGCTACATCAGGACAGAATTACATCGACTACAAGATTATGGTGCAGGACATTTCTAGGGGGTGCCTGATGAGCAAAATTCGGCAATTTCCTGGGGGGTGTACAGCGAGCGCCCTGTACGTCAAAGGGTTAAAACTTTGTGTGATACAATGTTTTATTGTCGATAATGAACAATAATGCCTTTTCTTATTTTTCCAGATGTCACAAAGTTACTCACCTATGCTGCACAATCGGTGCATGAGTTAGTTCCGCCAGACGTGAGTCCCCATTTCCTTTTAAAATTACTTGTACATGTACATTTGAACTACCGGTACTACAGAAAATCAACAGTCCCATTTCTTCAAAAACATACAAAAGAACACGGAATTTGAGCAAACTAAATCAAACTTTCTGTGATAGCATGCATTATGATTGCCTGCTGTATAGAGGCCTTGCAAATGACGTCACAAGCCGCCATGCTGGGGGGGGGCACATGCTGCAGAGGCGCAGCGAAATGTCCCAATGACGTTACGTCAAACACTGGCGTCGCGCACTTCACGCAGGCCACGTCACGGTCAGCTCACACCTCTGCCCACTTGCCCCTCAGCATGGCCGCCAGGATGACGTCATTGCAAGGCCTCTATAGGACCAGTTGCCTGGAATAATCCTTAAGCGAACAAAATTCAAACTTTTCAGATATCGTACCAGGCCTTTGAGTCTGTTAATTAAGTAAAATGTTGTCATTTTCAGAGCATGGAGCCAGTGCTTATGACGATAGCCAATAACTTCATAACAGAAAGAAACTCTGGGGAAGTCATGGCTGTTGGGTGAGTACTTTCTTGTAGTTCTCCCTACAATATGTAGAGTACTTACGGTATATTCAACTCCCTAGAAATTAACCTACCCGTTTAGTAGCGTGTTACTGGAACTCTGAAAGCTCTGCCTCTGGGACTACTTTCTCTGAGTGTTACTGTAATTTCAGACTGAATGCAGTGCGAGAAATATCTGCCAGGAGTCCGCTAGCCATGAACGAAGACTTGTTACACGATCTTGCACAGTATAAAAACCATCGAGACAAGAGCGTTTCAATGGCTGCCAGGTCGCTCGTTCAGCTATTTCGGACGACAAATTCTCATCTACTACGCAAGAAAGATAGAGTAAGTTTGAGTGAACCCGTTTATCAAAAACTATTTCTCTTCCAAAGTTTAGAAACCCGATTTCTATTTCATATTCTCTTCCAAAGTTTGGTGCAGATGTCCGCAGTGCTTGCATGTACACCTTGCTGGCCAGGCAGCCACAGAGGCTCCGTGGCTCAAATAACTGTGCAAAATAATGCAACAACCTTCTTTCCAGGGCAAACCCACAGAGGCTACAAAGGAAGCTACGGCATTAGTCTATGGAGATGTGAATAGGAAAGACTACATCCCTGGTGCTGAGGTACTTCAAACAGAAGAAGAGATTCAACACGCAAAACAAAATCAAGGTATTGTTGGTTTCATTTTATCTTTTCAGCAGTGCAGATCTTACGATTACCAAATAATTTGAGAGTTTAGCAGGTGATTACATTTCAGATCTGTTGTCTATTTCAGGGGAGTGGAGCACGGATTCTGAAGCAGAGGAGGAAGATGATGATGATAGTGATGGATGGATTGATGTCCATCATTCTTCAGATGAGGAAGTGGGTATCAGTCTTTCAGTGTCAAATGCTTGTTGAATTTTAATTCACTGACTGCCAGTTCTTGGGTGAGATTTTTCCACTTTATTAACTCGGGGTCAAAGTAACTGAATTCTTTTACTGGTACTTCTTTTCTTAGGTACCAGAGGAGGTGAAAGCCATGGCACCTGAAGAGAAAGTAGCAAAGGCAAAAGATGTGACACAGTCACGGATATTGACGCAAGACGACTTCAAAAAGATCCAAGTGCGGCAGATGGCGAAGGAGATAGATACTGATAAGAAACCGGCAAATAAACGGAAACGAGATTCCTTGGAAATGGAAAATATAGAGAGGTATGCAGAGTCATGAGTGGAGAACATTTGATACACAGATTCCACCCCTTTGCATAATTAGGCATTTGTAAGAATGGAGTCGTGACTTCCTGTTTTTGTCTTTTTAAGGGGAGAAATTGTGAGGTTGGATGATATCGAACGTGTCCACAAGAAGAGAGCACATGATAAAGAGTCCAGGCTTGCTACAGTTATGGTAAGTTCTTGTATCAATATGTTTTCCTGTGACGGCCAGACTGACCTACACAAATATTTAGCAGTGCTGCAATGAGGAGGCAGAACACAAATGTGAGGTTATATGTGACCCTCTCTGGCAAAAGGAGACGCATGTCGCTCTTAGCTTGGCATGTTGAGACCAAATGTTTGTCAGNCTGGCGGAAAGATTTTACTGTACTGTACTAACTTCCAACAGATTTCTTGCAGGTGTTTTCAGTTGCTACATCATGTATTGGGAGCTTGCCAGTGGGCATGGCCTCCTCTCAGTTCATCATGGCCATCTTACCGGTACTCATACATGTTCTCTTCCGGAAAGGTCTTAAAGCCCCACTGTATTGAATGTCAAAAACGCAAATCATCGCCGCGATTCTCGCACGACGTCAGCGTAGTGTAAAATGTACTACGCTCTGTCAGAATACATTAGAGCTCTCCCTGCAGTTTTTTCCAATGCGTGCTGAAAACTAGGCCTTGATTCTGTAAAGTGCGTATCAGGCAAGCATTTTGGGGACCTTCACGAGGCTATGAGACCTCTATGTGCACTCTCCAAACTTTTTGAAAATATCGTAAAATTCAATACTGTGGGGCTTTAATGTACTCGAATTTGTATTTCTTGCAGGTGTTCAGCTTGCCAGTTGGCAGTGTCTTCGGTCGATTCATAGTGGACAACATTCTCAGCAGGATTGAATTCAAAACTTATTTTATTCATGTACCTTTATTGAACATCAGAAACATACAGAAACAGGTAGTAAATTGTAATTACATTCATGCACTTACAGAAATAACTACAAAAATTCAAGCCAGGCCTGTTATGAAAGCAATGGGCAGTTAAATGCAATTCTGGATACAGCACATGTTCAGCAACATAAATTTCAACATCACAAACACAGCTAGTCGACAGCATGGCAAAATATTTAGAAACTACCGAGGATCACCTCCTTCAGGTGTAATGATCTGTATCAACTCTTGGTACTGATACAAATTGATGATACTCCTATAGTCCTCTTGAATACTACCTGGGATAGTACATGTATTCTCATTTTCTACATATCGCGAGCGAAACTTCTGGCAGTGCCACAGTATAAGCATAGGAGGAGCCACGGTGGTGTAGTGGATCGGGTCTTCGACTAGCGGTCAGAGGGTCCCTGGTTCGAATTCCACTGGGCGTGAGACTTTGGGCAAGTCTCTTTGCCTCACTGGCCTCTCTCCACCCAGGTGTATAAATGGGTACCGGTCGGAAATGCCTGGATTGTAGCGCTGAATGAGCAGCTCATCTGAGTTCTACTGAAAAGTTTCAGGATAGACTGGGGTTGAAGATTAAAGTCGGATGACACCTCTACCATTGTTGATATCAGGCAATAAACCCAAATTTTAAATTTTTGCATAAAATGTGGCACCCGACCAAGTCCTGTAGTTCTGTCAGTCCATTCAAATAGTCGTCGAAATCATCAAGAGCTACGTTGACCATATTCATAGTTGGCCGAAAAGCCAAGCTGCAGCTGTTCCATCAATCCTTTTCATCCCCTCAGAGTTCAAAAGCCGGGAATTTGCAGTTCTTGGGGTCAATCAGATCGGCTAAGAAATATATTGTACCAGCTAATCCTGAAAACGAATTTGGAGACCATTTCATTAGAGAAATAACATCCTCTCTAAAAGGACTCCACCATATGTAATCTAATCTCTGGTGACAAAGTTCGAAGTGTTCTGTGTTCTGTTCGAACAGATACCTACAGTTGCTATGGGGATAAATCCAGTCAGTAGAATTAGAAACAGAATAAGAATGTACCCTTACCTTCAAAGAGGGAATCGGGTCGATCAGGTACCCTGCAACGGTGCGTGCCATAATCAAAACAGAATTCGGCAAACTGAAAAGAATGAGAAAATTTACTTCTGAAATCACTGGAAATTTTGAAAGATGTTCAACTTATTTGCTGTTCTTCAGGGTGGAATATGGGACCTGTGTCCATCTCTACACAAACCCATCATCATACCTCTGCTAAGACCCAAGACTGCAGTCCTCTGCCCACTTGTCCTAAAAGGACAGGCCCCTGACTACTTGTGCAACATGGACAACACCAGGTAGCCTGCCATCAATGTTGTTTTCACTCATGAAATGCTCTGGTACTGGTACTAACCTTCATTGCTCTGAATAGATACTTGGGCTCCATGGTGAGTTTGTAAGCCTCCAGTAGCCCATAACCATTTCCAGCAACACCATGGCATATACCATATCCTTTCTTCAGTAAGCCACGAGTCCATAGAACGTCTGCACATTCCTTGGTGCTCTGTAAATACTTTGGATCCCCAAATCTCTGCCAAGAGAATGATCTATGATTAGACGTAAAGAAAGGGAAAGGAATGAAAATCTGTAAAGGGGACCATGGCAATGTCACCTCTTCATGAGGTTCTTGGTTCACCTGATGTGACCCATTCATTGTCACCTCTTTATGAGGTTCTAGGTTCGCCTGATGTGACCCATTCATTGTCCCCTCTTCATGAGGTTCTTGGTTCGCCTGATGTGACCCATTCATTGTCACCTCTTCATGAGGTTCTTGGTTCGCCTGATGTGACCCATTCATTGTCACCTCTTTATGAGGTTCTAGGTTCGCCTGATGTGACCCATTCATTGTCACCTCTTTATGAGGTTCTTGGTTCACCTGATGTGACCCATTCATTGTCACCTCTTCATGAGGTTCTTGGTTCACCTGATGTGACCCATTCATTGTCACCTCTTCATGAGGTTCTTGGTTCACCTGATGTGACCCATTCATTGTCACCTCTTCATGAGGTTCTTGGTTCACCTGATGTGACCCATTCATTGTCACCTCTTCATGAGGTTCTTGGTTCACCTGATGTGACCCATTCATTGTCACCTCTTCATGAGGTTCTTGGTTCACCTGATGTGACCCATTCATTGTCACCTCTTCATGAGGTTCTTGGTTCACCTGATGTGACCCATTCATTGTCACCTCTTCATGAGGTTCTTGGTTCACCTGATGTGACCCATTCATTGTCACCTCTTCATGAGGTTCTTGGTTCACCTGATGTGACCCATTCATTGTCACCTCTTCGTGAGGTTCTTGGTTCGCCTGATGTGACCCATTCTTCACGTGATAGACAGGGTGACTCTCTTCAAAGGTACAGGTTTTCGCAGGCACTCCGATTTCACCTGCAGTAAATTTATGCACCCAATGTTGTCAATGGAAGTTACACGTAGGCCTATAATCCCATATTTAATGCTCAGCTTTCCATTTGATGTTCTTTCTATACAAGTACCTTATATGCCATTACAAACATATGAATCCATCCCGGTGCTCCGTGACACCAATGAACCAATTTGTCTCCAGTGCTGCTGCCAAATGACGATGGATAATTCCCGGATGGGAATCGTAAAGTAGTCAGCCAGTCAATGCTCGGTTTGACATATTGATTCAAGTCATTCTTGTAAATTTCTTCAGGGCACTGGAACAGAAGGTTGCTTATTTGTCAATTTTCTTTCCAACTATCCCCTCCTTCCATTCCATTTCTGATTCCACAACTTTTTGGACTCCATTGGACAGGCAATTGCTGTCTTGTTTCCAGATTAAAGGAGTTAGACGCCGAAGTTGTAAACAAGCTGGTTTGTTTACAAATATGGTCGGCAAACTAGTTTTATTCCTTCGTGCAGGTGGCAGCACCCGTGATAGTTAGACTGGTTCCCGGTCCGATGCAACTCACTCACGATATTCACATCAGTACATATCACCGACAATAGGTGGCAGCACCGCAGGCGTCCGTGGATAGAGAACCAGTGAGTGAGTGTTTACAACTTCGGCGTCTAACTCCTTTAAGATGGTAAAACTGAATCAAGTGGTACTGTTTGGACTATGATTGTAGCCTCCCACCTCAATGGGAAACTGCCTCTCCCTGCAGACGTGTCCACATAGGCCTAGTGTTCTAAAAAACTTGCATTCAGAATCATCATCATCAGAATACAAATGGAGCTTCTACCTGCATAAGGGTGTAAAATATTCCCACCAATCCATGAGCTGCCCCTAGGTATTTCTTCTCATGCCACTCATACATCAGGGGACTTGGGGAATTACATTCAGAAGAGAGCGATCGCCCCGATTCTATGACTGCAGTGAAGACCTGAAACATATCAAACTTGGAAACAGGGCAAACCAAGCAATAAACCAAATCATGGGGCAAATTATGTAAAGGAAATTACAGAAGGATTGGGAGAAAATTTACATTAGGCCATTCAACATAAATTACTTGTTTATCATCACCGCCCGTCCCAACATTTAGCTCCCGTGCCGATTATTTTGATATTTGATTTATCAAATATCAAGGTACCGTCCGCTCCAAATTCTTGCCCTCTGCTTCACCTTTGATTTTTTTATTGTCTCAAACAACCTCCTGACCTGATTTTCCCAGACCTGATGGGCTTTTCATAATTGATATCCATTGCGCCACAGAGGATCCTATTACTGGCCAGACAAAAAACTGGCTTGTATTGCATGTAATCCATATCTGTATGAAATTTTTGAAGCAGTACTCTCAAAATATCAAATATCAAAGGCCCTCCTGATCAAACATTGTCACCAGTACAAAGATATCAAATATCAAATGCCCTCCCTCCCCAATATCATAAGGTTGAATGATAAACAAGTAATTTATGTTGAATCGCCTTATCAAGAGTTGCCTTCCAGAAGAATGGTTGCTTACAAACTTGGATTACAAGCATTTATGACTTCTTCTCGCCACTGTGGCAACTCCACAGCCTACTCACCTTAGACAAGACTGTATCGTCCACCACTTTATCTCCCAGATGGTGTCGCACGAACAGGAGAGAGAAAAGATAGCCTACACGACCGAAGAGGAACTCATCTGGCAGACTTGGATCAGAGCACACCGAGTCATGAAGGGAAACCAACCTAGGAGAAATTACCAATAGAAATGTCTCCGGCTCTCAGATTGAAGTTAAACCTTGGGTTTAAAGTTGGATGGATACTGGTAGTGCTGACAATGACTCTTTCTTTTATAAAAGAAAGGTCAAAGGGTAGAGTCAGTCAGCAGTAGGCTAGGGTACTATACTGAACATGACTCTTACTTTATAAGAACTGCGCCTCAGTTGAGAGGCAGCTGTCAGCTGCTCTCAACTGAGGTGCAGTTCTTATGGAGTACGGTACAGTTTCACAACAGATTTTCTCATGCTCAGGACTCTTAGCTATCGTACCTTTTTATGCAATCTTCACTATCTTTCTCTTTTTTCAACCTATCATAAACAACTGCCCCAACAGCAAGTGGCCCGGCATCACCACACATAAAAGAGACACGTTTTTGCTTCAGATGTCGAAGAGGGCGTTTGAGTAGATTGAGAGCGGCTTGAAGATAGCGGTCATCTTGGGATTTGTCAAGCACCTTGTACAGGTGAAAATATAACAAAGCAATACCTGAAACAAATAAACACATTTAAATACAATATTTAAGTTAAAATGATGATTGGAAAGTGACCTATCATAATTTGTGCTTGATATTATCAACCCACTTTTGCTGCTATATCTTATAATTGTAAGCCAACTGGACAACAATCATCTTTAGTTGATGCCATTTACCCGAACTTCCTGTGTAAACAGAGTAGTCTCCTTCGTCACAGCCTGCGGCAACACTTGTTTCTAACTTCTTCAGCAATGCCTCAATGTTGTCTCTCAATCTTTTTCTAAAGTCGTCTCTAATCTGAAAATGGATGTCAATCAAATGCTGGATGCACAGTATACATAATGAGGACATAGTCGCTCTGAATAGTTTAAGCAACCATCATTGAGTCTCGGACAGTCACAATGGTCTATTTGCAACAGGCCCAGTGGGCTTTTCTGTAGGCGATCCCAAATTTTACTTCAAGGTGTTTTCCAGGATTAAAGGAGTTAGACGCCGAAGTTGTAAACAAGCTGGTTTGTTTACAAACATGGTCGGCAAACTAGTTTTATTCCTTCGTGCAGGTGGCAGCACCCGTGATCGTTAGACTGGTTCCCGGTCCGATGCAACTCACTCACGATATTCACGTCAGTACATATCACCGACAATAGGTGGCAGCACCGCAGGCGTCGTGTGGATAGAGAACCAGTGAGTGAGTGTTTACAACTTGGACGTCCAGCTCCTTTAAGCAATCCCTCATGTTCTGTTGATGACACCAATCCATTCAATCAATTTTCTTCTTGTCTGCTTTACGGTACCTGTCCGTCTGATGAAAGGAGCTCTTCTCCTTTATAATCAGAAAAAGTATTGGGGAAATGGCGACCATCGTCTACGTCCATGATTTCTCTTGACATCTAATCACTGCGAAGCGCATTTAATTACAGGACTCAACTGCTCATGCATTCATGTCATTGCTTGAAAAAATGCTGTAAAATAAAGAAAACTGATCTGTAAAATTATAAATGTACAACAGAAAACTGTAAGACCCACAGCTATAGAACTATAAGGCCTCTGTACCGGTACGCAGTACTTTACCTTATGATTTAGTAAATCAGTGCGTTCAACACACTGATTCACTAAAACGTAGCTACCGGTACGGTACCGTACAGTAAAGATAAAGGCAATTTTACATTTCTATAGGCCTAGACCTAGGCCTATAAAATTGTCTTTTTATCTCATTCTGTTCTCAGTGACAAGGATCTTTCTAAGCTATTCTCAGTACCGGTACCCGGTACGGTACAAAATCACTCAAAAAAACACGTCGGGCAACTATTTTGCAGCAAAGCGAAAAGAGGGCGTACGTACGACACTTGCGGCCCCCTTTAAATCTGCCTCTTGGCAGCCTACTTTATATTGACAAAATAATCTTACTAGTTCTACAGAACAGTGGGTCTTAGTTTTATAGTTTTTCAGTATGGGTCTTGATTTTATATGGTCCCTTGTCAAGGGTCTTTGGTCCCAGTTTTATACACACCCCAATCAAGAGAATTTTGCAAAACGGGAATTCATTCAAGTCGTGTGTCCGTAAACTCCGTGACGTCATCAATTGAATGCATGCAATTAGACTAGTTCTAACTTTTGCCGCTCCATTCCTGTGGCGTTCATTCATTGGTGGGACCGTACAGTGGCGCCGCGAATGTGGAGCGGCGAAAATTTGAACCAGTCTAGCATGCAGTTCGAGCGGGAATGAAGCCAGTTTCGAAAACCAGTGGGTGCCCCCCCCCCCACTCAGGTGTCAACCATACCGCATGCTCGTACCAATTTTTGCGGGAAAAGGGGTCATTTTCGGCAGCAGTCTTCGGGAAAAAATTCCCGAAAAAAACTTAAAATAGGGGTACTTTGAATGACTTTTCTCCCGAAAAATTCTTTAAAAGGGGGGCAAAAGTTTCTCTTCCCGAAAAAATAATAAAAAGGGGTAGGGCCTAGGCCTATGGAAGTNCATCCTTCGGCCGGCCCCAGTGACTGATAGGCTAAAGCTAGCATGCTTTCAAGTTTTGTACTACATTTATATTGGATAATTGCTGTGAAATTTTAGGTAAAAGCATTAAAGTTGATGACGTTGATGAATACCAGCAGCCATTCACATCATGACAATCTTTTGTAGGGAAGTAGGCCTAATTGGCAAACGCGGCAATGAAAAATATTACAACTCTGCTTGGAGGAAAAGAACTAGGCCTAGGCCTATGTCTGGTGGTCCTGTTCCGAAAACATTAACCCCCGCCGTGATTTACTGGTATCCAATTAAATTTAGCAGTGGATTTCTGAATAAAAAAAAGTGTTTGAGAGCAGGAAAAAATGATTGAATTAACTTATTCCGAAAGAAAATATAGAGGTCCCACCGAGATTTGAACTCGGATCGCAGGATTCAGAGTCCTGAGTGCTAACCGTTACACCATGGGACCTTCGATGATGGCAGATGCGATTTTTAACAATATATAGCAAAATTAAATACTTGGCCTGGTTAATCTTCATATCACCACTTTGTAGAATTATATGGGCGCAATCGATCTCCATCAACGAAAAGGCCTAATTTACGCTACTTTTGCCTCATTCCCAACATAGCTCTCACAATATAAAAATGTTCCTGTCGACTGTCAGTGCCCTGTACCTGTACGGCGGCGATTGGCTGTTCAATTTATTGCTGTCACCCCCTCAACAAATTAGCAGAAGGAGAGTAAAATCAGCAGATTTCACGCTTGCATCAGTCGTGAACCGCAATTTCAACTCATAGAAAATAGTTAGTATTTGATATTTCAGCTATTTTCAACATATTTCATCAATTTTATGACTCTAACACACGGTTTTATTAATCAACGTTGGACAATGAAAACAACTGATTGCAAAGCCAAGTTGATTGGGGAATTCCCGACGATGACGTCAAAATTATCTTCAACATCGTCACCAGAGCCAGTCATTGCGGTTGAATGTTCAGTAAATGGATAGCAAATAATGGAATGGGGACGAGGGCGATTCACATGATTCGTGACTCATCATCAACACCATTGGGAATCCCGCTTTGCCAAAGCTGCTGTTTTACTTTCGACTTTCACCTTAAATTTTGAATTCTACGAATTACTTTGTGTTGTCTGCATACTTCAAGTGTTCCTCAGGAAACCGTGATATATTGCCTTGCAGAGGAGAACAAAAGCAGGTTGGTAAAAACACGATTTGAGGTAGAGATAGTGACGCATTGACAGTGCAGTGTTGTGAGTGTATGTGTTTGCACTAGCTGGCAACAATGTATCTTGGTACTGGTCAGTGCATATTGACATTATGCAATTTTTGACATGAAACTTTGTTGACATTCATGATTTATTAGCAGAATATGCTTCTTTTTCTATAGGTGGAATCCACTCCTGTATTATTTTGCAGTGCATTTAAAAAAGACTTCAAGATCAGTCAACCATACATGGATTAAAAAGAAAAGAACAATTTGGGACACACCCCCTTCCTTGCCTTCCTTCCTAGCACTAGGCCTATAGCCATTTCAGTTTCTGCAACAAGTGTCACAGGATTCTGATTGAGAACTTTGTCGAGTAGTTTGTCGTTTCTCTCTGTTCCAGAAGGATTGTTTTCTGTGCATGACACAGTTAACCAACCCATGTCAGCTGACCCCATTAGGCCCGCCTACATTGTATATCTACACACATTATACAGGACTGTCATCATGACCTAATTTACATTCACATTGGCAGTGTTTTGTCATGACGGCATTCCCAAGGTATTTACAATCTTTCTTTTGGCTGGTATGGTGAAATGGTGCTCATGATATCACAATAATATGGACAGTGGTGGTATGTTGTGTTAGTGTGTGAAGTATTCCTTGCAGTGCAAGTGGTCACTTCAGGATTTGTGAAACTTGCTGCAACAGGGCCTGACAGTGGTCATTAGGTATTGGGCCTATAAAACATAACAATTCATGATCAGTAATCAACATTACCAATCACTTGTACTGGTACCTTTGATCTAGTCATGTTTTAAAGTCCTAGATCCAATTTGTCTTCAAAGGTGTTCTTTCTTGGCTGAAAAGTGGTCTAAATAATCAAGACTACTAAAAAAAGCACATGTACTTGGTTTGAAATTACCAAGAAGTGGGGCCTTGTCCCTATCGGGACAGTGTCTTCTGCCAAAATAACTAAATGTGTAAGTGGGGCCTTGTCCCTATCAGGGACAGTGTCTTCTGCCAAAATAACTAGATGTGTATGAATTGCTAAGTCTTACTCTTAGTACACAATTGATATCATCAATGATCATAACATTCAAAAGACCCAAGTGACCCTTTGAAGACACTCCTGAGAGTCTGTTCTTAAAGCCCCACAGTATTGAATTTTACTGGATTTTCAAAGTGTTGGGAGAATGCTGGTCGAGGTCTCATAGCATCGTGAAGGTCCCCAAAATGCCTGCCTGATGCGTATTTCCGAGAATCAAGGCCTAGTTTTCAGCACACAATGAAAAAATCTGCAGGGAGGGCTCTAATGTATTCAGATAGAGCGCAGTACATTTTACACGTCATGACGTCGTGCACTGACGTCAAGAATCGCGGCGATGATTTGCGTTTTTCAGATTCAATACAGTGGGGCTTTAAAGGCGCACTGTATGCCTTCCCTTTCCTGCACTAAACTTACATACCCACATTAAGGAAGACCTATATTGACAGTGTTGTTGAACTACCACTTATCAACCTTGCCCCATGTAGAGTAACTCTCATTCCTAGGGTATCCACAAACATCACATTCTCCGACACTGGGCGGAAGGTAAAACTACGGTGTTGGAGAATGATATAATCACCTCAGTGGCGCCGTCTGTCGGCAAAAAAGTGACAGTATTGTGGCGCTTTAAGAAGGCGTATCATTTGGGACGTGCAATACTTACAAGAGGATTGATTTTACATTATTTAATATCAAATTGCGATGGTTTTTAGCTCGCCGGAAGTGAACCTTGTCATCCCTCTTACAGATTTATCGGAAGTCACTGGTTCAGGTTGAGATAGCCCTAAATTAATCTTCAGAACCCCTGCCAGAACAAACAGTTCAGGTTGTATGAGTCACATGAATCGTTGAGTTTTTCATTGTTTTTTATCACTCTCAGGTTATTACAGACGTAGGCATGCTGTTGTCTCTCGTAATCTCTGAGTCCTATGTGATAATTTATCACCTCGCAGTTTTGTCTTCCAGTGAAAAAACTATCGTTCATAAAAATTCCAGGAAGCTTGTCTTCACTTTTGATGTAAAAATATAATATAATATAATCAATTTTCATCAATATCAAGAGTAATATTGTTAAAATCCAATTGATTCCCATGCAGTAGCTCAGCATAATCCTCTTTCGCTTTGCACTTCCACTTTAAATTTAGCACACAAATTTAGTTTAACCCCATGTGACCTGACTTGCGTGTTTTCAAAAACTATTGGCTGAATCTTGTTGTGGTGTGTGAGTCTGACGATATTTTACAATAGGATTAGGAGCAGTCAGCTGCGCTTATGGCCAAAAGATGGCAGCAAAGTTCTAGCGGATCAAAACAAAATTCTCTTGATTGATGTTCAATCAAGCTTGAATGGGTCAGCGAGGCATTGAATTGGACCGTAGTGACATCTATTGGTCACTTGACTGACAGTATCTCCCAGAATTGAGTCCTATCGAGAGTGGGGTTAAGTGGCCTTCTGACAAAAAGTTTCCTACTTATTTCAGGGAAAAAGAAGCCATACGTTTGTGAGATGTCTGCAAGTTTTTGACCTTCCAATGAGCAGGTGTTGTTGTTGTTCACACAACCTGAAACGAGATGTCGCTCTATTTTTCTATTGACTTACTAGCATTTGTTAATTAGGTAATTAGCATTAGTCATTAATTGTCGAGAACCAGGACTGTTGTTATGCAGTTCCGCCATGTTAGTGGTTTTTATCTGAATAATGCCAGATCGAAGGAAATTCCTCTTATGAATTCTTGCTAATTAGCACCAGGGCATCCATTTGACCCTAATTTGTTAATTGGTCAATCATGTGACATCATTTACATCATCATGCTTGGCAATTTTTCGCTGTTGGGAAGTTTGTCATCGAGGGATTTTGTATAAACATGAAGAGCATGTAGGTCAGGTACTTTTAAATGGTCACTAATAGTAATAATTTGACTGGATTGTCATGACAGTCCATAATAGATGATTCACATCCAGTGTTGGGTTTGTTCAATGATGACGTCTGACTTGCACTATTATACTTCACCCTTAAAAATAAAGGTTCTTGTAGGCGCCTCCACAGCGCACGAAACCATATGGTTCTTAGCTGTGATAAGAAAAACCCTCAGAAGTTTTTCAGAGGATGAAAAACCCTAAGGGCCGTATGCACCAAACGAAGATTATCTTGAGCTCAGGTTGAGCCGCAACTTTTCCATTGTTCAGGTTTGCCAGGGCATAATGTGACAATGGAAAAGTTGTGGCTCAACCTGAGTTCCAGATAAATCTTCGCTTGGTGCATATGGCCATCGGTATTTTCACCTGATGTGAAACTGAAAACCACATGTGGAGGATGCACTGCTACTTGACACGTACCGTATTTATGCGTATTTTAGCACACTGCGCTTATAATCGACGTGCGCTAAAATTCGAATATAAGCACAGTGCGCTTAAATTCGAACAAAAAGTGATGTGGCCAATGATTCCCAAAAAAATCATCCATTTTGTTTAGCGTACCGCATCTTGTAGGCCTACAGCCAAAGCGAATCTGATAGAGTTCACATCAAACATTCATGTAGACTACTCGTCAAGTCCCGGCGGCGGGGGTCAGTTAGCCGATCGCCGACAACGACTGCAGTGTCTCATGCTGACAAGAGTACCCTAACCAATGGATTAATTATCGTTTGTATAGAATGAGAAGACATTCTAAAGAATCGGTTTCCAAAGAAGTTGTTTTGTTCCTGAAAAGTATAAGCGCATGTGCTTATAATCGGGCGAAACGAAGGCAGAAAAAACGCATTAAAACAAGCGATTTTCGTTTATATGCGCATGTGCTTAAATACGCATAAATACGGTACATCAAGGCCTGCCGTCACTTGGCCCTTTTGACTACTCTTAAGCGAGGGCAAGAGGGTGCACTCGCTGAAGAACAAGATCTTTCAGAAGCTCAAGAACCTTTATTTAGTGTAGTATGTAAGTTCATCTGTGCCACAAGATTACTGCTGACATCATTGGCTTGTGATGGTAGCGATGCCTGGAACCTTGGCGTTCAAGATTTCCACCATAAACACCTCAGAAAGGAGGGGCAGATCCACGATTTCGGAAAAGAGGGGCGCACTATCTAGCCCCCTTTTCTGGTTTTATAAGGGTTTCACCACCAAAACACTTGAATATCAACATGAAATTTGGCATGTAGGTAGTCATGCAAGTCAGATGGATGGCTCAATTCAAAATAACTTTTTAGCTGAATTCGTTTTTGAGAAATAAATTATTTTCAAAAAGTTTA
>NMRB01000724.1:16335-33475 GCA_002633025.1 Notospermus geniculatus
TGGGCCAACGGCGTGTCGCGTCAAAGAATCGACCAAATCTGATTTTCCACTTTGCCACCAGGGGGCCAAAAAGCCGAATCACATAAACTGTGATTGTGCCATTAATACTGAACGGAATCTTCAAAATACATGCCCGTCGGACTTGCACCCGGGGCGAC
Organism: Notospermus geniculatus; assembly: GCA_002633025.1. NCBI lineage: Eukaryota > Metazoa > Nemertea > Pilidiophora > Heteronemertea > Lineidae > Notospermus > Notospermus geniculatus. Next base: position 16,494 of record NMRB01000724.1, read on the forward strand.
GGGGGACGTTCAATGCTGTGCTTGTTTTCATGAGGTTCATGATCGGCTGCCCATAAATTTGGAAAGGCACCGCAACCCTTCGTGGGCAGCTGCGGGATATATCCGAATTACGTAACCTCTCCCACAGAGCGGAATTCTTTTTTTGGGGGGTCCAAAAAAACCCTATTTCAAGACAAAAAATTCACCAAAAATTGGAAAGTGGATGGATTGTCATGAAACTTTGACATGATATAGATGAGTATGCAATCTTTACATTGACCTAAAAAAGTGCACTCAGGAGGTAGGTCAAAAAATCACAACATATGCTTTGGAGTGAAAATCTCAAGTTATTTTGTTCATTTTTGCAATCATTTTTCTTTTGAAAGCAATAAACCAAATAAAAGAGCATGAAAGTGCTTGAAGGACCATCTTTTTTCAATAACTAGGGTGTGATGTGGGACCCTACTTGAGGCTAAGCATCTCCCTTGGTATGCTAGAAGTGAAAAAATGCAAGTGTGTGTTCAATATTGCCCGCCCAGAGTGGTTGCCGGATATATCAGCCTTAGTTCTATCTTTTCCCACCAGGTGGAATTAGTGGATTTGGATATATCCGGCCCCAGCACCTGTGGGAGGTCTTGTCAATTCCACTCAAAAAGGGTTAAGGCATGTAAAGTCATGTCCCAGTGTCCTCTTTTCTTATAAGCTCTGAGGTTTGTTCCTGAGCAAATATAAAAAGGTCAGTTTCTCAACTGCAGATTTGAAACCCCTTAAGCAGTTACTAATGGAGTTTTTCTTGTCAACATTCTGTCCCTTTCGTTTTTTCCCCTCTTGTGTTATCATATCAAATGTCAGATGAACTTCTGTTTTTGCGTCTGTCATTCTTTCCAAGTTGTTTTCTCATTGTTGCTTTGCTGTTACCCCTTTTTTTCAATGAATCAATTGCTCTCATTGACATAAGTTCAATAGTTAATCATACACATAACCTTTAATGTTGCCAGGTTTAAAAATATAACCTGTTTAGCCTGCCACGTTGAAGAAAAAAAATCCGATTGGTGTTCTCGATTGACTGCGCTTAGTTATCAAATGAATGCCTTCGGGTAATAACAAACAAGAATATGCACATAGTCAAACGTAGCATAGAAGATATCTGATTATCTGAAAAATATTTGTGTTTTTTTTCACAAATATGCCTTTGTTCTTTGTTTGATTAATTAACTTGATATTATTGATTTTGCAACATTCTCATTAGTGTTAATAAAAAAAACAGTGCGGATCATCTTTTGCCTTGGGCAGTATTGAACGTGAGGGGAGTTATGTCTATTGTCTATTTGGATTGTCCATGAAACAGGCCAATGCTTAATTCAATGACCGCATAATACTTGAGCAGAATGAGGAATTTTTTTGGCATCAGTACAGGCTGAAATTGACTAGTAAACATATGGGGGTTAAAAACACAGGGCATCACTGGCGAGTACATAAACTTGCATTTTCTCCCCACAATGTTATACTCATATACATGTACCTAGTTTTACTGAACAAATACTCGTGAATCGGACTATGCAATCCCTGGTTTCCTCTACCAGGATACATCTATAAATGCTGATGAGGTGTGTGACATATTTTCTGATGAAAACTGTGATCCGGTTCGGCTTGGTGAAGCGGAGTCCTTGGGTAACAGAATACCATGAAATAATTTATCGTTTGATCTTGGATTTGATAAGATGGTGGCTGACCTCCAGCTGCCACTCCAGTGAGCAGAAACAACGAACATCCAGTCAGATTATATCATTTCCAATAGTTAATATCAAATATAAAAGCGATTTGAGAGGCTCTCAACCCAAGGTTAGTTGCAGATAGAACACAGGAAGTTGGTGGAGAACCAACGGCTTTTGTTGGGAGGAATGATGATACATGATAGTGATGTTTTGTAGATGGGGCTACCTTATTTGAAAGCTTATGGTTTCACTGGAGGCTCTGGTTTCATCTTGCATTTCCCTTTAAATCGACAGAAAGATGAGTTATCGGTACATTTGCAGGCAAGGGGATGCTGAACTGATATGGCAGTACATCGAGAATCAGTCAAGGACTACTGAGTACCAACCCCACAAATATTTGTAGTTCCTTATTGTCCCTTTAAGGATGTGAGTGACGGAACATCAGCAATAAGAACGTATAAACCATTTCATGGGAAGATCAAGTCTACATGTATAAATTCCGATGTAAAAACATTCAATCAACACTAACAAATTGCCAATATAACTTGGGAAATATGCTCTGATTTGCTAAATCTTGATCACATTTCATCAAACCGCCATGATAGGTTATGCACGAACGTTCCATATGCAACAGTCCCTTGGAGGCAATTCCCTTTCACGTGGACTTAACATCATTACGGGTTGAGCCGTTGAAGGGATTTCTAGTGGTCTGCGCTGAGATTGCTGCCTGTCACTTGAGAAGCAGGCTGAGCGTATAGGATTCTGGTCAACAGCTTCCATCAGCGGAGGTTGTATTGAACCAGAAAGTGTACAGCAGCTGTTGTCTGTTGCTTTCATGAAACCACTCAAAAGCTGCGACACTTGCGTGTCCAGCAAGTCCTTGAATGCTTTCCATCATGTTACGGGCAAATGCGTTTCTGGTTGTGTTCCTGGTTGAAATCCTTTCTGGTGAGTTTCAATGAATCCTACTAAAATTTGACAAGAGTTTGTTTGTGTGTTTGTTTGTTTGTTTGTTTGTTTGTTCGCAATTTTCTCCGAGACTAATGAACGGATCGCCGCCAAACTTGATATGCTTATGCAGACGGGCCTGGGAAGTGTCCTTACGAAGCCCGAATTTTGATATCACTTATAGTTTTTGAAATATTAAGATATTAACGAAAATAACAATGCTGTTCAGGCCTATTGACGTCATGACGTCACCGGGATTGCCGTCGCGTCATCCGTGACGTCGGCAACGTCATGTGCGGCGGAATGACGTCATTAGGCCACTCGAACGGGTATGACGTCATTAGGGAGGTTCAGATAAGTTCCGAGTCTCGACTCTGACTCCAGAGGATTCCGTTTTGGGGGGGGGGGGACTACGACATCAAATGCAACGGGGTTTTCCAAAGCAATGGTGTTTACCTCATTCACGAATAGAACCCGTCTGGGTGGTTAATTTATCTCCGACTTGAAAAACCCAAATTTTAGCACCTTGGAGTCGGAGCGGGAGTGGGACGAGTCGTACCAGATCTTAACCTCGCTATTACATGCCCCAAGCGCTGCAAATGACGTGGTGATGCGTGCATCTCGCATGAATTTAGCAGTTCCCCCAAACGGGTATTGCCTAGTGGTATCAAATGTCACCTATTTTAGCTGTTTATAATCAATATCATTGTTTTCTGTATCTTCCAATTATGTTCAACACTCAAAACGAAGTTTAAAGATAATGTATCGCGGGTATTTTCGTGGGCCACGAAAATCATTGTTTATTTTACATTTTGTTTGTTTATGTCCAGCTTTTCTATGTCTTATGAGTAATGTGTTGGTGGCATACCCCTTTATAAAGTCTTTCCACACCGAAAGTATTCAACATTGAATGTAAATAATGAAGTCGTGATACATTATCTTTAAGTAAATTGTAGTTTTGGGAAGGAGGTTGCAAACCCCTACACATTTGTGTGGCAGTCTAGGAAGTCGTTGAGTGATGATCAACAAGGGTTGTTAGATTGCCTGTGCATTGAACTGCTACTGTTCACTGTTACGTAGTACATTTCAGCTATTGAAATGTGCAGGTTCACCAAGGCCATTAACACTTTCCTCAAACGCGACATCCGACGGGTTTTCCAAGACTGCCTTGCGTTTGGTTGTCCTCGAGTGCCACATGTCACCGCTCTTGAAACTGCCCTCATTAGTTCAGTGTCCATTGTGAAATTAAAGTGCTTTTGCTGGGTGTCAGTCATGTTGAAGCATTTTCTCTGATGTTCCATTGACTTGTTTGCATCCATGTTTACCCTGGATTAACTCCAAATGCTCCATATCCTCCTGACCATTCCTATGTCAAATCTGACATTCCAGCAAACATCATCATGTGCTCAGACTGACAGTATTTTGTGCGTTTCTGCTGTTAGTCATGTCACAGATATTTACTGGATTAGAGATGGCGCCAATGTCAAAACCTGTATAAATCAGCATCCATTGGCCATCCTGTATGCAACACCGAGCAAGAAACATGCTATGGTCTCAGTCTCTTCAAGCAATCATAGACCAAATAATTTCTAGCCTTGTCTTCTCATAGCCTGTATTTCTTCCCAATTGGCATGCCCGTGTTGGAACATATTGTTGGAGCACATTGACTTTATGTATATCAGCTGAATCAAATTGTCTGTACACCAGCTGAGAGACGATAGACCATTTCAGCCAGAGCTAAATGTCTGTGCGGCCAATTATTGTATCATATTGAAGTAACCTTCAGAGAATACGTGATAATAGGCCTTTTACATGGTGCTGGTTCGAGGAAACCTACCTCCACCCTCCTCGGGTGGGTTCGGTTCAGGATGGATTGATCGCTTTTACATGGTGCAGGTTTGGTAACCCGCCTCGATCTAGTTTGAGGTCGGTTTGTTCAAATGCATGCCACTAGATGGCGTGTATCAACATTTATAGTTATCATAAGTAAAAAATATCCCGGAAATAATCACTAAAAATCGATAAACTATGCTTCTAACAGCATGAGCAGTGCTTGAGAAATCTCAGGCATGATTTCTTCGCAGGTAACTTACACCAAGTGCGCCAGTCGTGTCACTCAGGTAGCGTGCTCAATCCCGCCCGAGGCCGGTGGAGGTCGGTTCACTTTTACATGAGAGAATATTACCGGCCTGCACCTACCTCCACCTTCCCGAGACTCGCGCGGCGAACTGAACTGGCCCGAGGAAGGTGGAGGTCAGTTGTTCCGCTTTTACACGGGGAAAAATAACCGAAGCCTCCTTGATCTAGTCTCGATCCGGAATGCACCGGCACCGTGTAAAAAGGCGTAATGTTCAATGTTCAATTTGACTTCTGTAGGCCTACTCTAGTCAAGAAACTGGTGAATGAAGAAGAGAACCTGCCTGTCCCAATGATTTACTGGATAAAAACATCACTTCTCTCAATCAGTCATGACCCTCTTTGACTGTCAGGGTAGCATTTCCTGGCTCTATACTTCCCAATGTTGATCAGCTGACACAGATTGCTTCTCAGCATTCTCATCTGCGGTCATACTCACCTATGATTGTCACAATCCTTTGGGTTAAACCAGCCCTAACACTTGAAGCCATCCGTATATGTTATCTTCCATACCATAAATCCCTCGCCAGTCAGTTTAAGCTGCCTTTTGATTTGTCATCTTCTCCAGGAGAGGCTGCACCAGATTTACTGCGCAGGCTGCTGTTTGGGTCAAGGTTTTGAAACAGTTTAAGAATGATGAATGAATCAAACATTGCTAGCTATAGTTCCGCATGCGCAGATATTTTCGTGGGTAAAATATTTAGGGGTTGGGGTCCGAAAGTACCTTTTCGCGCGGATAAATATTCACGGTTGGGGTCCGATGTAGGGTTTCAAAAACACTGCATTTTCGATGGTGCGTGGTGTACTTCAGTGCAAACCATGATGTATTACGGGATCGTCGGCGATTGGAAAATGGTTCACGTGTAATAGAATTCGCTGGGGTATTGACCAATTCGCAATTTTCGCGGTAATTTTTATTCGCGGAACTATTTGCATATACGGTACCTTACTTGCTATCTCTTATTCACAAAATTACTCCTCTTTTTTTCTCCCAACACTATTAGCTAATGTGGTTATTGCCCTATGGTGACATCTTAGGAACCTCTATCATATCCATCATTGTCATATCATCATAACATCATAACCTGTAATAATTGTGGCATTGCTATCAGCTATCGGTGTTTAGCAGACCCTTGCTATTCATCAATGAAGAGAATTACACCAATTAGTTATTTAGTGCTTGTCCTGATGCTATCAGAGTATCACATGAGCAGAGTTTTGATTATGTTCTTTATTTACTGCATTGTTTTCCATAATTTCAACACACATTCTGTTTACTGAAGGTATAACTTGACTGCTTCTTGAAATGTCTGATTTGCCATAGTTATCTGATGAGTGGCACACCTTACTCAACTGCTCCTTGAAATATCTGATTTGGCATCATCTGATGTGTGGCACACCTTACTCAAACTGCTTCTTGAAATATCTGATTTGCCACAGTCATCTGATGTGTGGCACACCTTACTCAACTGCTCCTTGAAATATCTGATTTGCCACATATATCTGATGTGTGGCACACCTTGACTGCTCCTTGAAATATCTGATTTGGCACAGTCATCTGATGTGTGCCACACCTTACTCAACTGCTGATTGAAATATCTGATTTGCCAAAATCGTCTCTAGTGTGGCACACCTTACAATTACAACCCAAATAATTCTGTCTGATATCGTCTGAGGATTCTCAGGGCTTGGCGATATTTCACGTCAATTTTTGCATACAAACTCCTAAGACATCTCTTCTTGGTCCCTGAAGGCTTGGGGGACATATTGGTACAGCCTTCATTGGAGGTGAATCGAAAGGCAGCTGATGTGGCCTTAATTTAGGAGATTACGTTACAGTGCAATTATGTTACAGAGCAATTTGCTCCATTGACAGATTATTGTGTCGGAAATGTAATCATTATTTGCAACTGAAGATGGTCTTCCATTTCTGGGGATCTTGGAATTGTCCTTGGTGGGTTTTGTTTCCCTGTAGCATTGCCCTACAGGCATTGTAGTTAAAGATCAGCATAGACATGTTGGCTTTACCGTGGAAGTAGTATTAGGAAGATCATCAACAATGTGAAGCCAGGTGCACACCAGGCGATATCGCAAGTGATGTGATCCCTAGCGAGCAAAATCGGCTGTTGATGCCACTGGTGTGCACTGGAGAGGGATGTGTGGAATCTTTTCGCCCGCAATCTCACCCAACATCAAATAGTAGCAAAGCCCATAATCGTCTCGTCTGCGGTGGCTGGCCAGAACATTGCTGGTGATTAGTTTGGTTGCGATATTACCTGGTGTGCTGCTGGCTTTAGTGAAACATCAGAATTCAAAATGGTTTCCTGAAAATTATTGGTCCAGTGAACTGAATAACCTCACCAGTCCTTTGTGTGAAAAAACTCTGAAAACAAATATGTTGTGTTTTTATGAGAAAGCCTTGTCTCCTTATAGAAACTGTATAGGTGATTTATCCCATTGTCCATGACCAAGCATTAAACAGATGGACATTCGTTCCACGTATCAACATGGTCTGTAGCACTCTCTGCATCCCAGGAGGGGTATTATTGCCCAATAACAATGAGAGAGACACCCCAAGTGAGTGAGGTTCCATATTGCCCCTGTCTGCTGAGATTAACCAGGATTGCCAATGAATACCGCTACTGGTTCTCCAAGGTTGCATTTCACTGTAATATGTAGGAAATGTCCACTAATATTCTGACAGCAATTACATTGAAATTGCCACATTTGCTGGTGTTATTTGGAGATGGTAATAACAGGTTTCTAGCTGGATAATAGAGATTTGTGGGTCCTCTATGGAGTACAAACTGAACCACAATATTCTTTGTTGTTGACAGCTACTTTCATGATGATTTTCACTTTAATTATGTATAGGATATTTCATCATGGCTGAAAGTTGTGAACAGGGAGCAAATGGAAGACACGTGTCTAGGCTGCTGACATGACTGATGGGTCTGGGCTGATCATGATGCCTGTAACCCCTGATGTCCTTCCTTTTATTCAGTCCTATCCGTCAACTTCTTGTGTGGTACAACTATGTATAATATTCCCAGACTTTCAGACAACAGCATTTACTACTGGGCTTGTCATATTTGATGCGAGGCTCTTGTTTTGATGCTCATTTTGCAGTTGTCTGGCATTAGATCTATATCCCCTGAACTTCATATCCAGTTGTGCACATTGTTGGATAACACATCCATCACACATCCCAAACAGAGCTTATGAAATTCCAAAGATGGAAATTTGACATCATGACCACTCAAGTACAGAGTGGACATGTTCTCTCCTCTACAGAACCATAAGAATGGATAGGACACTGCCTCTCACCTGCACCTTACACCTATACATCAAAATGCTTTTAGACATCAGATCCTGCCATAGCAGGAAGGCTAAGACAAAGGGAAACAAGATCTCGAGTGGGATGTTGCTCTAGTTATTCCATACTTAGCCTTTCTTTCTTTGTCTCAAGCTTCAAACCTCTTCTCTTGTCTGCTGCCAGCTAATGGCAATTTCCTCCAAATGTATATTCATGTCAAAGGGAGAGGGGGTGTGGGGTTTTACACGTCGTGGGGTTTTACACGTCGTGTTGATTGCTGATGGAAGCTCATTGTGTTGTCACAGACTTGTTTTGGATAACGACCACTTGTTGGGCATCCTTCAGTCTTCGTCTCTAGCTTTAGGTGCAGATGTGAACTACCATGAGATTTTCAAGTTTTTATACATGTATCAAATCTCTAGGTGAGTGGCTTTATATTACCTTTGGTTAAGCTGGAGACACATACCAGCATTTATCGCATTGCGATTGCAAGGTAGGGGTGTTTTTAGAGTCGACTGACCTGGCTTAAGGATGAGTTGAGCAGCATTGGGTCAGTCAACTTTAAAAACACCCCTACCGTTGCAATCGCAATGTGATAATCGCTGATGTGTCTCCAGCTTTAGCCAGGAAGGTTGTTTGGGTTGACAGGTTACAATGCATTTAAAGTACATTTTGGACAAGAATTCTTCATTACACAAAAACATGTGAATATTGCCAGGAAGTTATATTTATAGACCCACAGGCCTCTATTATGATATTCATTACTTTTTCAGTAAATGAAATTGGACACTATCAAGCCTGGAGTCAAACATTTTGAGTTGGATTACTAGTGTGCTGTAAGGTTAAAAGCAGATTTCATTGATGATTGCATCGAATTTAAAAAGCATTGCATGATGCAATACCCTGCATTCTTTTTCATGTAATAAATATGGTAACATTCTGGAATTTATTTCACCAATAAACAGATCCAAGATCGCTTGATACGATTGAGCAGTAAAACGGGTGGAATGAATGCTTGCTGAGGGGAGATAGTCTCGCTCAGCCAGACCCTCGGTTAGTCTCGCGCAGCAGACAACCGGAGGGTCTGGCCCCAAACGAAGTATTTTTGTAATCACATCCGGGTACCCGCGACCTGATCCTGGACATGCATACCCGGATGTAAATTGATACAGAGCTATGCGTTAAGTCAGAGCATCGATTCAGCTCCTATATTATGTCGCAGGAACGGTGATAAAAATACAGAAAATTATTAAAATCTAAATAACATGTGTCATAAACCTCGATAAGACTAATTTGAGACATTGTTTCAGTTTTTTATTGCAGTTCGCTAAGAAATACTTATGGCGCGTTTGAATCACGTCTGTGTCTGAGCGCCACCTGCGGAACCTTGCGGAACCGTTAGCATAACCAAAATGGATGCGTCTGGGGCCAGACTCTGATCCAAGCGTAGGAAGCGGAGCGAGATCAGAGGCTGGCGGTGCGAGACTAAGGGGAGACCATGTCGATGAATTCGTACACCTTATTTCATTTGTTGGTCATGCAATCTATCCCTAGGCAAAGGGGGTGCCAATCACAACATGTTTGATAACGTTAAAATTTGCTATCTTGTTCAGTGCATGCACTGTTTGTATGGTATCAAATGAATTGTAGATTTTTTTATTTTCAGAGAGTGGGAAGATAATCAGTGTCACAAGGTGATAGAATAACATTGAAGTTGAAAAAAATCCCCAATCACCTTCTATCTCAAACCTGTCAATTGCATGAAATAACTTGCCAATCAATTTCAGCTAAAGCAGAAAAGCACTGCGTGCGTTAAAATAGGATTGTACTTCTTTGAAGAAAATTGTAAGTCTGCAAACCCCATGAGTCAGAAATTAATCAACCAATCACGTAACAGATGTTGTACGCCCCATAGTCTCGAAAGGTCAATGCTTTGTACAACACTACATCAGCATAAACTATTTCAAAGGATGATTTAAAGCCCTATTTGTGCCAATTTCAATGAAGCATGATTGGGATTTTCAAAGCTGGCATGATTTGGTCATAACTCATCCTTGTATGCATTGCGACTTTGGTGAGATATGGCTGATACACCTTAGCAATCGGAAGCTAACATCTGAGAAGTTATCCTTGTATTAATTAAACACAACACTTGCAGTGATGCAGCTACTGACTAAAAACGGGAATATGAAACCGTGACATTCATGGTAATCAGAGTGTGTCTTCCTGAGAGATTTGGTTTTAAATTTTTTTGTATATTGCTTACTTTGATTGCTGATGCAACTGTCGTGTGGAATTCTGCTGAGTGTATCATTACTGGGTGTTATTCCACTAGCCTTGTTTTCAATATTTGCCCCGAGAAGAGCCTTTCCTAGCTCAAGTCAGAGAGAATGGAGCTCTGAAAAGCTAGGAATATATAATCTGCAGATCAAGCAAATACTTGCGAGCAGCAGATATCTGCAGGAAGATGTGAGGTATTATATTACCAATGCAGATTTTCTTTGGTATTCCAGCTTTGCATCGAGGGCATGGTCATGACCTTCATTCATTTGTATGGTTACCATATAGACCCACGACTTAACGAAGTGTACCCACGGGGCATCCATTAGTCCCAACCATAGCCATTTCCAAGTAAGGTTAAATCCATGATATGAGTAATTAGTGAGGATTATGCATTGAAATGAGTGACCATATGTGGAAGACAAGGGGAAATCAGTGACATTTGTCATTTTGTTAGCCATTGTCGGTCATTTGCATCAATGATGACGCCTATTTGCATCTACAGATCATTACAGGATAACGCGATGAGGTTAGGATTAGTGGTGAAACGGGCCCAGCCATCACAACATGGCTTACCCTTCCTGTTTATTGATTGATTTGGTGGAAAAAGGACCACATGATAAACCATGTTGAACAATGCATCCGGAGTATTCAAGGCTCTGGCAACAGACTAGACAAATGTTACTTGCAGTGGGTTGCAGGACTAGGATTGTGCCCGAAGTATCTTGTCAACAAAACTAGTGCATGGTATGGCTATAGCATGGCAAGGCTACATCTTGTCTTTCCTCATATTTTTCAAGTCATTCCAAGAGAGAAACTTAGATTTATTTCTGGGAACTGGGTGCTGAAGTTTCATAGTGTTGCTCATTGCCACCAGGAACCTACTGGTAGCAACAGATATTTGAGAGGTTGCGCAGCGGCCAGACTCCGACTTCAACTACGAGAATGAATTGCAGTCCACTATGGACATCCTTGATAAAAACGTTTCGATAAAGTTTTCAATTTGTCAAACACCATAAATTGAAAGTAGAAAAATTTGGCCTTACTGTACGTTGCACAATTGACCTCCCTTCCGCGGCGCGCACCACCCGCGTACCAGATGCAGCGTCATTCTCGTACCATCCTCGTATCTTCCTAGGATGTGGCGCGGCGTCATGGAAGGCATGCAGTGAAGACGTAACGTCATTCACCCGACGTCACGCAACAGAGACGCGTGACGTACCCGTACCATCCGCGATGAACTGAAGGTTACCTTCCGCGCCACGTCCGAGGCAGGTACGCGGATTCTGGGAGGTCAATTGTGCAACGTACTGTATAAATCGGAAGTGCGGATAAATAATGAATATTGAAGTCGTAATCATAGTCGTTCCGACTTGAAACATGACTAAATATTTGCGGTTTACATGCACTTCCGACTACGAGTCAAAATTATTCTGCCACAAAGTTATGGCATTTTACGATTTGCAAACGTCTATCAAATCGTTTTTATCATGGATGTCCATAGCGGTCTGCAATTCATTCTGGTAGTTGAAGCCGGAGTCCGAAAGCTGTGCAACCTCTCTATTGATAACTTGCCCAGCTGAAGACAGTTAAACTTCATGGTTAGTTCATGAGACAAGAATCAAACTCATGTCATACATTAGCCAAACATGAAAACAGCAATGTGATGAAATCGACACTGAACGACAAAGAAATGAGAGACGATAATCACAGTTTGCTGCATACACTCGAGCAAGTATTGGACATAATACAATGTAAGCTTATTATCCTCGCCATCACTGTTTGATCTTCTTTCAACGCAATTGCTGGTATTGTCAATGGATAATCCATTAGGAGAAAGATCACCAATCATTCGTGTCCAAATGGCCGTGATCCGTCTTCCCGGGGCTGATTCGTAGTGGTCATTATATCTGCGCTTATTTGATAGTTGTGATTGCCTTGGATATTATTCCTGATAGGCTCCCTGAGCACATCGGGGCGCATGGCTGGGGTGGGGGGGGGGGCAGTCGACCTCTAAACTGGCAATAACCTAAAATGGCCCTAGAGTTAATATTATCCTGTACGAATCACATCTCGTAAAAATCATCGGGCCAAAATCAAAAAGGGTGTTCAAGACTTAGGGGCGTATGCACAGAGCTTCCTTGAGTGTGAGGTCGACCTTTAGCTATTGTTTGCAGGGCAGAATACAAAAGATTAAGGTCGACCTTACACTTGAGGAAGCTCTGTGCATACGGCCCTTAGACTCGTGTAACTTCGTCAAGTGCATGGGGAAGTGTGTGCATTTTGTGAAGTTACACGCGTCTAAGTCTTAATCGCGCAATGATCAACCTTTATGAATATGGCCCATTGTGTCTTGAATTTAGTTCCTTTAAAAAATGCCAGCTTGGCTAACCACCTTCAATTCTAGAACCCTGCAATTATTTCATGGTCCAACTGATTCACTGAAATTTCAAAGTCACAATTAAGGCTAGACGTATTCTGAGATAGGAACCCGTTGCCGTTGTTATCTTAATCAACTCAAGATGATTTTGTCAAATATTGATCTTTGTATCCGACTTCCCTCCTTTATCAATTTATCCTCCACCAAGTCTTAGTTTTACTTGTATACTTAGCTAAATAATTTGACATTTGGACCTGTTTACCATTGATTATCTGGTTGCAAAACAAATCATATTACATCGCCTGCTAAAAACAATAATTGAATGAATGTGTGTGCACTTGTCTGGTTGTTTTACCAATAACTGTAATTGATCCGAGCTTGAAAATTGATGTAAAGCAACCTTGAATTGAAGACCAGTCCCTGACTGGAGTTCGTGATTGTCACTGCCTGTTTAACTTTGCATAACGGATTGTCACATTTGGTCCTTGGCTTCAGCTTCCCACATGCAGCTGGCCTATTTTTAGCTCACTCGTGGTGCAGCATCAGTCGTCGTCCGTTGTCGTCATCGTCGTCCATTAGCAGGGCACGTTTCGTAACCGCTAGAGCTATTGATCTGAAACTTGGTACATATATACCCCTAGGTCAGATGACCTATGACACCAAGTTTCAGTCCGATTCGATTCTTGGCTTGGCCTCCAGGTGGCCAAAACCAAAAACACAAAAGTGCAATAACTCCTGAACTAGACTGGATCATCTCCAAATCTCTGTCATTACACTATTATGTCCAAACAGGTGAGCACATGGTCCATGGACCATTTCATTTGATCTTTCTATTCCAAACGGCAGGAAAATGGCAATGCATTTCCACTTCACCCCTCCTCATTACCCAAGCACTCCTTGTAGATATTCTGAGGATTGCCCATGTCTACTCCCTGCCGAAATCGGCCGTTGTTGCTGGCCCAACCTCCTTGATGTGATGAGATTACCCAGACAATTGATTTGCAAACAAATCCATGTCCACAGATGATAGCCCGTGATCCACATATATGGATTACTTCTGATTTATATGTCGCCCAGTGGGAATTATTGAAATCAACTGCCCTATTCTCCTATGTCTCCACCAGATTCGATTTTGAAAATTTGATCATTGCTGTGAGTCAGATTTCCTTGATACAATAAGAGGTCAGACTGAAGGGCCGTGCATGCCATCTTGGACCACGAGGAGACCAGTGTTCACAGGATTAATATCCCTACACTTCGAGCCAGTTGCAGATTTGTGATGGGCTGATCAGTGCCTACACTCGTCCCCAGTGGCCTCGAGCTTAAATACCAGTTATACACTCTCAACCACTGGCACAGATGGGGCCTAATCATGTTTCTGAACACTAGATGGCGCAAACTGTCATCAACCAATCAGCGACCAGTATTTCACGCAAGTAGGGGAAAACATGAAACATTTTCTTATTGGCTGATCGTTCATTGGGTGGTCGATCGAGCGCGTTCGTCAACAACTGGTAGTGCCATCTAGTGTTCAGAAACGGACTTTGGCACCAAGTGTTTCAGTGTTTGAGGGTGACAGCTTCGAGCGGAGGCCGATACCACTGAATTATTGAGTGTAATCAGTGCCACGACTGGGTTCAAGTCTCGAAGTGAGATGACGAAGTGGGATAAGACAGAAAATTTGACAGTGATTTGAAGGGCAGGGCAAGGAGTTGCATTGTCTGGCTTACTGACCGTAGCCGCAGTGAACGTCAATTTCAGTTTGAACATTAATGATCTTATCTTGCCCCTGAAGGTTGCAACCATGACCTTTGTTCCCTGAGCTGGCAGCTGATCACAACAATTATCTCCACCTCAGTGAACATAGAAAACTCAAAGTAGAATGGCAAAGTTCAAACTCTTGTCAATTTCACATTACCTAAGCCAGAGATGCCTGTCTTTAGCCAAAGGCATTATATACAACTGTCACTCATGTTTCATCCCAACTAAGCCTTGGTTCATGATATATTTGCTGCAACACCAATTAGATTCTAAAAAACATGAGGGTGAGATGTAATCAAATCAAATTCATCTCATTTGTCTGTTTCTCTCTTGTGGCAAGAAAATTGTGATAAAACATTAGAAAATTGACTTGGAAATGGTAAAAAATGGCTGAGACGAAAACTGCTGTTCTGTAATTTTGCATGATGAGTTGTGTACCAGTATCAGTGGTGGATTTGCCTTTGATGTGTAAGAGTGTCTGTGTTGCATATGGAGCTCTAGGCCTGGCTTATATTTTCTATTATCTGCCATGTCTGATGAGTCACCATCACATGTGGAACACCTCCACACGAAACTTCTTTGTGGTTACAATCAGTGTGTTTTTCATATTCCCAGACCGTTCCCAGACACAGAAATCAGTATCTTTTTGAAAATAAATCGAAAGATGTGCATTTTTCCAGCTTATCTCCTTTTCTAGTGACATTATATTGACATTACGTTGGCAGACGAAAAGGATTCTGATGCAACTAGGCCATTTTGTTGTTTGAAGGAAACGAAAGATACATTAGGGGAAGACAGATTCATTACAATGCTGTGTAAATCATTTTTAATGTCGTTTAAATGTTGCCCTGCTAGGGTAGTGATGCATGATTCATTGACTGGATAACTCAATTTATTTTTTTGAACTTGAGTCCTGTTTGGTTTTATGCAGTTTTATGTGAATTTCATGCAATCAGTTACGTTCAGTTTTGAGTGCATGGACCAGTTTCATATTGAAACAGTCTCTCAGTAGTTGTTCGAGACCTGACTGTGAGGATAAAGTGTAGATCATGATGGGAGGCACTTGGATTGGATTTGGATTTCTGAAAGGTGGAGTAGCTTCCTTACAGATGCAGACTCCAGCTGTCATTGCAGATGAGGAGAGTAAACAGTAAGGCAACGTTTAAGAACTTCCTTGGAGCTGTGGTTTCCTTCTGCATTAATGTATCTAGCAAATATTTTACTCAGAGCTCATTTCAGACATGGGCCCGTATTTTAGAATGCTTCTCAACGTAAATGAGTTCCTCAAGCTATTGTTCTGTTGAGAACAATAGCCTTGAGGAACTCATTTACGTTGAGGAGCATTCTAAAATATGAAAATACTCAATTGAAAGTCGGGCATCAAGTGTTGATGCCTGGCTTTCAATTTGCTACAATGGCTTTCAATTTGCTGTTTCCTGTGATAGACCAACGTGAATATTAAGACAACTCCTAAATATGGCGTAAAAATTCTTAACCATTCTTAAAAATTCTTAAAGGAGTTAGACGCCGAAGTTGTAAACAAGCTGGTTTGTTTACAAATATGGTCGGCAAACTAGTTTTATTCCTTCGTGCAGGTGGCAGCACCCGTGATCGTTAGACTGGTTCCCGGTCCAATGCAACTCACTCACGATATTCACGTCAGTATATATCACCGACAATAGGTGGCAGCACCGCATGCGTCCGTGGATAGAGAACCAGTGAGTGAGTGTTTACAACTTCGGCGTCTAACTCCTTTAAGGATACACGATGTTTCAAATTCAAATAAACCCAAGGAACTGAAATACATGATGAAGATACTTCTTCTTGATTTATGACTTTCCTCCAGCACATCTCATGCCTCATACATTATTTCTATATCCAAACAAGGCAACATCTGATATTAGTCCGGCCATTATTTCAATAATATGGTAATAGACTCAGACAAATATACATTTATGTGTGTATATTATCCCAGGGGGCAAGGAACAGAGGTTGGATGATGATGTTATGGATGGAGTGTTCAAACCCTCTTGGCAGTGTCATGTAATTTTGCTTAATAATGACTTCAGACAAAGATGAAACATATTTATTCATTCAGGATAGGCCTAATGTCAGTCTTTGTCAAGTCAACCAACCCTTTGTCCCTAAAGCCTAGCACGCATCGACCTTGCAACTGGAAGCAACTACCAGCAATGGCGTTTCCGGCAATGGTGGGCGACTGGCTGGAAACAGCAGCAACTGATCAGATGCTCAAATAGGGCGATGTGCACGCCCCGGCAACGCTATTGCCAACCGTTGCCGCTAGTTCCAGCCAGTTGCTCATGTTCTACTCGTTGCTGACCGTTGCTTCTAGTTGTTTTCAGTCGCTTTCGATGTGCACGCTCTGACAATGAATTTCCTTTGTTTGTGGAGCACACTTGGTCATGTGATGGAATTCCGAGTGGTCGGATCGGAAGACATCGATAAT
>NMRB01000724.1:53529-75080 GCA_002633025.1 Notospermus geniculatus
TTTTCCAGAACCCTTTAAAGATCATGTGCCTTTATTGTACTTCACCATACAGCAGCATGCAACAATAGCAACCTAGGGTCATAATTAAGTGGCGTGTCAGCCTAGCCACATTGGGCTCATTAGATTTTTGTCCGAGGGCAGGCCAATTTATCACCCGAACAATGTGGAACAATTGCTGGCGGGGCTTGTGGAATAAAGGACTGGGTGGTTGCAATCATCAGCGTTGGCAATTAACTCGAACAGGACATGATGAATTGGCCACTTCTGGTCCGCACAATCTCCGGGTTTCGGGTCTTGTGATTCCTACCCTAAGGATGGGGAGTGTCACCAATCTATACAAGCCAGTTTCTTCCAATGTGAACTCCATCATTTAAGAGATGCTGAATGCTCACTGAATCCCAATTCTTCATCAGTTCTTGACATTCCAACTTAACTGCATTTGTTACCCACTCCATTCCTCAGTATGAAAGTCGTAATAATGTCAAAAAATTCCAATCAAAGGATCAATGCATTCCCAGTGTTCTGGCCAGAAATTTTTCAAAACACAGTGGGATGACTTCATTTTCCTATGATTTTAAGGCCCCGGATTTTCAAACAGGGTGGGAGTGAAATTCAAGCAAGGTGGTGTAATAGAAAGTGCATTGCAAGTTACGTTTTCAAACAGGGTGATAAAAATTTAAACAGAGTGGTAAAATGACCTACGAATTTTGAACAGGGTGGTACCACCCTCTTTAAAAGACCTGGCAGAACACTGATTTCTACTACAGCATTACACAACACACTTGAATCTTTTAACGGTTCTTGGATGTTTTGCCAGGATATATAGGAAACACTTGAATCTTTTGTTCTTGGGTCTTTTGCCAGGGTAGGAAACACTTGAATGTTTTGTTCTTGGATGTTTTGCCAGGATAGGAAACACTTGAATCTTTTGTTCTTGGGTCTTTTGCCAGGATAGGAAACACTTGAATCTTTTGTTCTTGGGTCTTTTGCCAGGATAGGAAACACTTGAATCTTTTGTTCTTGGATGTTTTGCCAGGATAGGAAACACTTGAATCTTTTGTTCTTGGATGTTTTGCCAGGATAGGAAACACTTGAATCTTTTGTTCTTGGATGTTTTGCCAGGATAGGAAACACTTGAACCTTTTGTTCTTGGATGTTTTGCCAGGATAGGAAAGAGTCATCTTCGAAGCTCTTCTTGTGGTTTCAATTCAACAAGGAGAATGTCGAATATTCTCCCCTTAATGTTTGCCTCAACTGTCTCTAATCATGGTTTCTTGTCCTTCCTGAGGTTCTAATGTTCCAACTACAACATAGGCGAGCCAATGAAATCTGAAGTGGTTGGAACATGATACTTGTACACGGACTCTTGTTACTGCGATGACAACCAGTTAGTTGGGATATTGGTGAGCACTGATTGAATTTCAATTGCTGATTCACAATAATTCCTTTCGTTTAGTATTCTGATACATTAGCTGTTTCAAGTTTACATTTCCCTGGAAATGTCAACCTTATTTCCAACATCAAAAGCGAAATGATGAAAACATGCTTCAAAATAATATAGCAGTTAACACACCCTAATGTGGTTATCCATGGTGAAGCAGCAGACCACGCGAGAGGCGTGTGTTTGAACTTAACACGCCACCTATTATTCATAAGTCGTCATGTGACCAAATGGATAACCCCATTGCCAGTGGTCTTGTTATGGTGTATAAATATGTTTTACCTGCTTGCAGTCCAAGGTGATGTATTGTTGATCAGAGCTGATATTCAGTTTGCCTTTAGCCCTCTAGGTGCAACGAAGGTAAATTCAGGTTTTCAAAGGGAGGTGGAACAACCGTAGGGAAGCAAAAACACTGGATTTCCTAATCATTAGCCATTTATTGACAGAACATCCTAGGGGAACTGGTTTTAAGTCTTGATGGAGCAATTGTGTGATATCTAATGTTTTGTCAAAGAAGATTCTGTGAGTTGAGCTGTATGTACTTTCTCTGGATAAGCTGGTCTTCCTAATTGTCTAAAAAGGAAAGAAATCAACTAGGTGTTGATATGGCTTAAACATGGCCCCTGTGTCGTTCCAAATATGGCCTTTTGCTATTGTTTGTCCATCACCCTGGAAAGCCAGATATGCTCAGAACTAATCTAGTATTTACCAAATATAGATAGTAACAAACATGTATTTATCCCGACGTGGAATTAGATAATAGGGGATGAAGTTTGTTGCTTAGAGAAGAGTAAAGAATGCCTTTCTGCATTTTTCATTCATTTTCCAAATATAGACAACTAGAACAAACATGAATTTTTCGTGACGTGGAATTAGATAATAGGGGATGAAATTTGAATGAAAAATGCAGAAAGCCATTCTTTAGTCTTCTCTAATGGGTGGCGTCCACTAGAGCGCCGACAACATTAGGAAGGGTTGGGGAAGCAAATGTGTCATTTCGGCATTGCTTCCGCATCAAGTCCTATTGGTCGTTTTACACTTTCCCGAACGTGCAGAAATGCCGCGAAATGTTCCGGAATGATAAAGACAGTGAACGGAACCTTTCAAGAATATGCGGAGTGGTTGCCGAATGAATGCGGATTCACTAGATTTGCATTCCGCGTCTTGTCCGCGCCCTAGTGGACGCTAGGTTTTAGCAACATTTTCCTGATGCATGTTGGGACTGGTGAAGATGCGTTGCTCCAAAAACAAGCGGCGAGATAGGGTAATGCTTCAAGCTATTTATCACTAAAAAAAACAATGTCTTCATTTGGCAACATCTTCTAACACACCACTTTTATCAATCCGTGAAAAATGAAGCTTTGAAGTTGAACTGAAACATGAATCAGGCTAATTAACCTAACATGTCATCGGAGATAACGAGCTTGGTGCTTGAAGATGGTCTAATGAAATCTGATTAAACACAGAATTCTCTTTCGTCAGTTCAGCGCAATTTGTGCCCATGAACATCGCATAAAACTTGCACTGGCAGCACCTGGGGTTGACTTAAGTGCTTATTTTCACTTTATGTTTTCTGAAACAGGATCATTAATTTCCGTCATGTTTCTTGTGTTGCTTAACGGATCAAAGGGAGTACGGCCATTAGGAGATTTTTTTTCTTCATTCACGGAAGGTTTTGCATCCATTCCACCAACCAAATGGTGGCATTTATATTCATTTGTAGAAATTTTACCATTGCGCTGTATGCATACTGTGCTTGATAATGACTGATTTAATGTAGAAGATGAATTCTATTTCATTCTTGAAGAACTGACCAATCAACATCACATCAAAATCAACTGTGTATTGATCATTAAAGGGGCATTCCTTCCCTATGCCATGATAAACACATACCCATGTTAAGGGAGACCTCTATTGACACTGTTGTTGAACTACCGCTTATCAACCTCGCCCCATGTAGAGAACTCTCGTTCCCATGGTATCATACATTCTCAGGTTGAGCCACAACTTTTCCATTGTCACATCATGCCCTAGCAAACCTGAACAATTGAAAAGCTGTGGCTCAACCTGAGTTCAAGATAATCTTCATTGGTGCATATGGCCCATAGAGTACCTATTGTGTCAATCCTCTATAGGACAAAATGTCTCTATGTTTTTAAAGGGCCACACTTGGGTTGAGCCACAGCTTTTCAATTGTTCAGGTTTGCTAGGGCATGATGTGACAATGGAAAGTTGTGGCTCAACCTGAGTTCAAGATAAACTTCGTTGGTGCATACGGCCCTAGGTGGTGCATACGGCCCTAGGTGCACTGATCTAGAATAGTGCACTGGCAAACCCAGCACCCTGTCTGTCCTGAAATATGACCTACAAATGTGACAAAGTTCATACCTCATATACAGATTCAAAGATGTGCACGTGTGTTGATACCACAAGAAAATGACTCTTCCTTTCGTTATAGAATTCTGGCCCTTTATTCCCCATGCCAACATCCCCATGTCAATTTTGTTTCGTGATCACCTGCCAATTTGTCTCGCCATTCTCCAACCATCAAAGATTATAACGCAAAATATGGCCCCCTAATTGTCTTCTGATAGAATGATGGTATCCTTTGATCTCGAAGATGAAGCTATATTTGGACTTGTGTGTGTTGCCCTGTAGTGAATTGGGGTAGAATATCACAAAGAATATCTCAAGGAAGCAGTGATTTAGCTTTGTACTGACAACATTGTGGTATGAGGTATCATGAGATGTTTGCACCCTATTGGAATATGACCTTCGTCAGTGAGTGCACTGANACACAACATAATACTGCTCCAAGCCAAGCGGGCACAGTGCCATTGGCACTATTTTTTCCAATTCATTTCCAAGGATTTTAGAAAACTTCAAAAGAAGATACCGTCTGCTCAAACCTGGGGGAAGATGAGTTAATCCTGTTGGTCTTTGGTGAAGTTGTCATTGAGTTACCGGTACTGTTTCCAATACTGTAAAGCAGGAAAATTTCGCGTGCAGGAAATTTTCACGAATTTCGCGAGAGTGTACGAGTCGCGAAAATTTCCTGTCGCAAATATAAATACAGGCAAGTGATAAACATGGTCCGTGAAAGAAAACTGGAAAAAAATGGAAGAGACTCGCGAAAATATCCTGCAGCGAATATGTCTATAAATCTTGATTCGCGAAAATTTCCAGCCGCGAAATTATCTTGCTTTACATTATACAAAAAAATTTCATTGATATCCAGTCCGTCCGATATTGTTTCAGGAGTTAGGGTTTGCAGTTTGGGTAAGATAAATCCTTTCCTATTCTTGACTGAATTGAATACTCTGTTTTTTGCCAGTTCAGAACCATGGTTAAAAATGTGGCTCTACAATTTCATGGACATCAGGCCTGTATCATTTGCGAACATATCTTCACATATTGTGTGGGCGACAATTATCAGACCTGATGAATGTCCTTGGTTCTATCCAACCAATTATGCATGGTCTGTTGGTCCTACCTCGATATCACATCGTTACTGACATGACAGTGGCGATGATTTGAGGTCCACTGAGCCTAATTGGAGTCTCTGGTGTTGTTGGTTTCCACAAATTGGAACGTCTGTTAACATGTGTCATACATGTAATTTCTTCAATTTTGCAAAATTTCAACTAACTTCTGTATAAAATCAGGGGTAGTTGGTTGTCCCCATCATCCCTCTCCAATTCCCATGGTTCAAAGCTTTGGGTTTGGTTCTATCTTGAATCCATACATCCTAGCGAATAAGTGTTCAATATGACTATACCACTATCCAAGAGCCCCAGAAATGATGTGCCGTGCATTGGTCATGATCTGACTTCCACCCTGGAATCTGCTGTATTCTGAGATCATCAGAATCATGAATATTGTATCAACATGCACCAAAATAAGGTACCCCTCACCCCTTGCAATAGATTCAACATTGATGTCTTTTGGGGTTATGTCATTATGCATGTAAATATTGAAAACACTTCAGAAAGCTTACAGAATATATGATGAGAATATTTATCCTGTGGAAAAAGCAAGCAAATAATTCTCACATGAACATCCAAAAAATGGTTTCTGTGCATTTTCATCATTTCAGACAAGAATGGTCAATATTGCTAACTGTTCAAACACAAGGCTTTGCCTCTGGCATTTCAGCGGTGGCAAAAGGTCTTCGCTGCGTCTCAACCCTAACTCTGTTGTGTAAAACTCAAAGCCATAATACTAGGGTTCTTTTTTAGTCTTTTCGTGTCATGGTGATGAAGGCATTGGTAAAGATTTTTCAGACACCTCCTTTTGCAAATGGAATCCTAGCTCTGTTGCTTTTCTTCAGAACTCTTCCTTAGTGTAGATGACGATCCATGCTCTAGGTGTCGGCCAGGTGAGATTTCGTGTAACACCATCTACATTGAAGTCAAACGAATTTTCTATTTGACAGGGTAATCCTTTGGATCAACAGGTGCAAAGCAATTTGTATCATACATGTACTTCATGCAGTTTAGTCTACCTCTTGCTCGTTTCGCTACATTTTACATCGGAAGGTGTCTCTTATTACTCTATCTTCTCACCAAATATACTCCGTGTCAGACTTCCAATGAAAATCCTGGTGCTGTAGATGCAGCAAAAAATGGATGAATTATTGGCGAGACCTTTGCAACAAATCCACTGTCAAACGTTCAATTTCTTGTGAGGTTTCCAGCTCTTGTGACATTTACTATTAGTCACTATCAGATAAATCTCCGTCAATCGTGCCAAATAATGGTGATCTGGAGTCCTGATAGATTAAAACTACATTAATTGGGTTATTGATACTGCTGTAAATTATGCTGCTCGATGGGGAAGGCCGGTGTGGAATACTAAAAGCTTCTTGCTGCAGAGTGGTACTGAAGACAGTTTAGATGGTTAGTTGCTGCTTAACTCCAACCTCGTAATCCTTCTTGAAAATGAATCATCATGAATTGGTCAGAGCTGTCCGGACCCAAGTCAAAGGTCAATTCGTTCAGTTAGTGGCTGGTATTCATAAAAGTTAGCAAATGCTTTTACTTAAGATTTGCACAGCAGTGTCCAATGTGAATGTACTACAAAATTTAAAGTAAAAGCATTTGCTAGCTTTTATAAATATCAGCCACTGTCTATGTATTGTATCCTTTCATGAGTTTCTCTTATGCTCCAGTTGTTGGCCAGTATTCTGTACTTCTACTCATCGGGATATTGATGCACTTTGGATTCTTATGCCAATGGCTTCGAATTTTTCCCTTGATAAAGTATGAATAGAAAAATGATCCGCGGGACAAATTCTATTTCTTTGCTACATAAGTGCATTACATACCCAGTTTGGATCTCACTTAGTTCTTTTGAGGCATTACAGCTGAAAAGCTCCACAACCAGCTATATATGTGTGGTACAGCCCACAAAAACAAGATATTGTCAAATGATACCATTCGGTAAATAGCTCACAGCAAATGAACCGTCATACATGATGCTGTGTTTGACATCAGACATGATGTGAATGCCAAAATTGTCATATATCTGACTGTTACTGTCCCACCGGGGGAGGTTTATGAGTTCTGCTTTGGTCAAATAAAATGTCTTATGGCATTGCACTTAAACATGGAATGTTACAACCATGGTTATGGTATCTAAATAGAAGAAATCAGATTTAACCACACTCCGTTGCATCTTACGACATCTTCCATCAGCGATACAATCAGATCAATGTTAGTGGCTGGCTCCAAAACTACACAGATACAACATTGGTCAGGGTTATTGCTTTGAAAAATGTTTTGGTTCCCAAGTGCGCAGTATAGAGATCCACTTTTGTGGGATATCACTAATAGCTGGATTACTGTCGAAAACCGATTGGTTGCCTGAAGAGGCCATTATTCGAGTGGTCATACTGATAACAGCTAATGGTGGTCGATGATGTGAGTTGTAGATTCCCTGAGATTTTCTTCATGGTTATTGGACAATGTACTATTGACACTCTATGTCAGCCAGTTACTTGGTTATTTTTTGNTTCCTTTATGCTGGTATTCATAAAAGTTAGCAAATGCTTTTACTTAAGATTTGCACAGCAGTGTCTAATGTGAATGTACTACAAAATTTAAAGCAAAAGCATTTGCTAGCTTTTATGAATATCAGCCACTGTCTATGTATTGTATCCACAACCAGCTATATATGTGTGGTACAGCCCACAAAAACAAGACATTGTCAAATGATACCGTTCGGCAAATAGCTCACAGCAAATGAACCGTCATACATGATGCTGTGTTTGACATCAGACATGATGTGAATGCCAAAACTGTTATATATCTGACTGTTACTGTCCCACCGGGGGAGGTTTATGAGTTCTGCTTTGGTCAAATAAAATGTCTTATGGCATTGCACTTAAACATGGAATGTTACAACCATGGTTATGGTATCTAAATAGAAGAAATCAGATTTAACCACACTCCGTTGCATCTTACGACATCTTCCATCAGCGATACAATCAGATCAATGTTAGTGGCTGGCTCCAAAACTACACAGATACAACATTGGTCAGGGTTATTGCTTTGAAAAGTGTTTTGGTTCCCAAGTGCGCAGTATAGAGATCCACTTTTGTGGGATATCACTAATAGCTGGATTACTGTCGAAAACCGATTGGTTGCCTGAAGAGGCCATTATTCGAGTGGTCATACTGATAACAGCTAATGGTGGTCGATGATGTGAGTTGTAGATTCCCTGAGATTTTCTTCATGGTTATTGGACAATGTACTATTGACACTCTATGTCAGCCAGTTACTTGGTTATTTTTTGAAGTCTCAACAATGAACGCATAGTGACATAAAGCAAACTTCATTACACTTGCCTGTAAGTGACAGATGTAGCCTTAAGCTTAGCGTACATCGACCTTGCAACTGGAAGCAACTGAACGCAACAGACGCTATCGATGTACGCGTTCTGCGCACATCGGTTCCGCGCACATCGGTTAAGACAGGTCATTGCGGCAACAAGTGGCACAATCCAGTCTTCAATCTGGAGCACACACATCGAACAGGCAGCTGAACTGAATTTACAGGGAAATTGTCGATGTCTTCCGAGCGGACCACTCGGGAGTTATTTTGTGCGTCACATGATTCCATCATGTGACAAGATGTGCTCCACAAAGGAGGTATTCATTGTCAGTGTGCGTACAACATCGAAAGCGACTGAAGAGAACTAGAAGCAACGGTCGGCAACGAGTAGAACATGAGCAACTGCCTGGAACTAGCGGCAACGGTCAGCAATAGCGTTTCCTGTTTGAGCATCTGATCACTTGCTGCTGGTTTCAGGTAGTCGCCAGCCATTGCCGGAAACGCCATTGCCGGTAGTTGCTTCCAGTCGCAAGGTCGATGTACGCTAGGCTTTCCCTTCTTTCACTTTAAGAAGGCAGACATTGGTAAAAGTTGTGAAATTTGAATAAGGCCAATATGTGACTTGACCTTTTTATCCGATTCCATATGTTAAGACTTGAACAGAGATGGGCTCCTTTCCTGGCAAGACAACAACTATGGTTGAAATATTACACTTTTATCCTCATGTCGAACACGCCTCTGGAGATTCTCGGAAAAATCCTTGCTGCTAAAGTCTATAGTTTGGATCTCCTTACTTACCATATCTCATGCCGCTGAGCACAAATGAACACAAATGGTGACATCCTCAGGGAAATATGTCCTCTCAGCCTCTTTTGTCCTCTCTGATCACCCAACGTCGACTTAATTTGTCTTGCCTGGTTCTTCGCTGCCTCATGATGGTGTATTGTCAGGTTTATAGTCTTGTTGGTATTTATGTCTCAAATTTAGCTGCCTGCAGTTAAGCACATGGGACCATGATGATAGTTTTTATCTTTTACACCATTATGTTGCCTTGGATTGCAAATGGCTAAAAGGCTGCGGAATAGACATATTTTTACAACCTTAGGCCTCGTTCACACAGGCACGCGTAGGGCGTATAGCGTAGAGCATATGCGTTAACGCCAGCAGTGACGTGTTCACACATGATGCTTCTATGGCCATGCGGTTTGTATAAAATGATATAAGGCGACGAGGTCCTTCAGCACAGAGGTCAGAATGACGTCATCTCAGGTGTTTCCCGTCGAAATCTCCCACGTGTCAAGAGTTAATGTGCGTAAAAATATACTGCAGAGGTATTTGGGTGCATTACGAACGCTATATGTTATACGCATATGCCCCTTGACGCCAGTCGTCATTGACTCAAGCTAGAAGTATTTTTACGCTCTACGCGTTACACTCTACGCTATACGCCCTACGCATGCCCGTGTGAACGAGACCTTAGACATTATTTGGGAGGATATTGATTCATTTGAGGTACAACTACCTGGGGATACTCTCACCTCTCCTTCGTGGTAAAGTCGCCCTTTTACACCATTGTGTGCACATACTTTTCGTTCCATTGGTTGCACATATTTTTCGTTCCAATAACTGTTGCCAACATCTCAAAACCTATATCCATGTCCAGTCATTGAGCAGTGGTGATTGACAAGACAGCACTCTTCATGCTCTGTATTAAACTAGGCTGCCAGAAAACATACACAACACAACACAAGTTCTAGTGTCTTCGGGCCATTCCACTTCATGCTGTGTCAAGTCCATTCCCGATGACCATCGGCGAGCCTGCTGGGAACTAGCGGCCTGGAAGTGGTACGGTAAGTGGGTGCCCCAACAATCTAGTGTAATAATCAATCTATCGCTACATGGTGGTCGGCTCTAATATCACCTTATTTGGCCTCCATTCATCGACTGAATTCTACCTCGGGAATTGCACATCGGTTATACACTTGTTGTGTGCGCCTCGGCAGAAGCATTAGACACAGACGACCCCAGGAAACTGGTTAATTTGATGGTATGAAACGTTTTATTCGATAGTTGGGGTTGTTAGAGGTGCAACACTGAAGATCCTGAAAAGGCAGAAGTGATGGAAGCGTGTTGTCATATAGGAAAAAATATGATCCCAGCATAAGCCTTTTCACGGGTAGCATTTTGTGTTTGATACGCATGCGCGAGAAGTGCATTGTGGGAACGAAAGGGGTCAAATTTGTTCCTTTTCGTTCCCACAATGCACTCCTCGCGCATGCGTATTACGCACATCCGTGAAAAAAGGCTTATTGATATCTCATGAAAAAATTGACTCAGGCTGCTTAGTCCTTTACCATCTCTGTGGGGGAAATCAAGGCAATCTCTGTGCTGTGCTTTTGTAGACATCTAGTATCATTTGTCACCCCTCTTTCAGGTAGACATCTAGTATCATTTGTCACCCCTCTTTCGGGTAGACATCTAGTATCATTTGTCACCCCTCTTTCAGGTACCAAAGTACCACAGTCTGCACACCCAATGTGTACCAACCTTATGATTTTTAGCTCACATCATTGATGCTGGGTCTGATGCTGATATGGCTTCTTCCACTTCAGTGTGGTCAAATAAGCAGACGTTGATACATCAAGCTAAGCATTTCCTTGGTTTCAGAATCCTTGCACGACGAAATACTGTTGCAGGTTCAAGCACTACTAAAATGTGACAGCACTGCATGGCGTCTGTAATAAAGAGGTTCCAACTCGTTCCATTCTGAGAACTTCTGATGTATCTGACAGTTATGTGTAACAATCAAGGCAAACCCTGCTGTCACCCAAGGCAATATCGCCAAGACTGGTAGTGGCATCGATCCTGTTACTAATCCCGCACCCCAAGTATGTCAGCAGACTCGGCAACGGTGATTTGTAGCACTTCAGTACTTAGTTGAAGTATTGGTAATGAAGTTGACATTACATTTGCTTCCCTGAGAGTGCCTTCTTCACCCACTTCATGACCTCGTGGGCTGGATTTGCCTCTCATTAATTGAAAACTGAGTATTTTGTGGCATGGAGTGTGTCTGTGCCAGTGTTGTCATGCACTTATCTGGCAGATCTTATTAATCTGTGGTCATTCCTTTTTGCCCACCAAAATAATCTTAAAACATCCCAAGTACAACTAGTATGCAGACATGGGTGTCCAGGGGTGCACCCGGCACACCTCCCCATTTGGCCAACAAATCTGTAAAATTGACTGTGGAATTCTGAAATTTGGTGCAAATCATTGAAATTCACCGCAGATTTCAATGTAATCATGTAATATCAATGAAATCGTGGATCCACCCCTGGTAGGTTGCTTCAAATGATTGTTGCCTTGGTCAGACTTTTTCTGACATCAGAAGTGGCTCCAAATGTGTTAAGGGTCTCATCACACATGACTGAACTCGATTTAAAGTATTCGAAGAATATCATGGAACAGCTGTCGGTTTCAGGCACGATAATAGATACTTCTGCCTAAGATCGAGGATTGGGAATATTTGGTTCAAGGATTGATCACATATGGGCTGTTCATCAGGTGAAGATGGCTTGATCAATTTGTTGATGCCGTCTGTTGAGAATGAGATTTGGTGTTGTCTTGTGTTTCAACACTTCCATTGAGAAAGAACCAGCAGATGGTGTCTACTCTTGATTCCACATCGGATTGGCATGAGGTTTATGGCCGATACCTCCACAACGGCTGGGTCAAATTTGACACACCATACATCAATCGATTTGTCTTTTTTGCCGCTACAGGCCTCATTGCTGTCATTTTCCATAAAAATGTGACATAAAAAAGTTCTTTCACCAACAGCTGTTCATGTTTACGGCTGAAATGGTGGCCATTTTGAAATGACGCAATGTATCGTGCTTGTGTAAACTGCACTGAATATCGTGGCGAAATGAAATGGGTTTTGAGAAAGGGATCCGTTATATCAGCCTTACGTGAAATTGGTTTTGAGAAAGGGATCCGTTATATCGGCCTTACGTGAAATTGGTTTTGAGAAAGGGATCCGTTATATCGGCCTTGCGCGAAAAATGAAGATAGCAAAAAGAAAAACAAGTCGGTTGATGTATGTTTTGTCAAATTTAACGCAGCCATTACAAAGATATTGGCCAAAAACCTCACGCCAATCGGATGTGGCATGAAGAGTAGTCATAATACAATGGTGAATTTGGCAGTGATTCCTGAAGACTACATCAGTTATTGGCTCCTTCAAAGTATAATTGATTTGTATCAAGCATACAAGAACAACCAAGCCAACAAAAACAGTGCGGATTCCTCAGCAAGCCATGTGTCTGGAGCCTGGCGCTAGGAAAAGAAGCTATATTTAATGGTCCTGCAGACATCCATTCATTAATCTTTAAGCAACCGTTCTGTGATGCTCTTTGGTTGCAAGTCGGATGTTCTTTTACAAGGAAACCTTGAACTGGTGATCGCCATAGAAAGAACTCCTTTATCGGCAATGTGATGGCTTATTAAATTGGATGGATTCTGAAGGAAATAGAATAAGCTGGCCGCAGACAAATAATAAATATTTAAGACGATGTCTGGAACACTGTTGTTTATCGTAATTTGGTAATGAAAGTGTGTCCGTATGCCCAACACAATCAAGTAATGAATGTAGCCTCATGTCCATTTGTCGGTGCCCTGGAATATGATAAAGGGATCTGAAACAGGCTGAGCAGTTGATATCTTGGATTGACTGAAAATTTCCACCAAATGGGAGACTGGAGGGCAATACACTTCAAAGAAAGATTAGGCTATTCAGTCATCGTTTAAAGGCCATCAACTTCTTGGGTTCACTCTCTAAACAGGAAATTTGAAAATCATTAGGCTGGGGTTGATATAGTACATCATTTCCCACTATCTGACATGGCTATACGGTAGGCTGTTATATTAATAATATGAAAATGTCCAACGACATGTGAGCGCGCAGCTTGGGGCCTGGGAAACCCCCAGGCCCCAAGCCTGATAATTAGTCCGGGTAAAGTCATGGCGCCAGTACCAAAACTGTGTAGTGAGACATCACGTCATTCTCATCAAAACTGTGTAGTGAGACGTGGACAGCTGCTTGACCAATGACGTTGCGTCTTGCGAGGTGGTGACGTTTGCTTAGCAACGCGTTATTGCAAATGGCGGCGATGTCGTTTGCCCGAGAGGGGCGGAGATCATGCGAGATAGGCCCATTTCAGAAATATTTCCGTATATTCTTTTCACGACGTGCTTCAAATAATTATTTAAGTTGTTGCTGAGTATGTTTCTTGGGTCTAAAACGCCGGGGTGATCTGATCACGCATGAAACGAGAGTATAAATTCTCCCAGATTGCAACACTCCAAGATGGTGGCCAGTCACTTTTCCAAAACCGGAAGTCGAACACGTCGACAAAAACTTCTTTTCCCGACTTGGTCATTCGACTTGAACTACTTCACTTGTTACATTTTTCGGGAGTAACCCTCGGTGAACAGAAATATATTTATTCGTGCGCCTCCCTCTCGTTTTCGCCACGCGGCGCCCGCGGTTCCCGGGACCCCATGGGCAAACAACGAATCTCTTCAAGTTACACTTTTTTGAAACTGTCAGTATGTGGATTCGCAATGAATTCTGGGTACTTTTTTCTCCCCTCGTGTATATTGCCATAAAAGCGCTTCGCGCGGCGGCGAAGCGCGCTATTACCTATGCTGGATATTTCATTTGTGACTCTGTTGACCACAAGTCTCAAAATGTGTCGGGTCCCATGTCGGCAGGAATGTGGTACGGAACATGGTGTGCCGGGTCTGCTATGAAGAAGTTGAGAAATCTGGCAATAGCAAATTACAGTAGCAAGACCAAAACGCCCCAAAACTTTCAAATTTAATGTACACAAATGTAACACGGACTGTGTGTGTACACTGCTTACAAAGCAATGATATTCACTGCCCGTTTGTCAATATCCAAATATCTGCACAAATTTGATCTAGTATCAGCTGGTATATGATTTACAATTCTGTTCTGGAATATCGATCTGTATATTTTACAGTCATCGATTAGGGATAGTTGCTTTGGGTCGATATATCTGTGGGCCTTCGAGGGGAAGTTTTTTTGGCATATCCAGATGTGCTGCTGTAGAAGAATAAAAAAAATAATGTATGGCATCCTCTGCGTGTTGCTGTTGCTTGATAAAGCAATGGAATCAAGCTGTCATAACTACTTGAAAATTTCCACAAGGCAATAACTGGCTTTTCAATACTGCGACAGATTTTAGGAGGCATCATGCTTATGTGATGCAATAATTTGCGAAGTGTACATGCAGTGGCTGCAACACTTAAGCCTCTTGTTGATAAATTATCATGCTGATACGCTGTTCCAATCTATCTATTGTCCTCATGAAAATTTACCTTTATCTTTTCAGAGCGGAAACCTTCCATCACCACATTCTATGGTGCTCACTACTTCAGCTACGACCTGTCTGCCAAGGGAGACCCCATCCTCAGCAACAGGGATACCATCATCATCCATTTCAAGACTAGACAATCTAGTGGCCTTCTTTTTTACACAGGTGAGGTTATTGATCATATTGTTTGGTATGTATCTTGTACTATTGTTATCATGAAAAAAAGAAGTAACCTTTTGGCATTGCACAGGTATCTACTACTTGCCTGACTTGACAGCCATATAAAAAGCTTGTGAAAAACCATCATGCAGGAGACCCTTTATTGACATTGGGATTCATGGTAAAAAAATTAGTGGAAGCAGGTCAATATTGTCTATAAAGGTGACCCTCCACCACAAAACCAGAAAGAAGTCGCACGGAAAATGAGCCTAAACGTACTGAGATGACACCAGGAGATAAAGAAAGAAATAGAATCACTCAGACTCCACAACAGACAGAAATACTGAAAGTGACAGATAATTCGGTCCCAACCTGCCAACTTCAGAGTGACTTCCGACTCGTTTTGTGGTGGAGGGTCACAAATGTATTGGATTAGGCATTCTGCCTTTATTATGATCATTGGCAGGAAGACTGCTTCTTGACTAGAGGAAGAAAAGTTCCTCATTGCTCTTTGAAAACCATGCACCGTTGGTGTGTTGCCTCGGAAACCTCTCTTAACGAAAAGCTAACGAAACAAACGCGTCACACTGATCTATCAACCCCTACCTCATTCTAAAATGCCCAACGTAGGTACTGCAGAGGACAAAAACTCTGCATCCCTG
Source organism: Notospermus geniculatus (assembly GCA_002633025.1). Lineage (NCBI taxonomy): Eukaryota > Metazoa > Nemertea > Pilidiophora > Heteronemertea > Lineidae > Notospermus > Notospermus geniculatus. The sequence continues at coordinate 69,026 of NMRB01000724.1, forward strand.
TGGCCCTCTGACCTTTCTATAACATAAATTTGCTCAAGGGTACTGTCTTCCAATAGTATGAAGGCAGTACCGTAATCGTAAGGTAAGATGAACTTTTTTGCCTGCCTCTGACAAGGAACTTCAGTTGCTGGCCCTTGGGATGCAAGTAAGAAAATATGTCGGATGTTTACATTACCGCCTGGTAAATATTCTTATTATGTACTATTAGCAAGTGGAAGATTAAGTTTCCTGACAAAGGAGTTCCTATTGTTGAATAGGAAGATGATTCGTATGTGGAATAATACCTGAATAGGTATGCGCTCTTACCTTTTGTGTTGACTGCTTCCTTGCTCTTAGATAAAATTGATTAATTATTTCTCTCCCAATGAAGCCTATGGCTGCGACTATTCTTGGGTCACCTTTTCCTTTCATTTAGAGCAAACTGATGTTCTACATCTTTTGGGAGGGAAGCATACATGTAGTAATGCCATTTCCCAGCAAAGTGTCAGGAAACAATGAAACCCCTTTTGCTCTACAACATAATAGTCCTGTAAGAGAGTACATATATCAATGTTGAGCTCAAATCTGATACCAATCCATGTTGTATCTATCGATGCAATCCTCACAGAACCTAATGTTGTCCATTGCAATATAAGGGTGACTGTCCTCATATCAGACCTAATACCTTGTTCAGTCTTTCTGTAATTAATCATTGAACGTATGACAAAGTGGAATTATATTCTTAATCTCTGGCTTGATTTCTGCAAAGCCCTTTGGCAGTATGATATCACTGATTGTCCTCTTTTTGTCTGACCTTGCATAATTCATAGACACAGCGTAAACATTCATGTCTTCCCCCTTGGTGGCGCTTTTTATGGTTGGTTCATCAGAGTCAAGTTGTGGTGCATCAGGACCTATCATATCTGAAGTTATGGGCTCATGTAATAAATATGAATACTGCAACTCCCTTTGATCATGTGGATTTTGACATGTGCAAAAGAACAGTGTTTTACTGTCATCATCATGATAGACAGAATGGTGCAAACACTGGACGAATCAGAAACCTTGTTTGCTACAATCAATCATTAAGGAAAAACTCTTACGTCCAGAGCCATGGTGAAGAGTGATGCGACCAAAAAACAAAGGCTTCAACAACATTATTGCATTGCACTTATTATTATGAAGAAAATTTTAAGCATCAGTGTTGGTTTTCATGCGTGCACTTGTGAAAGAGGGGAAGAAAAAACCATGGCACCACAACCTCAGGGGTTCTTTCATACAAGGTCGAGTGCACCAGAAAACTTGGCAGATATAAGCGATTTCGTAGTTACAATTTAGACTGGTATACCCGGCTCTACAGACTGGTACACACACGCTCAGATCTCCTTCGGGTCAGAGGTCAGTCGGTATAAACAACCACGTGGACAAAGCGAAGCACGCAAACCAGGCCGTTTTCAAAGTCATTTTGCGCATTAATTATTGTTCTGTTGTCAGATATCCACCAGAATGTGATCTGCACAATGATTTTAAGTCCTAAGTTGGGTCTTTTCATGGCATTCATCGCAGTGCGGCCACTGTTTATACCGCTTGACCTCTGACCGCGCTGGGGTGGGCATGCGCAGTTGCATGTAACTACGAAATCGCTTATTAGCGACAGTCCTCTGTAACTTCATTTGTCATCCTTGAGGGTTTTTACACCCAGTACAGTGCACTAATAGTTAATGTACCATGGACTAATTCAACTCCCCACTCTTCAAGATAATGTTGAGTGGTAATTTGTTGCCAGCCAAAACACCAACTGAATTGGCTGCTTGATGGCAAATATACCACTGGGACATCAGCTAAAAATTTTCCCTGTCTAACCATCCCATTAATTTGAGACCAATGATAAGAGTAGCTTTTAGAATTCCTCAGGAGACTAGGGCAGGAAATTCAAATATTGATTGGTTTTCACTTTAATTTATATAACTTACAATAGGATTAACGTTTAAAATATGAGTCGCCGAAATATTGATTAAAATTGTTTCTTTTTTCGCCATGCCTTCCAGATGCTTTCTTGTTGTACCAGTTTGTCACAGTCGTATTTTCCTGCTGTACACAATTAGTTATTTGAAAAATAACCCCAAAAAATTGTTTTTTGAGAGCGAGCTGTTCTGATACAAATAGTTCTGTATTACTTTGAATGGAAATTGATTTTTCCATTGATTTGCTGACGATGATGTGGGGCGTTTTTAATTTGTATTATTGCAATTTTGTGTTATATTTAACTGTTTCTTGAGTACTCACTGAATTTGTATTGCGTATATCAAATGTAGGTCAAACCTCTGTGATAAATTGATATAATTACTGAACTGAGATCCTCCTAGACACTGCTGCAGTAACAGCCTCATCGAACTTAATTTTGGAGCTAAACTGTCAAAACATCACCCCTTGAATTGCCCACCGGAACGTGCTAACAGTGTTGGTAATTTGATCAGCACGAATGCATGTCATCAATCAGAATTGATCCGGGAATCGGTATGAAATTGATGGATCAGCCTGATCTTGTAGACTCTCCTTGTCAATAATCCCCTGGGTAAACACTTATATGGTCTGTTGAATGTATGTTAATGTGCTGGCAGTCACACTACTCGAATTTGACACATTCTTGTGCAGGCTGCTGTGTGGTGGTTAGGGAAATGGCCACGTCATAATCACTCTGTATCAAAAACGACTTTTTTTGTCAGCAGAAGATTCATTTAATGCAGATTCGAAGCATGTTCACCTGATATTGTCAGTTCTCTCAAGTCACAGATTTTGGGGTTAATAAAGTTCTCTGCTGATGTCGGAGAAGTACATTTAGAAATGTGGCAGAGGCGGATGCTGAAAGGAGTACTGCTCTATCTATAGTCCTTGAGGAGTACTGCTCTATCTATAGTCCTTGAGGAGTACTGCTCTATCTGTAGCCCTTGAGGAGTACTGCTCTATCTATAGTCCTTGAGAGTACTGCTCTATCTGTAGTCCTTGAGGAGTACTGCTCTATCTATAGTCCTTGAGGAGTACTGCTCTATCTATAGTCCTTGAGCAAGTACTGCTCTACCTAAAGTCCTTGAGGATAATGGTACATGTAACTTGTTGCCAAAGAATGAATTTTTAAAAAAAATGTGACTGACGGTTTAAAATCATTAAGGTAGGTATTCATTGAAAAGATCAATATACTTCAGTCAGTGGATATTAGATTGTGATTTGGATTACTTTTGACATGAACAAAAATCATTTCAAGACGGTGAATTTAGTTTACCTATTACCTGATCAAAATGAACTCAATCGCAACCAAAGGATAATCTGCAGTAGAAGTATGGGCTACATTTCTGTTCATAAAAACATGAGAAAGTCCTTCAAGGGGTATTTTTTTGGCTCCAATGTTACTATGACAAGATAATTTCCTTGGATCTGGGGTAGTTGGGTCAATTTGTGCAAGCCAAGGATCACATCAAATGATGTTTTTGATTGGTCGGAGATATCGAATTGGTCCAATTAGTAGCCAATCATATACTGTTTGTTATTTCACTTCATGATGTTTTGGTTTATTTTAAAAAAAACGTCAAGTGGAGCTGGAAACTTGGGTGCCATGAGACCGTTGTCGGTTACCTCCCAAGTAAAGCCGGATGACTCATTCAGATGCATGATGCTGAGGCATTCAGTGAAAGTGCTTTGCCTGAGGCAACGTTGGAAAAAAATCACCATTGGATTCAATCATTGGTGGATGTCTCTTGCTGCTTGTTTGCTCTGGCACTGGACTGTTTCTTTATTTTCCTCTTTCTGTATCCTCCTCTCTCTGTGTCTGTCGGCATAATGCTCTGCTTACTGTCTAAGTGCCAGATTTTACGTGGTGAAAACTAGGAGATGATTTGGGTGAAATCATAAAGGAATCAACCGTAAAGGTAACTTACAAATTTAGCATTTTATAAATGTGAACACTATCACTTTAAACCTCAACAGATTTGCATTCCGACTCTTCCATATGATAGGCAATACCCTTCTACGTGTTTAGTGCAAATTTTGTTGAATTCAGACATGGAACACTAATTGTGCTGAAAATAGCTGTTATCCTCAGAAATGGCATTCAAGGCATCAAGTTGACAGATTCATGTACCCCACTACCATAAAAAAGCCAAAATTCAGGCAGTGAGAGACATCTGGTGGCAACACATGAAGTGTATCCCTCAGTTACTTCATCGTTTGCAGTTAAACCTTTATGTTTGTTTCCTTTATGGTGATACGTCATGCCTGGTTGGCGAGTCGTTGACGTCCATTCACGACAAAATAGGACAGCTTCCACCAGTTCTGTTGAAACAGAATGGAAAGACACGCATAACGCATCTTTATTTACGGAGTGATTCATGAGATCTATCGCACGAGACCTCCCGATCAAGCCCCGAGAATAAACGGCACAAATTAAAGTGCTGAACAGTTCAATCTGCAGTGTGATTTAAACAATAACTCTCTGAGATGCGTGAAAGTTTGGCCTATCCATTAGTTTTCACAGCTCTTGATTTAATTTGGATAAAATCTCTTTGGGTTCGCGCTTGTGTTATGACAACAAATTTGCACGAACGTTGCAAAGAAGGCACTCCATCATGGGTTTGGCATGTCCGATTGAAACTCTACACTAAATTTTACACTTCAGTGACAATACTTGGCATGATTGCATTTCCTCCCATTACTCATCAGACATGACAGGCTAACGAGTGCCCTAATTAGCATGGTGAAACCTTCCATGTTAAGCTTCGTTATATTGATCAATTTTTACAGAAGATTGCCCTTAATCATTGGTGATCTATGACGGATTATAGTTGCCCTATACTTCGTGATGTTTAGCATCGCCACAACCATCAATGCCAAATTCCCAGTCACTTTCTCTTTATTAGCAGTAATTCTTGGTCTGTCAGAATGGTCCAGTAGTAACACTAGTGAACGTTACCTCTGGAGATTGGGGTTTAATTTCCGCATCAATATCCCTTATAAAGTATGAGATAGAGAGAGCGAGTCTCGTAGCATCTCCTGAATGAAATCAACTGTAGAGTGCATGCGAACCTTAAAACTTCAGTTATATTTTCTCTTAAAAATGCTTTGTCAGACAGGCTGAGAGACGATAACATATCACCTGGAAGGTTACACTGCTCATAGTGAACAAAATATTGATTTCTACTATTCGTTTTCCTCACCTACAGAAGTGAAATCTTACTCTTTCGGCATTTTTTGTATACATCCAGCGTCTCGGGCATGTCTCAATCAAAATTTTCTTGCAGTGTGTGTCTCTCTGGCACTGATAGATCGTTCTCAAATTGATGTAAATGACAAAGATCTGCACACTTCTGCCGAAATTACAACCACAACCTCGATCTGAAGCTGAATGACGGGACGCGGACAACCCCACGACAGTGACTTCGAAGACGTTGCGTCAGAGTCGACCATTGCTGAATCATGGACTGCGTCACGTCACCCGGTTTCAGATCGAGGTTGCATGGTTGTGATTTCGGCGGATAAGTGCACAGACTGCTAATTCGAGAATTGTCTGTTCGCTTCCCCTTCACATTTCCAACACGGAATTCAAACTACCTTCCGCCCAGAAAATACATGAAGGTATTACCAAAATATGCACACAGTTATTCCCAATGCAGGGTTTACTTGGTTGTCCCACTCGGCAGGATGATAGCCAGAATCCCTTGCTACACTCTCATGACCTGACATGTGATCAATATGTCGTCTTTATCTCGTTGCATGCAGCATGTCAACTTATCTACATTCCGACAACATGCAATTTCACAGCAAAGATTTGCGATTTAACAACGGTGACTAAAAGATCAGCTTGGCACGACATTCTTTTGCGATTCCGTGGCATTGGCAAAAATTGCATGTTCGTAGCATGTTAATTTTCTTAATCACCCCTTGATTACTTGTTAGATAATGAGTACCCGGAGGTTGCCTACTCGTGATGTTGTTGTCAAGATGGAGAACCTCCAGAGAGAAAGGGATTCTGCGTGTGGCATTTTGATTGATTGGCATACAGTTCATGAGGTTTACACGTTAACCC
>NMRB01000724.1:76567-201781 GCA_002633025.1 Notospermus geniculatus
CGGTGTCAGGATTTGTGACTACTAGTATTCTTTCATTTCCACGTCGGGTGTATGTTGTTTAATTTATCCATGCTGATGTTTACGACGATGTTTTGCGCCACGACTGCCGTATGATCCCAGCCTGACAACATGGACGACATGCTAACGAACATGACCAACATCCAACTCGGCTAGGCCTATATCCGCCATGTCCTCGGCCCATATCCCCCATTTCCCGATCGGCATTCTGTTTTTGGGTAGGCCCTAACGAAACTGTCATTCCTTTTGACATTTTGGCCACAAAAACCAACTGTCCGAGGACATGGCGGGATGGGGATGGTGTCCGAGAATAGGACCGCCGTCACTGAAAAATCTATTCTCGGACACTTTTGGAAGTCAAATTGCTCGAGGCAGAGTGGATTAAAATACATCAAATAAACAGTTTCCGGTTCAGTTTACGTCACTTTCATCAATAAAACCTTACATTCGTTCTTTCAATTCATGTGGTATTGCGGGTCAAAATTGGCCGTGCATGTCTCTTATAGGCCTACGCTAGTGTGACATGCGACGCGTGGCGGAGACTCCAGAGTCTGCATGCAGACTCAACTGACAACTCTAGTTTAATTCTATTTCATGCGATGGAACATTCAGAACTTTTAAACCTTGATGCAGTGACAATGGCCAGATTTAGTGCCCTGACAACTTCATCCGAAACCAGATTTCAACATGTCATCGGGCGAAATCTTCAATGCAGACGATGTGGCAATGAAATTGCAAAAGTGAAAATATTGTTTTTCTTGAAGAAACTTTGTAAAGTCTTCTTTGTCCTTTAGGGATTTGAATTCAACGTGAGAAAACTTGTTAAAGTACACCTCTTTCTCAAATATCATCCAAATGTAAAACATAAATGATGTAACCTGAAACAGCTTCTTACTGAATACGTTCTTTGGTTCTGTGCTGTGATATCTGTTGAAGGAACTAGATAAATCAGTGATTTCCACTCTTTGCAATGCAGCACTGAGACCAATCTCGTACTTAGAGTTCAATTAAACTCTGGAAATGCCTAGACCGGTACTACCTTTGCACAGTGCAAATGCATTGTTCAAGGCGGATGGATTTCTGACCGTTGCACAAGCATTGCGTAGGGCTTCGAAAGAGTTCAGTGTTTTAAATTATTAAGGAACAAAGTACGAATACCCAACGGAATGTTAAAATAGTTGTATATTTACAAATACTACTGGAACAAATTTTTATTTTTGGTATGATTACATGTACTTTATCAAAATAAGAATCTTGTGCTCTGTTTAGCCGTTTTCAGAAGTCTTAGCCGAGGAACGATGGTGGCGACCTCTTCAGATTGCACTGAGACAAGGCACCACTGGTACTTCATGAGTTGAACGTCTTTCTGATCATTCACACTAAAGCTCTGAGGACATGGCTTCTTCCTCAACCAAAATAAATAAATGTAGACTCAGCAATGATATAATTCATCTAGTTTTGTGTATGTCCTGTACAATGTTTACATGGTTTTCAGTCTGAATTCTTTACTTCCAATCTAAATGTCAAAATACGAAAGAATGTAAAGCTGACTTTGAGAATGTCATTGCTCTCATATTCTGTGGATGTTGTTTCAATATCCATATCTATCTGTGAACTCTTAATAATAAAGCAACAGAATCCATCATTCCTTCCTCAGGGATCACTTGCATTGTCATGCTATCTTCATTTGTAGCACCTCTCCTGATACGATTGGAGCATGACAGGGGTCACTCCACCAGGAACATCAAAGTCGCTTGACCTTGACATCTTATGACACCGTATGACATGCTCATATTCAAGTCTCTTTGATGACTTTACATTGACACTGGACAAAGCTGACCCGAAACATATATTCAGACTTGGATGCCCCAGTTCGCCTTAGGGAAACTTCGAAAGCATCCTGATTCTACAAAGCTTAAAGGAAATTGTCTTGGGGCATCCTGATTCGCTACTAAGCTTGGAAGGAATCGTCAGGGGGGTTGACAGGGTAGGAATTGTCCTGCTACTCTACACATTGCTGTGTTTGTTAAACCTTGGTCTGAAAGTCCATAGTTCTCTGCCTGAGCTCACTTTGGGACTACTTCTTGGCGTATTTAGGATGATAATCAACATGGGGATTTTGCCATAAGTAATTAACTTGCACGCTGTGGACAGATGGCACACTTTGTGCATGAGTGAAGGTAAACACTGCAGTGTCGCCTAGGCAAGTTGCAGGTTGATTTGCTGAGATGCATTTTGGTTCCAAAAAGAAACAAGGTTTTGTATTAGGTGCAAGTACCGGTTTTGTCCGTCACTTCCCGAAATTCTTGTAAAATTGTGCAGTCACATTATCCAGGAATAATTTGCCTACCACTTAAAGGTCTTGTTTTTCAGATGGAAGATGTGTAGAAAAATGCCCATTATCTGTCATTATCTTGTCAATGCACCTGTCGAAACAATTGGCTGACCATGAAAAACTGCTACATTTCGTGTCAAAGAATAAAGGAAAAACTAGAAAATTATTCCAAATCTGCGTAGAGTGCTCTCTCTCTATATAATCATTTCATGGCAAATTTACAATAGTTTACAAAAAGATGATTGCATGTGATCACAAAATGCTTCAGTGATGTAGAAACTTTGCCTTTCATCTGCTGCTAGTAACTGGCATCCAACAAGCCGTGAACACATTTTCGAACAGTGTTTATTTCATGATTTTATCACATCAAGATATCCGGTTTCCACGCATATTACTTCTGCATATAAGATCATTCAACAAACAGAAAGTAAGAAATTTGAGTCGAGAGTAATAACCATCGAGAAATATCATTTTGAGCGAGTCACTCATCTTGGAAGCAGAACTCTTGTTTCGTAATATCTCTCTATCACAACACTTAAATTGTTATTCAGGCCTGAAATTGGATCTCTTATACAATGTCATTTTGTTGATGTAAACGAGCTTTATTGATTCTTGCTCGTTATTTAAGCCAACTGAATAAGAGTACAACTTGTTTACTCAAATATTATCTTTCAAGTCTTGCGTTTCCTGTAAAGGAAATTGCGTACAAATGCCTCTCCTTGTCCTACCATCTTTAGATATGATTACCAATTCTTTTTTACATAATATTACGAAAATTGATACATCAGCAGGCACAAGGATTACTCTAAGGATGGCAGACAAGTTCCTGTAAAGAAAAACCAATACTACATTGACGCTGCAGTGAGATTTCTCTTATCAGATTTTAGTACGGTGTTATTGCCTTTGAGATCAGTGAAGGATGGTGTAGTGTCATTACCATACGTTTTGAAATCGCAACTGATGTGAACTTATTCATGTCAAGCTAAAGCCTCCAATCGCACTTATGGTGAATTTCATGGTTGTCAGAGTTCAAGTAACATTCAATCGGAAAGGTTCCAGTGGAGAATTGCCTAATGTCAATAAAAGGCACAACACCAGATAGGATTCTTTTAAAGTTTTTACACATTGAAGAAAACTGAGTCAAAAGGGGAGAGAGCTACCAGTCCAAGTCTAAAGCAGTGGTTACACTACATAAATCCCTGTGCTTACCACAGGGATTTTGCAGTTACACCTATAAATCACCGAGTCTAAATAGACCCATGTCTGAAATCCCCATGCTTAGCCCCATCAAGCTCGAAGGGGCTACGCTGGGGCTATTTTAGACATGAGTATTTTATTTAACCACAAAATCCCCGTGGCTACCTGTAGTTCTGGGCACCCCGACAGACGGCGATGCAAATCGATGAGTCGTGTGCATGCGTATAAGTTATTTCACACCTCCAGTAGCCACTTGATTACGGAGAGTTGCCTACATGCAGTGCCCCTATTGCCGGGTTACGGAACTACCAATCGTATTTTATGAAGCGTAACCACTCGCCGTGTCAACGCTGCGTTTTTCTGGTTCAGAAAAACCTGTGTCTCAAAAAGCATGGGGATTTTAGATAGGTATAACCAGGGCTCAACATTCTGTCACGTTTATCCCCAAGTGAATATGATGTTCAGGTCGGTTGTTGCTCAATAAATTCTTGTAATTTCTATACTCGCAGGTGATGGCGGCGATTACATCAACATTGCTTTAAAAGATGGCGGAGTGCTGCTGACAACAAATTTAGGATCTGGTCCTTTCACTACCTCAGTAATGCCAGAAAGATTACATCGTTTTGACGACAACCAATGGCACAAACTTGTGGTCAGACGGGAATCACGAGAGGTGGGTATCATCGGTCAGCATCTCTGAAAAATGAATTAAAGTCATACAGTAATGCAATAACAAATAACCTTGGAGCCTATCTTTTTTTATCTTAATTAGTTTCTTACTGCAGTCATAGGCATAGATGAGAGTGCCATTTCAAAATATTCCCGGAAATTAGTCATGACCCCAGAAGTCAAAGTCCCAAATCTGCCATTCGATCCACTGTCTTGGAACAGGCCGTGATATGCGATGACAATCACGATATTCACTGGTCAATTCGTCCCTCCGACGGCCACCGCCATCTTGGCGCCATCGCTGTCATCAAATCCTAGCGGTAGATCATGGAACTAATATAGGATTGTTGGTGGTTGGATGTAAAACCGGCACCCGGAACAGCACAGGTGCCGGAATGAAATCGAAAAGCCAAATTTTTTGGGCAGCGCCCGTTCCCGGAAATCCGGTAATTCCCGGAAAACTCTCATCTATGCATAGTCCCTCCTGTAGTAGGCCTCTATTCAATAGATCCCACACTAGGATAAGTGATACAAATGAATCTGAATCTCCCTATTGATTATCACCACATGTTTCTTTCCACTTGAAGGGTAAGTGGATGAGACCTGTGATTGAAATCGTGTTTGACATCTGAATTACATGCAAGTTTTTGCCCAGAATTGTCACCATTTCCGAGATCTACAGTTGCATAGAGAGCACGCAGAGCAACTGCAGATTGCGTCTGAATGGCAGCCGTAGAAATAGTCCCCTTTTGGTTGTATTAGATGGAAAGATTATACAAGATTGAAGTCTCGGCTTGCATTTTAATGTCTTCTTATCTTTTTCTAATAAGACTTGCCTCTGAGTAATAGCAATAAAGTGGGTGGAACATGCCGTGGTGTGCCTGGCTTATCGATTTTAAAATGCACTGGAGGGGATCCCTTGGGATTAGATGCTATTCTTTGGAGGTTTATGGATTAGGCAGGTCAATGTATATAGAATAATATATGTTTGAGATGGGTCAATGAGAGACTGGAATGATGGTCAAAAATCCACCTTTGTTATCCGTCCTTCTATAAATATGATTACATTTGTGTTAAAGACTTCGTGTTTGTCTTAGTGGGATGCAATTTACGGGTGTTTAACGTGGATGGATTATGGTGGTGATTAGAAGTGTGCTTGGCATTCAAATTACGGAACCTTGTACCTAGGGGTAGTCAAATCTGAGCAGAATGTTTTTCCATGGGGAGATTGACAATCTTATCCTTGGAATGAGGCTGCGTCTCTTGTGCATGTCATGTTTGGCCCCTACATGCTTTGATTTGACATATCTGAGTTTAGTGTGGCGTGTAATTCCCATTAACATCATTATCTGGAAATCATGTGGTGAAGGGTTAAGAAAAGTGTGCATTTGGCTGACCATCATTTATGCCGTAAAATCTTCGACTTTGCTTTATTTTGGTTAATATGTATGATGCCAGCATCCAAATCAATCATTTCATATCACACATTTTTTTGCATGTAGGCTACACATGTACTAGTGCTCTTGCTCATGCGATCACCCTTTCTGATTTTTAAGTCTGATTTCATCACTATCATTATTATAGCTGACGAGACTTCACGGGTTCTTGGATGTAAGTAATGCCAAGACTTAGGTATAGTCCTGTGTACCCACAATTGCTTTAACAGTTAGTTGAGAATAAGTTGTCTTTAAAACTGGTCATCACCTTGTGATTGGTTATTGCTGGCTTGTCAATTTCAGTTCATTCATCATCTAGATCAGTGTTTTGAATATTTTTACAAGATCGTTATGAGTGTTCACATGTACGCTGAGTAACATTATTCCTGCTTACATGTGCAAAATTTGTGCCCCACTTTAAGTTTTACGTATTGAACATGATTAGTTTGATTGATAACTTATTCTGAATAGACTGGAGTTATTTCAGTGAATAAATTCATGCACTTGTTTCATCACTTTTGTGAAGGGATTGACCATTTAGCAGAAATGTTTCAATCTTCTTTCAACTGGGTTTACTTTGCAAGAGAAATTGAACTTTTAAAAGCTTATCAATTCTCAGGTCCCTAATAGCATCATTTTGATGTTGAGGAAGCCTGTTGGTGAACTCTCTCCTTCGATGTTTGGTGCTAGGTTATGCACCTTGTCAAGGTCATTATCTACAAGGGGCCTTTTTAATGCCAAGTTTTGGGTATTGATTACCGAAATAAGGTTGCCAATCAACATTTTCTGCTAAAAGGTTTCATATTTTCGATTGTATATTATTTTTGTGGTGTGTACCTTTGCCCTGCATACAGTAATCACACACAACAGTGACGCAAGCTTTTCGTTTTCCAATAAAGATTTTCGCATGTCAAATGTGTTTTAATTTGCATGATGTAGGCATACAGTAAATATGTTGTATTCCAGGTTATACTAATTTTCCTTCCTTACTACAAATGTACTAATATCATTTTGTGTTTTGTGATAGGTATAAGTATTGGTGTTGGAGTTTCAAAGTCCTTTGTATGTTGTAAACCCCAGAACCTCTGTTGTCCAAGTATGTTGTGAGTTGTAAAATTGTGGTATATGCTGTTATATTTTTGTAGTTCAGGTGACCAAGGTACCATTTCATCTTTAATTGTTTAGACGCAGATGGATATTTGTTCCATACTTCAGATATGAAAGCTCTGTTGTGCAATTCCCCTTACCATTATACAGTATAATAATTTTCATTGAACAACAACTTTGAAAATTTCTTCCAGAATTTTCTGCAGTTGCTCGCCAAGGAGAGTTGGGATAAAGGCGGTGACAGACTAGTGCGTACGCGGCGCGGAGCGACGCGTTTTCTTTTGTGTTTTTGCGCTCCACAGCACATGGTGCTCAGTGGTGCCTGAAAACACAAAAGAAAATGCTTAGCTCCGCGCGGTGTCGTGCTAGTCTGTCACCGGCTTTAGTGTTGGAGTCAGTCTGAAAAACGATACAACTCCTATTAAATAAAGTATAAAATGCCCATGTTCATTTCGTATTCTACATGTATAAGTGTCTAATTCATAAAAGGTGTTTATGTTATATTGAGTCAAGGCCAGTGTTGATTGTTATGCAGCTGTTCATCCCTGTTTCACAGTCTGTGTTTAAATGATGTTTAACCCTAAACTGCCTTTATAAATTCGGCCCTAAATCTTTGATTAATCGTACAAAACAGCTCAGTGACACTGGTTGTTCATGAGTTAGATTTGCTCCTAAAGGTTACACAGCTAGAGAAATCAATATTGTCTGGGGTTACGTCTCATGTGTATGTAAAGCTCTTTGCTTCATTTGCCACAAGTAATTGAGTTATAAAAAAGGGGAGCAGTGTGGTGTTCAGATGTTAGAGGACTAACACATCATTCTTTCCTTTACAATTACATGTTCACTACTAAATTTTTTGGGATGTTGGTGAAATTAGGTTTTTCCACAGTTCGCCATGAAATCTTTGAATGGTATTCTATTTGAAATCTTGAGAGAAGTCTTCCAAGAACATGCATGCTCATGAATTTCACAGTATTATTCACAAGTTAAGATACTAGCTCCCATTGTGGAGCTTCACAGAAAGAAACTTCCTTGAAGAATAGACTCTATCACTCCAAAAGAGCGCAGCACCTGAGGGGACAGCGTCATGACGTCCCACACGTCATTTCTGAACGCATGACGTGACTCAAAAAAAATCCCGTTGTTTCAGCGATCATGACGTCGTGAAACAATCTGATTTTTTTTCGTCTCGCCTCAAAACATCATGAATGACGTGCGGGACGTCTTGGACGCTGTCCCGTCAGGTGCTGCACTCTTTTAGAGGAATATCCTGTATTGGCAAGGATAAGGTACCGTATGCATAGAACTTTACAGTTTTACATTGGTAAATTGTAAGACATCACGCTCCTGCCACACTTCATGTAAAACATTGGAAGTAAGAGAATAAGAAAACCATAAGATTGTGCAAACAAATTAAATGCCCAAATGTCAGCTTCCATGATGGTACACATCCTATGAGCAGTTGGGTCTGCAACAACAAGAAAACCATGAACAAATTTCCAGGGCAATCATAATGATCTTAACCAACCATCCAACTATAAGCCGCAGACATGTCCACACCTGGCATGTTCCCATGGTCTAGCTGGCATTGCTGATTATGTTCTTTGAAGACACATATTCATAAGCGATTGATCTCGGCTCTTTTTGTGAGCGTAAGATGGATTAGTTACAGCTATCTGTAATATGTTTTAGAAAAAAATGTCCTCGGAATAAGAAATGCAGGTCCAAATTGTTTACATCCCGATTAACCAAGTGTCCCTCTACCTGCCAGTTGGAAAATGTGTTGTTGTTCTGCTGAACATGATTACCTCATGCTGTTGTATGTGGAAAAAGATGACAACAAAGTAACCCAGTTTCAGTCCTACAAGAGTTCTAACTTGGTGCTTAACCTGTCTCCCGGGGGCCCACCCCCCATTATGGTATGGTTCGATCACGCTGAAGTTGGTGAGCAGGGCCTGAAATATTGGTATGATCGGAAAGGGGATGTTTTGCCAGGTTTCTAGCAATGTTATGTAAAGGAAAAAATGATAAGAACACGCAAAAAAATGGAATAGTGAAACAGTCTGGAAAGCATTTAGGAATTTGCCTAATTATAAAATTGTGTATAGCCCATGCAAAAAAAATATACAGTATGATGTTTCTCAAGGCAAGCAGTCTGATGATATTTGTTTATTAGCTCATAAAAAACATTATCAAAAAAAAATTAGTATCATCAGTCATGTGCAGTCCCTGCTCCATTCCAAAAAAACTAAAGAATGAATTCAGGAAATGAATTTGCATGGAATAATATGCGCTTCATATAACCCCTGCAGCCGTGTGTTTATAAAGCCATAAATAAAATGTGATGTTCTGGTCCATTATCTTCTAATTTATACTGTCTACATACCAGAATATTACATGAAATTGCCTGTGTTTATTGTATTATTTCCTCCTCTGAGCTTCTTTCATTTTGCCCAAGAGAGTCCAATTGCTCTGTTGCTGATGAAACAATATTCAGAAGGATATTACTGAGACCTTTGTGTGAAATTAAGTTTTTGCTGTGGATTAACTTGGTGGAGCAACTGTTTATCTTTGGATTATGACTACCCCGCAGTATTCTACTGTAAGTAGAGTCTAAGAATCGATACTGTAATGAGTTTTGATATCAAACTACATGGGAGATGACTAACAGCCACCTGGAAGAGTGTTAGAAGTGGACTGAAAGATACATGTATTTCATGGGGAACTCTCAGTGTGGCTTACAAAAGTTTAGATGAACGGTTTGAACTTGCAGATGTACTGCAGCTTTTGTGAAAGGGCAAATGAACTAGGTATAGACCACCCCAAGCTGGGCTTGAGGTAGTCACACTCGAGAACAACAATGGGAAAATATCTTGCAGACCAAATGATGAAAAGATAGTTTCAGCATGAAATATTGGCAAAGTCATTATTACTTACTCCGGGTAAGATAAAAATTATGCTTTCCTCAATGCTTTTGTATTGAAAGGGCCTCATGGCTGGGAAATTCAATATACACAAATAGGAGCTGTCAGTGAGTTGACCAATAGGTGTCACTACGGCCCAATTCAATGCATAGCGGACCCATTCATTCTTGATCGAGCACCAATCACGTGGATTTTCCTGTTGGTCTGCTAGAACTTTGCTGCCATCTTTTGGCAATTCGGGCAGCTGACTGCTCCTATTATACCTCTATCATGTGCAAAACAGCAGATTCAGCTGAAGGTGCTCAACAGATGTGCAGATGTACTTTCGACTGCTGATTTTATACCTTGGCCGACATAACCAAGTCTTACACCTGAAAAAAAATCTCATAAATGGCTGGCATACGTCTTGCCATCATCTTTGAATTGCCTGCAATCACGAGCTTGTCACATTTCCATGGTTTCGTTTCTAATCCAACACTGACAATACAGAACTAACTCCTGTCGTCGCTTGTATGTCTTCATCATATCATGATGTGATGCTTATGATGGCATGATACAAGTATTAATATGAGGTGTGATGTAAGTGTTTCAACATAGAATGTTCACATGATTCTGCTTCTGAATTCATTACATGAATTTTATTTTTCCCCTAATTTTACAGGGTATTTCAGAAAAATATGCCCCCACAACAATAGCTTGTGCACTGTTTATACTGTTCCTGTTCACAACTATTTTTGAAACAACAGCACGTAGCTTAGGTCTTTCCAAACTCGGGAGCTTCAGATTCAACAGCTCTAAGGCCTGTAACTCTAAATTTACTGTCTCCCTTAAAGCGAACTGGTGTGTCTGAAAAGAGAATCAAATGCCGCCATCTTGAATCTATTATTTTAGTCACATCGGGAATATTCTGCCTACCAAGAGCAAATTTGCACAACTGCTGTGGCTTGCTGCCTTTAAATAGCATTTAGAATGCTGTCAACTGCAAATCTAGGCTAACCTACGGATGTAATCTGCTAAAACACGAAATTTGTGATGTTGTAATTGTGAATTTCGTGAGTTGTTCTTTTTTGTTATT
The DNA here is from genome assembly GCA_002633025.1 of Notospermus geniculatus. Classification (NCBI taxonomy): domain Eukaryota; kingdom Metazoa; phylum Nemertea; class Pilidiophora; order Heteronemertea; family Lineidae; genus Notospermus; species Notospermus geniculatus. The sequence goes on from NMRB01000724.1 coordinate 87,329, forward strand.
TTTTACTGTCACGAGTAAATTCCCTTAAAGGAGCACGGTATTGGATCTCAAATGCATTATTTGACTGCCGACGTAGAAGGAGCCACCTAGCGGCAGTAAAAACTACAAAAATGCATTACAAAATGTAAGTAGTAAATCGGGTCAATTCACCGACAACGTAGTTAGTCTCTGGGTTGGAGAGTGGTGCAGTGGCGCCGGCTGTCGAGAAAAAGTGGCAATATCGTGGTCCTTTAATAACTTACCAGTGTTAAGGGGAAGAAATATCAACCTAAGTTGCTTGTGGTACAGATTCTCACGTGCATTTATTGGGCAATTCTTAATCATGTTATTTTGCTCAACCTCTGAAACAATAAAATGAAGCAAATAAAAGCGACTATTTTTCCCCATGTACCTACAAATCATCACCGAATACTTGTGGTACACCTTCAATAATGTATGAATGGCTTCATGAATCATAGTTTGTTTTGCTGAGAGCACTCATTGTTTCGACAAGATTCCTGCTTTTACATCAAGCCACTTCACCATCGGGGCATAATGCAAGACAATTCCTGTGCGTTGCCTCTAAAAAGCACAAGCCTGTTTCCTTCCTTCCATTGCCGTCACGGTAAAAGCAATTCAATGGCTATTTCTTCCTTCCCCATTTGCTAAAAACACCAATATCACATCCTATATCTAATACCGGTGAAAGTCGCCCTAATTGCTCAAAGGAAGTGCCATATTGCCAGTTCTCGCAAAGAGATTGCTTACCAAGCTTGTGGTACTGCACTTAAGTCGATGAGAAAAAAGAGTGCCATCTTTGTGCATTAGATGATAACCTGCATCACTTTTGGCCTCAGTGACAATAAGGTCAACGACGATCTTCCCTGTGCTTGTTGTGAGGATTTTTGGATGTTCCTGCAGGAAAGTCTTCTGTGCACAATGACTTCTTAAGGTTATTGGTTGCATCCAGCACAAGCACTTTCAAAGGTTTGTCATCTGCTCCTTTATACTCTTTGTTCCTGACTTAAGTGGGAACATCCTTGGCAAGGAAGACGACATATCTTCCCCTGCATCATCTGATACCAACAAACTGGGGAAAATATCGATGATCCCCTGAGAGAATGTGTTCTAGATTGACATAAGAATGTCAGGCTTTCGTATAAAAATGCATACAGTTGCTTCAATTGGACAAAGACTGCGCTTCCTGAATTCCCACTCGAACACAGCAAGGGAACTGTGGTTGTCAGATGCACTGTCTTTCACTCAGGAAACAGGTGACAACTGAGACATCTTGGATGTTAAAGATAGCCAGACAGGAAGTTTTGTCTACAATGCGTGGTACAATACTGTCAACTGGCTTACACTTGACACAGCAGTCTCTCTGGATTGATTAAGGAATTTACCCATTGTTGTATATTTGTAATGCATAAACTGCATGACATTTATACACGAAATGCACCGGGCCTACCAATTTTGTGAACTCCCTCATGCAGTTACCATGGCCCCTTCGGTTCACCCGCTCTCCACAACTGCTTCATTTCGTAAAATTCGCCGTGTTTGGTCAACAGATGTTGCTGAGACAGTCGACAAATGAGAGCACGGAGCAACCCGTAACCAAGCTGGCCTGAGACAATTTTTCATTGGCTGAGCAGATCACGTGATCTAGTAGCCATGGTAGCACAAGAACATCTGTTGCCAATAGGCCGCAAGAGTTCTGAAAGCAGCCTGCTGATAGGCTATAAAACTCGCGCCAGACCTTGATGCCATCTGTTGACCAAATGTGGCGACTTCCACGAAGTGAAGCAGTTAACCGAAGGGCGCGCCCACAACTGCGTAGGTAGTTTACCAATTTCGAAGCTCACTGGCGAAAGTGCAGATGTAGATGTAGATGTTTTATGGTACATCATAATGATTCACTGAGCTTAGCAACTGACATTTTTAGAGGCATCATAATGATGGCCACGATATTGAAGGTAGCAATAAGCTGCATGTCAAAATGTTCAGCTGTCTTGTTTACAAAAAAGATTTTGGAGGCAGAAACGTGTCATATTGGATTTCGAAGGACAAGTCAGGTTTCTTGGATCAGCTGTGTGTCTCGTGCATTCAGTTGTTTGTGTTGGTGGGAAAGGATCCGGATTTCGATTTTGATAAACAGTTTTGGTTAATGATCGTAAGCGAAGTGCCTCGGAAGGTGTCAGAAATAAGGACTATAATTTCTCATTGTAAGATAGTAAAACCAATCTTTGGAGACATCTCATATCTGTTTCGAAAGCTGATACTCTTCATGGCAGACTTCTCTTCTTTTTGAGGCACTTCTTCGGATAGGTCTGACTGCTCTCCAATCTGTCATGCTCAATTGCATCACCTTTTTTGTTCATCGAGCCACTTCTTTGATAGGTCTGACTGTACGTGTCCAATATTACGACATGCTCAACATAGCCATCGGATCTTTTTGTGGCGCCATCGGTTCTGCCAGTGGAAAATCACATTATCCAGCATCAATGGAGTACTTGATGTCCAACACAATGCGATCTGATCTCTTCCCTGTGAAAAATTCAGCACAATTTGAATTCCTTCCCAAGTGACCATCCTAATCCATGTTGGTGGAGATAAAGATTCCTTGGATTCTCTTATGTGGCAATGGTGCAGTAAATCTGATGATCGGGCATGAGTGGTGTAGACTGTCCCGTGACATTTTGGAACAAAAACCAGAAAAATTCCAATATCGTCATGACCACTCAACTATTGTCCAGAATAATTTGCCACCATTTACATTTCTCTTCTGAGTCATTGCATGTTTCTTAAATGCAGCACATCCTTTGGACAAATAGCCATTAGATTGCATTTTGTTGCAAAAGAAGGCGCATGACCCCAGCATTGGCTGTGACCAGCCATTTTTCCATTGCCTTTGTGCCATATTGGTTAATCAAATTCCCTATTGACTTCAGATGGTGATCTTCCTTTTAGCATATGAGAGTGCATTCAAGTGTCTCATATTATGGAGAATGATTTTGGGGTCTCCGGGAGGAGCCAAGTTCGTGAGGGTAGATGTTATTATGTTACTTCTGTCAACCCTTTGATTCCTCAGGTTTTTTCTGTCCATTAGCACACTTTTCTAACAGGGACAGATAAAAAAAAATTCCATTTTAGTTAAGCCTAGCGCACATCGACCTTGTGACTGGAAGCAACTACCGGCAAAATAGCGTTTCCAGCAACGGTGGGCAACTTGCGGCTGCAAGCAGCAGCAACTGATCTGATGTTCAAACAGGCCGATGTGCGCGCACCGGCAACGCTATTGCCGACCGTTTCTGCTAATTCTAGCCAGTTGCTCATGTTCTACTCATTGCCGACCGTTGCTTCGAGTTCTCTTCTGTCGCTTTCGATATCCACGCGCTAGCAATGAATTTCTTTTGTTTGTGGAGCACACCTGGTCATGTGGAGCACACCTAGTCATGTGACGGAATCCCGAGTGGTCCGATCAGAAGACATCGCCAATTTCCGTGTAGCATTCAGTACAGTTGCCTGTCTGATGTGCGCGCTCCAGATTGAAGACTGGATTGTGCCACTTGTTGCCGCAGTGAACCGATGTGCGTGGAACGCGTACATCGATAGCGACTGTTGCGGTTCAGTTGCTTCCAGTCGCAAGGTTGATGTACGCTAGGCTTTATATAGGGCCTGTGTGATGCAATCGCATATTCAAAATGATACTTCTTTCAGTTGACCAGGAATCCATTAGATCCCATTAAACATCAGCACACATTCACTTTGTTCTTAGATGAAACACCATGCACAGTCATGCATGACTGAATAATGAATAAAATGAGTGAGGACTAATGATACCAAGAGTTAAACTTGAGGATGTCACTCGGGCAGATCTTTTAAGATTTGTCGTGATGAATGAATTAATAATCGGCACGTTGATGAAGATTTTCATTCAGATGGATTCGAAAAGAGGAGGAAAATTTCCCTCGCGTCTCATTGGTTATCACTGATGACATGTGAGTGAGCAGAGTGTGTCTCAGGACTAGTCAAACGAAAAATCCAACTGATTTATCATCACAGAGTTAGAGCAGGAAAAAGAAAGTAGTTATCTTATACTGTAACATGCATGTCATGATGTCTTGGATTGACTTCTTTAGCTCTATCAAAAACCAAAATCAAAGCTATTTCAGGGGAGCATGCGTTTCATTATGCTGCATCAGGCATGGATCCAGAGGGGGGTTTGGGGGATCGTGACCACCCTGCTCGTCACCACTGTTTTTGTTTGTCAATAATTTGCGACAATAAGCAAAAAAGCAAGAATCAAGCTTCTGTTTTGATACTGAGGTGCCAGGAAATCGCGTCTACGGCCTTCTAGATTTCAAAATTTTCCAGACCCCCCCATCGGCGTGGGTATCTTCAGCGCCCACCTGCAACCACTGCCTTCGGCAGCCCTGATCCCTCTGCCGAAAATCCTGGATCCGCGCCTGTGCATTTTGTGGAATTTGATCTGAGGACATGGACTTTCTGCAAGGCCTCTGGTAGATATACATGTCCACTCGCCAAAGAAAAAGATCTATAAGCAATGAGACGAAGAGAATTTCTGAGTAGGTGTTTCGTTGGCAATGCTCTGATCTAAATTTTATCTCTTTGGTTAACTAAATCTAAATCTGAAGTTTACCTCTTGGTTAACTAAATCTAAATCTAAAGGTTAACTCTTTGGTCTATACTTATATTGTGCTGATAATAGTGAGGAAAAGGTTGAACTTGATGCCATTTTTGGAAGTCGGTGGTGTGAAGGGCTAAAAATATTGAGTTGAGAACCGAGCGCCAAATTCGGCATTATTGGTTCTATAGACAATATTGGGCGATTTTAATGTAATGCAGGAGGAAACCGGAGTGCCCGGAGAAAACCTGCGCTGTCAGAGAGAGTCGCCCTCTCTATCACATGAGACACGGACCCGACCGGGAATCGAACCCGCGACCTCAGAGGTGACAGCGCCGATGTTTCCATTGCGCCACTCTGACAGCCCAAAGGGCTTATGTGAAGGGCTTATGTGAAGGGCTTATGTGTTGTCGGTTGATACCACTGTTGATGGATTCCATTGGGCATAAGAGATTATATGAGAGCAGAAATCTACCTGACAGATGACAACTCATCTGCATGCAGATCCTGCCGTTCACATTTATCACGGTGTGAAATGGCTGTCTAATTAGACAATAGCATTAATTACCTTGTTATCTGTTTATTGCATTGGTACCCTAGGAGATTACAAGCGACCGGGAATGATTGACAAGTTTACGGTGGTCCTCTGACCATGAATGGTGAGATTATGAGATGATGAGTCAGAGGGCGCATCTGATTGTCTCTCACCGCCTGTTAATCTAACCAACTGTGCATATCCTTGAATGTGGTAGAAATCTTGATTTTCTGCCCACTGGGTGTCTGGTTGGAAATTAGAATGTGTCAAATTTGATTTTAGTGCAATTTTATCGTCACCTTGATCTAGTGCCGAATCTATTAAATTCTCTCTACAGTTTGATGCATATGCATTATCTGCAATTACATCTAATGTGCTTGAGGTTTTGAGTTTGAATGAATGGTCTTTGCTATCGGAGGATCTAACTGACAAGGTCATTGCTATCGGGGGATCTAACACAAGGTCACCTGGAAAAATGCCTACAAACAATTGCTGCTGCACTATGTTCATCATTGAATGATTATGGGATGGTTTTGATGCTGATCTACATCCCACTGCTGAAGCTTTTTCATCTTTTTGGAAATGAAATGTGTGGGACCGTAGCCTTAAAATGTTTTCGTTCAATGCTTTACATGTACTTAATCCATTTGGAATTGTGTACAGTGTTGGCCTACCATAATTGCTTTGGGAGTAGAAAATAGCAACTTGGCTGATTTTGGCCTCTTGAATTTGTTCCACATGGCAAGGCCTGATTTGCTGGGGCCAATGATACTTGTGTATTGAAGATCTCCAGTGCATATCTAGTTTGAGAGAAGATTTTATGAACTACAAATACAGCCAGTGCAAGTGATATGCTCAGTACCGCCGTCTGCGAACAACTGCTTGAACTCGGGTTGTACTTGTAACATCAACAACTTGAATTGAAATGAATGAACTGAGATGTTTGGAAAAGGCCAACAAACTGCTATACTGTACTTCGTAATAATCAGCAGTGACACCTATGACCCTTCATCACATGAGATATTGTAGGAAGTGCAGTGAGTCAGGCAGGCAGGATATAATTCCGTGATTCGCTGATGACAACTTGAAGAATGATTTTATTGCTTAGGCAATGTCTGTGATGTTTGATTGTGGTACTAAATTGCCTTTGGAGTGGTCCCAAGAGAGTGGAATTAAACCATTTTGAGTCTCAGCGACGCTACGTTCAACTCATGTCTGAAAATTAAAACATTCGCGTAGTTGGAATCGAAAGCAATAAATTATATCGTTCTTTAGAGACGTCATTATCGCTGCCATGTGAACTTTTTGTGGATTATCAGTGTATTTAGCTGTGCTCGACTGCACTAAATATGGAATATTAATGTCATTTGCATCAGTGAGATTAACAACTTTTCTTGTTAGGTACATGTATTTTCCCTTTGATGGCATGATCAAGCAAATGGTAAAAAAGATAATTTATAACATATTGATGGACAATAAAGTATCAAGGACTTGTGTTTTTGGGTGGTTTAATTCACAATGTCAATCATGAAAGTCTGAGTTTTTTTAATCGTTTTCTATTAAAATTAAGGCACAGTAATTTGAAGACCCATCTTGAAATATCAAGCTCTCACCTTTAGGCGTAGGTGACATCAATACATGGTTTGCAGTTGGAATGAGTTGGAATTGGATGGGCGACACAAAAAAAGGCTCAGGCTGTGGTCTTCTGCCCGTGCTATGATCATCACATATCACCAATTCCCTGGATATTCTAATGTATTCAGTGCAGCGGGTGGGCTGTGAGACTGGCGCCGGGAATGTCCTTGAACACCTGGTCATTACTACTCATGTTACAGGGGCGGATCCAGGATCTCTGGAAAGAGGGGTACACACCACATCAAAATTCACGGTCAATTTCAAATATTTTTCTCAAACTACAAATTTTCCCAGTCAGTTTCAAAGATTTTTGACAAAAAAGAGGGTGTGCACCGGGTAGGCCTATACCCCCCCTTGGATCCGCACCTGCGTTAGTAATACACTTCTGCTGATTGTACTAAAATTCCCTCAGTCGCTGATCCTTCATGTATAGATGACAATCAACTTCTATAATTGACCTGCTACTTGTACAGCTTCTGGGACATCAGATGGCACTACGTTAGGGTGCACAGTTCCATGACCACTTTAGAGATGGCGACACCATTCGCCCATCACCGACTGGAAAATCTGGCTTCATGTTCAGTATCATACATGTAGATGTGAAAAATACTATTAATTGAGTGAAAAAATAATAACAATCAGTTGTTTTATGGTAAGGTCATTTGCAAACTTGAAGCAAACGTGACCACCTCAATTTTCAGCTACTTTGGAAAATAGGATGGAGGAGGTGTGAAGTCTCTTGGCTGACTGTACTAAAAGGATCATGTGCGTGTCAACACTAATGCCATCTACGTTTACATGATAGAACAACTCGGAGCTCTTATGCTGCAGTCTATTGTTCATCAAAGAATCACATCATAAGAGGTTCTTGGAACACTATAATCCACTGGCAATATATTATCGATGATGCCAAATCAAGAATACAAGATTCAGTGCTGCTCTTGCCGAGGATGGGATGGGTGGGGTGGGGGGTTGGAGTAGGGAATTAGGCCTAAAGTATAGTGGGGGTCGGGCTCTGTCCTTGCAAATGTAACAATTTCATCTTCTTGATGTTAGTTAGATTCCTGCTCATTGACCCCCCCCCCCCCCCGAATTTCCTCCCTTCCCATGAGTGTTCCCAGTTTGTTTTTCCCCAAATCATTCGTTTCCCCTCGTCCTCTTTATATCAGTCAATACAGATTTTTATTAGTGCGTTTTTATTTTTTCGCCACAAGGAGCTTTAGTGATTTCTGTGCAGTGTTATAGTACTAATAGCTTTTCTCTCATCATTTCAGTATTTACTTGTGGGCGTGTTTTTTGCCTATAGCTCTCTGTGTTTTTATCAATGTCTTGTGATAACAAATAAAAAACATAAAATTTTCAGGGTTATTCAGATTACCAAACACAAAGGTCTGCTCTGTGACTTTGGTTCTGACAGACAATTCATTGTGATGCATTTGTGTAAATGAGATAGCAAGAACTAGGTGGTCTTTAAAGGTGGGGTTGGATCTCAAATAAAAAGGTAATGGGCATTGGGTATATCACGAGGCCAACCTAAATGTGAAATATCCTCAGGAAAGAGCGAATTTATTGATAAGCTTTATACAAAGTACCTGGTATTAAGAACAAAATATATGTGTTCTTTTCAGATTCGGGTGTCTGTCGACGGTATTGAGAAAACAGGGACAACATCTGGCGAATACAAGATGCTTTCAAGCAACATCCTGTATGTGGCAGGCAGCCCGAATACTGGAGACCTCCCGGGTTCGAGGATAAGGAACAACTTCAAGGGATGCATGAAAAATGTAAGATTTCCTTTTCATTTCAGCATCACCAATTTGGAGTATCTAATCCATCTATTCCCTTTCCCCATTATACCAACATTCTGATGTCATTTAGTCAGTGCTTCTAAGGATAGATGGACACACTAGTCAACTCTGTCATGTATTTGGTAACTATTTTGTTGTGACAGTGACATTTTGGTTCCCTCAGTCACCGCTAGGTTGAAAGGTGACTTCGGTAGCGACCGTCATTTTGTTTGAGACTCATTATCATAATTTGGGGATTCCCTTGTCACATGTCTGACATCCTGCCAATCGGCCATGTTGACATTTTCTGAGCACGTGGGTTTGTTTGGGATTCCCCCATTCTAATGAGGTCATTCTGTTTCTAAAAATAGCATCGGGGCGAAAAATTCGCCCCGAAGATGGCGGCCGCTACCGAAGTCACCTTTCAACCTAGCGGTGACTGAGGGAACCAAAATGTGACAGTGAAAGCAGAGCCAGACAGATTTGGCTTAACGAAGGCCCCTAAATCCCACGCAAGATGTTGGTCACATTTTGATTTTGCAGAAATGTTAATTCAGATATAATTATTTCTCATTTCCTCAGTTACTAGTACATATTCCCACAATATTTTGAGATGTTCAATGTTCGCCTCAGAGTTTTGGTTCATGGCTCAAAGGATAGATGGCAGTGGCATTACTAGTTCATGCCTCTTTAGATGTTGAAGCAAGGGATAACTTTCTGGTTATCATCAGCTGTTTCTATAATTCACTGACCATTGTCAATTGCACTGTCAGATTGAGTTACATTTGATGTTGATCTGCACTGGAAATCAGGGCCCCGATTCATAAAAGAAGGTAAATCTCAGTAGGGCAATCATACCACACCGCCCAGTCAGTGTTTTGACGTGGCAGAATTATCGGTAGACCATTCTTTGCTCCACGAATCCTCTGGGGAGGTTCGGTGTTGAATGTGACGTCCTGCAAATTTGATCGCACGTGGGATGCAGATGCTGGCGTCTGAAGTATGAATCGAGCATTAGACTGTCCTTGTTTCATTCAAAAGATTATGAATATTGAAAATCTGACCACTGCGGTATTCTGACAGCTGCTTGTTCTCTGATGGTGTGAATTGGTGATATGTCAAACAACTAGTCATGAAGTCTTGGATACACTAAAAAAACCATGCCCTATAGAGCTTGAGCCGCGGCTCATTATGACGTCACGTTTGACCTGCAGTCCGCCATGCTGCCGGTCAACGACAAAGTGCGCCACGTGCAAATCGCGTCATAGTTGAAGACGCAACACTCCACTTGCGCTGACAACAAACTGCACCACGTGGGTCGCCGACGTCATTTGACGTCAGTTTGACCGGCAAGATGGCAGATTTTTTCGTGATGACGTCATCGGCTCGAGCTCTATATCATATGGCGAGGGAATTTAGAGACAATTGTATTGTATTTCTACAATGTCGGCATCACAACAGGAAAAGGTCTCTCCTCCTTTCAACACTCAAGTAAAGTGTGGGAATGACTCTTTCATTGTTTTTCCTCAAAAGAGCATCCAAATTTAACATACTTTGTACTTAATTCCTCAGTATAGGATTTCTGAAATATTCTTTCCTAGTATACCATGGTGCAAATACCAAGTACTTTGATTTTATTTCTCATGTGTATATTGAATCATTCTACTCCTGAACTGTACGATGCAGGATGTTCTATTGAACAATTATCCAAGAGGAATGCCTCTCCATTGATTTCCTTCTCGGACAGCTCATATTACAGAATGTGAAACAAGCCCCTACATGTATGAACACGTTTCCAATAAAGCTCAGAGTATCTTTGTTGTCTATGGCCATCCTGGCAATCATTCCCTACGTCATTGGATACCCTGATTTGATCAGATTGGACCAATAAATCAATGGGCGTCCTTTGTCTTAGAATTAGTGACACACATTGGCGGAGCTGTGTGTGCTCATGAGAGAGATATGTGGTGGTGCAGTTTGAGTTCTCATGGTCTCCTATTGGTAAAATCTGCTGTGGCTACTTTTCTGTGTTGGTATTGATTCGTTGCCTTATCTGTTCTTTTGCACTAAATTGACAAGTCACCATTTTGTAATTGATCTTGACCTTCATACTGATTTGTTTGATCTGTCGACCATTGGCTCATTGGCTCATCTACATGTACCAAATATGTTATCCATTGGCTCATCTTCCAAATATCTTGACCATTGGCGAGTGTCTACCAAATATCTTGACCATTGGCTCACCTACCAAATGTCTTCACCATTGGCTCATCTGCAAAATATCTTGACCATTTGCTCATCTACCAAATATCTTGACCATTGCCTCATCTACCAAATATCTTGACCATTGCCTCATCTACCAAATATCTTGACCATTGGCTCATCTACCAAATATCTTGACCATTGCCTCATCTACCAAATATCTTGACCACTGCCTCACCTACCAAATATCTTGACCATTGGCTCATCTACCAAATATCTTGACCATAGCCAATTGGCTCATCTGAAAAATATCTTGACCATTGGTTCATTGGTCCAAATATGTTGTCCATTGGCTCATCTACCAAATATTTTGACAGTGGCTCATGTGTCTACCAAATATCTTGACCATTGGCTCATCCACCAAATATCTTGACCATTGGCGCATCTACCAAATGCCTTGACCATTTTGTTTTTCGTTGCGTGCCCATCTGAAAAGTATTGAATCAACTCTTAATGGCTTCAAAGTAGTTAAGTAGGTTATGAGAAACGTCACTTTGAATGATCACCCTTGATATCATGAACATTTTTGCCATGAACTTCTACGACTTCACTGAGGTACTTTGTGGACTTGACCTAGAATGATTTACAGTTCAAGGGTTTCAAATAATGACAAAAATCACTGATGACATCTGTCGTTGAAACCCGGGAAATGTTAATCCCTATGGGTGAGTAAGATGGCGATAACTTTGTCAGAACATTATTGAAAATGTCGTGATCAATTATGCCATGACCACATTGGTGGGGACCATGGTTGATATTGGTTTGGTTATTATGACTTCCATGGGGAAGAAAAACTATGTCTTTGGTAAATATAAACCTGGAAAGACATCTTACCATGGTGTTGAAGGTGTGTCCAGGAAATTTTCCTGAAAACTAAGGCTCTATTTTCTATAGAGGCCTTGCAATGACGTCATCCTGGCGGCCATGCTGAGGGGCAAGTGGGCAGAGGTGTGAGCTGACCGTGACGTGGCCTGCGTGAAGTGCGCGACGCCAGTGTTTGACGTAACGTCATTGGGACATTTCGCTGCCCCTCTGCAGTATGTGCCCCCCAGCATGGCGGCTTGTGACGTCATTTGCAAGGCCTCTATTGGAGTTGCTGTCAGTTGATGTCCGTATAAGAATTTACAGGTACCAGAGAAATGCTCATGAGATTTGACTAGTCATGTCTAAGCGAGAGCCAAATTACCCCCTGCAAGTTACGTGCATCAACAGGATTCCACTGTTAGAATCAAATTTTTGTGCTCAATAGAAATGTAAACATACTTCCCATAGCTTATGCCTGCGATGCTGTCAGGTGTGCAACAAATCTTCACCTCTAGTGCCAAGAACACCAAAGGGACGATGGGGTCTCTCTTTGTCAGATAGATTTTTACAAAGAGAACCCACCCTCTTTCATGTTATTTGCCATCTACACTTTCTTTGTAAAAAAACTTTTAAAAAGAAAGCTTTACATGAGAAATAAAATCAAAGTACTTGGTATTTGCACCATGGTGTATAGGAAAGAATATTTCAGAAATACTGAGGAAACTACAAAGTATGTTATTTGGATGCTCTTTTGAGGAAAAACAATGAAAGAATGTCATTCCCACACTTACTTCAGTGTTGAAAGGACGAGAGACCTTTTACTGGTGTGATGCTGACATAATGTAAACATACTTCTCATAGCCTGCCTGCACAGCAGGTGTACTGTAACAAGTCTTCACCTCTCCTGCCAAGAACACCAAAGGTACGATGGGCCTCTCTTTGTCAAATAGATATTTTTACAAAGAGAAACCCATTGCTCTTTCATGTTATTTGCCATCTACACTTTCTTTGTAAAAAAACTTTTAAAAAGAAAGCTTTACATGAGAAATAAAATCAAAGTACTTGGTATTTGCACCATGGTGTATAGGAAAGAATATTTCAGAAATACTGAGGAAAGTACAAAGTATGTTATTTGGATGCTCTTTTGAGGAAAAACAATGAAAGAATGTCATTCCCACACTTACTTCAGTGTTGAAAGGACGAGAGACCTTTTACTGGTGTGATGCTGACATTGTAGAAAAAAATACGGTACTCCATGGAATTTAAATTCTCTTTGAAAAAATATAGCGAGTTAGAAACATTTTCAGACGTGATTTAATGAGATTGTTTCACACGTTGCAAAGACGAGCGTATCTTTTGAAGTGCAATTGAGTCAGTAGACATGAATGCTTAAGAAAGTTGCAGAAAGTTGTAAGCAGATGTCTCTTTTTATCGCTCAGTTGGATCATGATAACTATGAAAAATGCCTCAGTGATGAATTGCAATTTTGCCGGTGGCAAATTGTTCAGGTTACTCAAGTGGCACTATCATTTGGTGAAATGAGCTGGGTGACATGTCATTTGAGCAAGACACCTTGAAGAATCGTTTTTTTTCAAAAGACAGCCTTGTACTTTAGATGACATATTGGTTTTCACTTTCTGTACATTCAGAACTGGCCAGTCTTATTCTGTTGAATCCCTTTGATGTGCCCCTTCATGACCCTTTACATTGTAGCCTTCAGGGGCTTACAGGTCGACATTGCGTCTTGAAGTAACTCGACGGATCCATCGCAGATCAAAAAACCACCACACGCAGGTACATTTTAGCGATTGAGAGGAACTCGGAGCAACTGGCAGTACCTCGAACAAGCACGCTCACGTCGACGGCGCATCTTCCATGCCCTCGGTCCATTCCTACTGCCGCTGTTTTCTTTTTTCGGTGTACGTCACATGATTTTCAATGAAATATTCCCATTCAAGCAACTGATCAGTCGCAAGCAGGCGCAGGTCGACAGATCTGAGTGGAACTGGAGACAACTAGTCGCCGAAAAGTAGAACATGGAGACGCACTGGCGCACTCAGGTCGACAAAATCGGCAACTGATCAGTCACTCCGAGTTGCTTCCATCGCCGGAAATCCAGTTGCCGCGAGTTGCTTCAAGACGCAATGACCTGTAAGCCCCTTTAGATATACTTTGAGGTAACTCTATTTAGTGTCTGGCAGGAGCAGTTAGCAAAGTCTCAGTTTGGTTCATTCTGATCTGAGGTCAGTCTGATTGTACGTCATTACAACGGCAGTGTTGCTGTGTAACTACAGCTTGCATTCATGTGCCTGAGCACACCCCCAAAGCGAGGTGCACTAAGTCACCACAACACTTCGAGTGATTTCTTACACATAAAGGAGCTGTTATAATCATGATAAGCATTCCTAACTAGCAAACTAAACAATATATCATCAACGATCTGACATTGTTTGATTGCTTCTAGTTCATTCCGTGGTACCCCCAGAGAATTCTTCCTAGTGCCAAGAATAGTGATGGCCAACTTCCACAACATGAATGGGTAGGGTTCATGGTGTGTGAGCAGTATTAAGTTCCCCAAATCCAATTGTGTGCAGAAAATATATCAATATCATGGCAGATATTGGTTCTACATGAGAGAATTCCATTACGTTTTGTTTCTGATGTGATATCAGAAATGTAGGACGCTGGGTGATACCATGCACAAATTCTGATAAGCTCTTGCACTTGTAAACCCTGAAGGTTTGAAAAAAGTTATTTTACAGCCACGAAATCAATGGGATCCTTCTTTTTCTGGGTATGTCATGCATGACTTGACCCATCAACATCCAGTGTCAGGCGGGAGTCTGCAGGGTTATATCTAGGACTTCAGATGGGCAAGGTGCAAACTTTATGAAAAGGTCACTTCAACCTAGAAAAGGGCACTTTTAATTCGTGACTACAAACGGAATTTGAGAAGCTGTCAGTTAAAGAGGTCTCTATAACTCAACAGCCAATTTAAGCCATGCAGTCTGTAAGGTGATNGGGGTACTAAAACCTTTAAAAAAATTTTTTAAGGGTCATGGCACCCCAGGGGGTTAATAAAGGGCACAGTGGCGCTTCCTTTAGGGGCATGGCGCAGCGCCTCTCTGAACGGCCTGGTCTTGGTGTTGGTGTTGAGAAGTCTTCTGAAAGGCCTCATCTCTTGATCAACCCCAAACTGAATATGATAAATTTTGGGAGTGCTACGTTATTGAAATATCACTCATTATCAGAATCATCCTTCACCAACAAACACTAAGTTGTCTTTGTTGTGAATAATTTAGCGCCAGGAACCCAAATATTGAGTGAGGATTCCATTATCTATTTATAATGGTGAACCAAGCCATGTTACACAGCAACTTTTGTGTGAATCTATATTGGGGAGCTAAGCCATGTTGAGCTGCAACTTTATTGAGAATTAAAAGAATATGCAGTTTCAGTTGTAAATGTCATCGATTTTATTTAATATTTGCAAACTTGGTGTATTTGGAGATGCTTCTTTCTCCAATTTATTGGAATCGAGACATATTTCTCAGATATTTCAATTGTTGAATTGTATGGATTATTGATAATAAAAATAGTGTGGCTTTTTTATTCATTGTTGGATTTTGATGGAACAATGACGAATTTGTTTCAAATACAATTCATAAGCAGTGATATTCATAATTTAATAAGTCTTAATGGATGTATGTGTTGTGCAGAATTGAATTATAACTTTAAAAAGTCACAAGCTTCCAACTGTTGTTTAAAACAGATGTTGTTACATTGCACTGATGCTTCTCCATATCATCCCTTATATTATACTCAAGGCAAAACATACTTTCTAAATACCAGTACATACCAAATGCATGTGCATATTTCACATAGGAAAATACAGGGGCGAAAACACCATGAAAACTACTTACAGAGCAATAATTGTTTCCTCAACACGAAACCTAGCTCCTACTCCACCTTTTACACTGAATTTAATAAAAGGCACCTTTGCAACCTACTAAGGGATTTTAGTTAGACATCCCAAATGCCACTTGAGCAAAAAACCATTGTCAGATAGGGCCAGAAGCCTCGTGGTGATATCACACATAAGGGCCTTAAGTTATGAGGCGGGACATTCAAACACGAATGGACATGACACAAACATGTAAGGCGTTCTGTGGTATTGATGTTTGGTCCAAAGCACAGGATAAAACCATACCTGGCAGACCATTGCCCCGTTTTCTGTTTTTTATAACCATAAGGATTGTTGGCTCAAAAAAAGTTGTTGCCCTGAGGTCCTTCCATTAGGAAGCTGTGGGGGAAAAAACTTCACCTTTGCTGACTAAACAAATATACATCCATTAGGGCTCATCAATAACATGATCCCCATCACCTTGCTTTAATGGTGGGGAAATGCTAGCTCAGCTGATTTCTGTTTCAAGTTGGTCTGTGGCTCTCCCTTTACTTGGCAAATTCTTGGTGCATTAGGCTGAGGGGAATAGATGTAGGCTTAGATGGAGATGAGAATCTATCCATCTCTGTTTCTGTAACCTCCTTTTTGATGCTAAAAAGTAAAGCAAATATCTTGTTTTGGTAGATGATTTTGTTCATCATCGGATTTAATTTAAAGCGTCCGCTGGGAAGGAAAAATAATGCAATAATTTAGCCGCATTTTCCCCTCCATAGACGCCAAATTGTTCATACAATTTCCTGGAAGTACGGACTCAGGGCTTTAATTCAAATGATTGGACTGAGTGTGTACTTGTTGGCTCTCCTTTCCTTGCAAATTTGGAGGACACTGTCCAACACTTGCAAAATGGTGTATGTTTGTTGGTTCATAATATGAAATAGAAATCGGGTTTCTAAGGTGAAAGACATTGCTTCCTACCAGATTCGAACCCACGGACCCTCGCATGAGGCATCAATCAACAGCACTAAGGGGCAGCACGCCCTAATCACTAGGCCAAATCCCCATCTAACCATTTGTTGGTTCATGTTATCTATCATACTGCTTGCAGAAGTGATTTCTAGAGTTTAGCTAAATGTCAGAAAACAGTAACTCTATCCATCCATCATTGATACAAATACTTTCAAAATCACTGTAAGCAATAATTGCATTGAATATCGACCATTTGTTATGTCGTACAAACTGTTCACATTTTCACATTCATTTCAATTTTTCTTGCTTTATTAGTCTCCGCCACGCCACGTAGTGGTCGAGCGGAGACTCTTGTGTTAGCTAGGAAACTTTCTCGGCCCAAACCAACCTCAGACCAGGAGGCTTACGTGCCTATGCGTGTGTGCATTCTGCAGTGCTTCACGGGCTCCTTGCAGTGTCGTAATTTTTAACCAGGTTTTCGAAGAAAGTCCTGGTTATTAAATTACCGAATGTGGCGGGCGTCCGGGCGGTCGGGCGGTCGGGCGTCCGGGCGGTCGCTATTCTCGTTTCCGACTGATAACTTAACAACGACTTGAGATTTTCTTTGGAAATTTTTGGGAGATGTTGCCTGTAAGTAGACGTCGTTTCCTTTCGATATTCAGCGTCATTGGATTCAGGGTTTGGCCAATAGGGGGCTAAATGTGAAAACAGAAAAAGTGCTATTTCTCCTGAACGAATGGACGGATCGTCACCAAATTTTTATCATAGGTATATCTAATGACAATACATAACATAATACCCGGGTTTTGGATTTGACCTACTTTTCAAGGTCACAGAGGTCAAAGTTCGGCAAAACTTACGAACTTCGTTTCCGACTGATAACTTAACAACGACTTGAGATTTTCTTTCGAAATTTTTGGGAGATGTTGCTTGTAAGTAGACGTCGTTTCCTTTCGATATTATACACAACATATCAGACGGGTTTTTCATTAGACCTACATTTCAAGGTGACAGAGGCCGAGGGGTTATGCCCGCAACAGCGTGGCTATTTTTTTCAAAAGACAGCCTTGTACTTTAGCAGACATATTGGTTTTCACTTTCAGTACATTCAGAACTGGCCAGTCTAATTCTGTTGAGTCCCTTTGATGTGCCCCTTCATGACCCTTTAGCCTTTAGGGGCTTACAGGTCGACATTGCATCTTGAAGCAACTTGACGGATCCATCGCAGATCAAAAAACCACCATTGTACAATTCAATGGCAGTGTTGCTCTTGCGTTCATGTTCCTGAGCACACCCCCAAAGCGAGGTGCACTAAGTCACCACAACACTTCGAGTGATTTCTTACACATAAAGGAGCTGTTATAATCATGATAAGCATTCCTAACTAGTAAACTAAACAATATATCATCAACGATCTGACAGTGTTTGATTGCCTCTAGTTCATTCCGTGGTACCCCCAGAGAATTCTTCCTAGTGCCAAGAATAGTGATGGCCAACTTCCACAACATGAATGGGGAGGGTTCATGGTGTGTGAGCAGTATTAAGTTTCCCAAATCCAATTGTGTGCAGAAAATATATCAATATCATGGCAGATATTGGTTCTACATGAGAGAATTCCATTACGTTTTGTTTCTGATGTGATACCAGAAATGTAGGATGCTGGGTGATACCATGCACAAATTCTGATAAGCTCTTGCACTTGTAAACCCTGAAGGTTTGAAAAAAGTTATTTTACAGCCACGAAATCAATGGGATCCTTCTTTTTCTGGGTATGTCATGCATGACTTGACCCATCAACATCCAGTGTCAGGCGGCAGTCTGCAGGGTTATATCTAGGATTTCAGACGGGCATGGTGCAAACTTTGTGAAAAGGGCACTTAACCTAGAAAAGTGCCCTTTTCATTCGTGACATTTCTACTGACGGAATTTGAGAAGCTTGTCAGTCAAAAAGTTCTATATTTCCAGTCAACAGCCAATTTAAGCCAGTCTCTAAGGTCATATGACCAAAAGGGACCATGACAGAGGGTCTGGGGGGTACTAAAACCTTTGAAAAGTTTTTTAGGGGCACGGCACCCTAGGGGGTTAAAAAAGGGCACAAAAGGGGCGCCACGGCGCAGCGCCTCTCTAAAATGGCCTAACCCTGGTCCTGGTGTTGAGAAGTCTTCTGAAAGGCTTCTTCTCTTGATCAACCCAAAACTCAATATGATGAATTTTGGGAGTGCTACGTTATTGAAATATCACTCATTATCAGAATCCTCCTTCACCAACAAACACACTAAGTTGTCTTTGTTGTGAATAATTTAGCGCCAGGAACCCAAATATTGAGTGAGGATTCCATTATCTATTTATAATGGTGAACCAAGCCATGTTACACGGCAACTTTTGTGTGAATCTATATTGGGGAGCTAAGCCATGTTGAGCTGCAACTTTATTGAGAATTAAAAGAATATGCAGTTTCAGTTGTAAATGTCATCGATTTTATTTAATATTTGCAAACTTGGTGTATTTGGAGATGCTTCTTTCTCCAATTTATTGGAATCGAGACATATTTCTCAGATATTTCAATTGTTGAATTGTATGGATTATTGGTAATAAAAATAGTGTGGCTTTTTTATTCATTGTTGGATTTTGACGGAACAATGCCGAATTTGTTTCAAATACAATTCATAAGCAGTGATATTCATAATTTAATAAGTCTTAATGGATGTATGTGTTGTGCAGAATTGAATTATAACTTTAAAAAGTCACAAGCTTCCAACTGTTGTTTAAAGACAGATGTTGTGACATTGCACTGATGCTGCTCCATATCATCCCTTCATATTATCAAGGCAAAACATACTTTCTAAGTACCAGTACATGCCAAATGCATGTGCACATTTCACATAGGAAAATACAGGGGCGAAAACACCATGAAAACTACTTACAGAGCAATTGTTTCCTCAACACGAAACCTATAGCTCCTATTCTACCTTTTACACTGAAAATTTAATAAAAGGCACCTTTGCAGCCTACTGAGGGATTTTAGTTAGACATCCCAAATGCCACTTGAGCAAAAAAAACCATTGTCAGATAGGGCCAGAAGCCTCGTGGACAGGTGGTGATATCATAAATAAGGGCCTAAAGTTATGAGGCGGGAAATTCAAACAAGAATGGACATCGACACAAACATGTAAGGTGTTCTGTGGTATTGATGTTTGGTCCAAAGCACAGGATAAAACCATACCTGGCCGACCATTGCCCCGTTTTCTGTTTTTTATAACCATAAGGATTGTTGGCTTCTTCACAAAAAAAGTTGTTGCCCTGAGGTCCTTCCATTAGGAAGCTGTGGGGGAAAAAACTTCACCTTTGCTGACTAAACAAATATACATCCATTAGGGCTCGTCAATAACATGATCCCCATCACCTTGCTTTAATGGTGGGGAAATGCTAGCTCAGCTGATTTCTGTTTCAAGTTGGTCTGTGACTCTCCCTTTACTTGGCAAATGCTTGGTGCATTAGGCTGAGGGAATAGATGTAGGCTTAGATGGAGATGAGAATCTATCCATCTCTGTTTCTGTAACCTCCTTTTTGATGCTAAAAAGTAAAGCAAATATCTTGTTTTGGTAGATGATTTTGTTCATCATCGGATTTAATTTAAAGGGTGTACTGGGAAGGAAAAATAATGTAGGCTATGATGCATCCACATTTTCCCCTCCATAGACGCCAAATTTTTCATACAATTTCCTGGAAGTATGGACTCAGGGCTTTAATTCATCCTTACAAATGATTGGACTGAGTGTGTACTTGTTGGCTCTCCTTTCCTTGCAAATTTTGAGGACACTGTCCAACACTTGCAAAATGGTGTATGTTTGTTGGTTCATAATATGAAATAGAAATCAGGTTTCTAAGGTGAATGACATTGCTTCCTACCAGATTCGAACCCACGGACCCTCGCATGAGGCATCAATCGCCAGCACTAAGGGGCAGCACACCCTAACGACTGGGCCAAATCCCCATCTAACCATTTGTTGGTTGTTATCTATAATAAAGCAGCTATCATACTGCTTGCAGAAGTGATTTCTAGAGTTTAGCTAAATGTCGAGAAAACAATAACTCTATCCATCCATTCATTGATACAAATACTTTCAAAATCACTGTAAGCAATAATTGCATAGAATATCGACCGTTTGTTATGTCGTACAAACTGTTCACATTTTCACATTTATTTCAATTTTTCTTGCTTTATTCAGTTTTATAAGCAGTACAGCTGACACCTTATAGTGAATACAGCTCTGCGGAAATATTTCATTATCACACCCTAAAGACCTCTACCTAGACAGAGTAGGACCCGACAGTGTACCCAACTGTACAAAATCACATATATCGAAAAATCCATCACCAAATTTGTCCCCCATGGCGACATTTTATGAGATGGTCTCGAACATGTTATGATGACTGATTGGGACAAATGGGCCAGTAGCAATGGGTGAGCCTATCATTGGTCAGATAACGGTCAGAGGATGTGGCATTATTACGCCTGGCATGGCTCCGGCATTCTGTGTAATAAAAGACATTTGGTCACGTTTTATTGGCTAAATCTCTTCGATGTATAAGCCGTTCCTTGGTCAGTATTATCTTTGATGTATTCAGAATATTAGTGTGAATTTGGATATTGAATACCAATTTGTCTCGTCACTGATCAATAATACCAACTTGACTATTTCAAAATTCGGAATTTTTTTCCCGTATCAGTTCTTCAACAGTTATATCAGAAAATGAGAGTAGTGTTGCTGTTTGGCCAACATGATAGACATTATGCAAGAATGCTGTAACTTATTGGGCAATCAGATTATGTGGTCATTAAGAATCAAAATCAGCCCTGATGCATCCCAAGCAGTGCAAGGGGGAGAGGGAGTTTGGGTAAGGATTTAAAAGGCGTTTACCCCAACTTTGAACTTTCCAGGGCATGCAACTGGCTGTCTTCAATCCTCCTTTAGATGAATTTGGATGCTAGGAGAGGTAAACGGAAAATGTTAAGCACTCAAGCAGAGGATTGCGGAGATGGAAAGGAAACAAGGGATATAGGCTCATAATGCGATTGCAAAGAGCTCACTAGTGGCTTCATTCCAACAAGGGTCCCTGGGACCTGTGGGTTCATTTGGTACCATAACCTAGTCACAACCAATAACGAAATCACCCTGAACCCTCAGTATCACTGTCAGGCGACGCCTTCGTGTTAAAGGCAACAAAATGTTTCATATGAGCCATTTTATCTTGCCAAATTAGGAATGTATTGGCCGTGATTGTGTTGGTATTGGCGATATTCGACTGTAAATTGCTATGATGTTCCTGGGGATTAGGATGGTGTGATGACGATGCTGCGAGATGGGATAAGATCAATCATTGCGCACCTCTCAACACTACGTTCATGCTGTCATCGAAGTTTTGCTCTGAAGGTTTCAACATTTTTCTTGTGCGGAAATGAAGGTATTCCAAGTAACTGACTGCTGAGGTATTGATGTTCAGGAGATTTTTTTGTGAAATATAATCAGAGTTGAAGTGGCTGGTTGAGTGCTGACTGAAAAATACCGAATTGGAAAGCTACACTCGGCAACAACTTCCCAACACTAAAAGAACTGCCAATGGGTACATGCAGGTCCACCTGGTCAACACCGTAGCAAATTCTGATGGCACTTCAGCGCATAGCTGAAGGAACTCTGGCAACCCCAACGAATGTTGCAGAAGAATGCACATACATGTAGCTGAAGGAACTCTGGCAATCCCCAACGAATATTGCAGAAGAATGCACATAGCTGAAGGAACTCTGGCAACCCCAACGAATGTTGCAGAAGAATGCACATACATGTAGCTGAAGGAACTCTGGCAACCCCCAACGAATATTGCAGAAGAATGCACATAGCTGAAGGAACTCTGGCAACCCCAACGAATGTTGCAGAAGAATGCACATAGCTGAAGGAACTCTGGCAACCCCAACGAATGTTGCAGAAGAATGCACAGACTTATTCTTCATCCCCAAAGCTGTGTCTTGCATTCAACTTACGGTGAACTGAGTTCCAAATCGATATCCTAATGATGTGGCTTGACTGTGGCCCTCGGCCCTTGAGATAATTGTCATCATTGATATCCTCATTGTTGCTATTGCTGCAGGCCAGAAACCTGCAGAGGCAACTAGTAATTGGAGAAACAATCACCACTTGACTTCATCTCTTGTCTGTCTTCAAGTCGAAGCAAGCTTGAATTGGTTCTGTACCAGAGCAATGGATGGACCAGGTGTCCAACTCTTTAAATGTATTCCTGAAGACTCGGTGTTTTGGTCAATGAATTGTTACATGTCTGTGCAAGTATGTAGTAAAGAAGTCCCTGGAAGAAGGCGGCTGTTGGTGTCAGTTGTGTATAACTCTCGATCTTGCCGCAGTTCCATAAAAGCAACTCTGATTTGTGAACTTCTGACTCGGTGTGTTCTTTAAAGTGAGACTCCACTCATTGTAAACTTTTGAATCCATGGAGACTATTGCCATGAGTTTTGATGTAGGCTGACGACCTTTGTAGTGAATGAGCTAATACTGTGACTTGCCTACGCCTATTGGTTGTACCTTCATAAATATGCAATGAGCGCATATGACATCACATGTGCTGTGCAATGGTCCCTTTAGGATGTAATTAAAATACTTAAAATGATGAGTTTGCTGATGTTAAAAAAATACGACATGTTGCAGACATCAAAGAATTTGAATGTATTAACGATATTTCAAAAATTCAAAATTTTACACAATGAATGGAGTCTCCCTTTAATGATGAAGTCTGGGTCCTTTTAATCTTAAACAGGTTTCTGAAAGGAATATTGGGAACAGTGACCATACATAGACCATGTCCCTTTCTTTGTATCATCCTCTCAAAGATCCAGAAAAGGGGTAATCTATTTCAATTGATATAAAACAGAACATGCCGCCTTGGCGTAGGAAGATATTTTGGGCTGGAACTCCAACACATTCCTGAATGCCACCAGCTGGGCATGATGATGAAGACAAACTACGTTACTGGTAAGCAAGAGAAAAACTCATCAAACCATATGTAACTGCCAACAAAGATAATTAACCAGTCTGAAACTACTGACATGCATGGTTCCAATTTATCTCCGTCGTGAAGCTGGGAACTTCAAAGAATTGCGAAACAGCTTCTGGCAAACAATTGAAAAAAAACAGCTCTTCCTCATCATGCAAATTAAGAAAGTCTTTCCATGAACATTCGGTTTATCAATTTCAAGTCATTGATTTGAAGTTCCTCAGACGGGGTGTAATGCGCAGTCATCTTGTTTCCTGTAAAATATTCTCCTGGGAGTCGGCTGGTGTGTTTGTCTACCAAGACATGGCTTTAATTTCCCATGAAGGATGGGTGGATCAGATACACAGCCTCAGGTGTGCGAAGTAAGCTGATGTTCTACTGAGCCGCTCGAATGCTCAAAATGATTGGTGCAATGGGGTACCGGCAAACAAAAGGCGGCGCTGATCATCAACTCGGTTAAAACGCAGGTGCGCATGCCTTTGTGATTGTTGAACGTCATCAGCCATCGTGCGTCATTCTGACGTAACAAAAACTGCGTCATTCACAACCCATGACGTCGACCATTCGCCTGTCGTTTACACTAAAATGGTCAACTTTATCGATTAAATTCATCATGTTCCCGCTGAGATTTTTGCTCAAAAGCCATAAGATATATTTTAGCACTTCTGTACTTAATGATAGAAAATTAAAAAAGCCTCACTTTCAATGATGCAGTTATGACCGAGTTGATAGCGCCGCGTCGCGGATTAGGTCTGCCGGTACCTCATAGAACTGATGTGCAGTAGAGCATCATCAGCTGAAGATATTTGAACGCAGTAGTATCCGAACCACCACAGCGTAGGATTTGTCATATCAATTTTTACTCCCGTGTCCTAGCCAGTTATTGGTATTTTATGCCATAACTCTTGGTACTACTTTGAGATACCAGAGACCATTTATTTAGTTGTATTCCAATAAGCATGGCATGCAGAAATCATGTTTGATCAAACATGATGCATCATTTTTGCTAAACGGTGGAGAGAAAAACGGGCAGCGTAAGATATGCTGCCGTCATAAGCTGTTTGGTTTGGATTACATCATGTAAAGTGGAATTGATACTCTTGGCATATTTTGCTTTGTCCAGCAAAAAGTGATTCCTGCATCCAGTACGTTTTCATGAGAGTCAAAAATGCTAGGTCAATAATGTTGACAATTATTTGAAGAAGGAAATGATCTGCAGTATGAATTATGGACTTGTATTTTGATTTTCATCGCACATTTTGCATTTTCTAAAGCTTTTTCCATTTCATTGTTTGGAGGCAATACAATGCAAGTCGTTCAACATGATTGCTAAACCTTAACACAGTGTTTACAACATCGGCTATAAAGTGTGGTTGATACAACCGAATGGATAATAATGTTGTAGAGAAGCAAAATAAGAATGAGCAGCTGTGATATCATTATTGTCTCTCCCCAAGATGCCCTCTCACTCTTATTGGAAACTGCATTTTGCACCTTACCAAAATTATCTATTTTTGACGTTACGTTGATATGTTAATGCTGTATTTAAAAAAAAGAGAAGATTGAAAAGAGGATTTGTCTGTCCTAATTGTCAGCCAAAGTAAAAATGTGTCAACTTCACTGACCATGGGAGAAGTCATCTTTACAAAAATGTGCCACGTGTAAATGACATTACCACATGGTAATGGGCGAAATTTACACCAAAGATGTGTAAAAGTGCACATTTTTGGTGTAAAATTTGCCCATTACCACGTGGTAATGTCATTTACACGTGGTACATTTTTGTAAGGGAAATTATATTGCAGTGCTGACCAAAATTATTCGAACACTTGGCCTGTAATAGATATTTCAGTTGTTTGTATCAAAATGGCAAACAATGTACCAATGAAGCAATTTTATTTTCCTCAGAGCAACTATTTCCAAATGTTAGAAGGGAAAAATATGGAACCTAGACCTAGATATACATAATGTTCGAATAATTTTGGCCACCACTGTAGGTAATTCTGTCCTTCCAATGACATGTAGCATCTGTGTCTTCATAGCAATTGCAAGAACCTTTACATTGTGCTGGTCAGCCTCTTTCTCCTTGCCACCACTATAGTGTCCACTGGTTGGTAATCACGATGGACATGTTAATCAAGAAACCTCATCATGGAGAAGCCCCTCTTGTGTTCACTGATCAATGGGCTACGCCAGTTGATGGGAAATGGACCCTTACTACGTGTGAATAAACTTATGATGACAGGTACGAAAGACAGATCTCCCAGGAGTGTTACTGAGGGTGTAAATGTTGCATGGAATGACACTGACTTAATGGATCAAGCATATTTTATATCACATCACTACCCACTCATTTAATGCGCTTTTTAACCCGCAGTGTAATATGATTACTATGGTAAATTTGACGCCCACACTTGGTCACACAGCTATTCAGAGTGATGGCTAACATTTGTGTCACAGGTGATTCTGAGTCAACTATTTAGGAGGATAGTTGAAAGCCAAAAAGAGCTCTTTTTAGGAGGCTAGAATGAAAGCCAAAAAGAGCTCAATTTAGGAGGATAGAATGAAAGCCAAAAAGAGCTCTATTTAGGAGGATATTTGAAAGCCAAAAAGAGCTCTATTTAGGAGGATAGTTGAAAGCCAAAAAGAAGTCTATTTAGGAGGATAGTTGAAAGCCAAAAAGAGCTCTTATATATTCAAAGACTTGTATTCTTTCTCTGGTTGCATGATGTCAGTCGAGAACTGAGTCATCGATATCATGTCCCAATATTGGGCAACCTAATGCCGGAGGAAATCAGAGCCATCAAACAGACTTAGCTCCGAAAAGAATCGCCTTGTCAATCAGTGCTGGAAATGGATGGAACAGCTTCACAAGTAACTGGCAGCACTTTTTTGCAGCAGAGTGGTGGCGTGACTTTCTGAGTGGTTTGTCACCCTCTCTTTACCTCCCTTTGTGGACTGGTTCCTGGTCCCAATGTAGCTCACGCAATAAGGGACTGGTATTGGGCGGCCATACTTGGCAGGAAGCTGCCAGGTTATGACGTCACAGAAGATTCTCCTCGGTATGGATTAGGCGACTTGCCTCACATCCCAAAAATAGCCAACCAATCAACTGCAACGTTTCATCAGGCAATAGAAAAATAGCTAGCCAATCAAATCCGACGTTACAACACGCAATAGCCGGTCCCTTATTGCGTGAGGGATTGGGACCGGGAACCAATCTACTCCCTTTGTTTCTCAGACCGATCGGCAATCATGGGAAAATGAACAAGGGTTAAGGTACTTCAAGACAGGGTCTCCATTCCCGGTTCAAAAACGTTCTGCAGTGCGGAGGCAAATCTTATGCAGCTTCATCTCAAGCTTAAAGTTGCGTGAATCTAATCAACTAAAACAATGATTACTTAAGTAATTAACAGTGCATGGGTTGCTAATTGAATGATGCATTTGTTGTAATACGCGATCCTGAAAATTGAAATTGTCTCCGCAGTTCAAGATTGATGGCGAAGATCAACGAAAGAAACGCCATGATCATCAGTTTAGTTTTCAAGATTAGTTTGAATGAAGATGTGCTGCTGAGTTTATGGTTAGTTAATTAGCTAATCAAGTTCATCACTACAGCTACAAAAGTTCGCAGTTGCAATGTAAAAATTCAGATGACTCACTTTATTAGAATTTTTTGATGTCGCATTTGTCAGGCAGTTTGAGAAAAGAGGTAAGAAGGAAGGATGAAAGGAATATTGGATTCATTGACTACTGGAATTGTTTGGTAATTTCAATGCTCCTGCATTATGAGAGAATCACCAACTGTGACAGGTGATGGAATAGGTGCATTATACCTCAAGGCTGCCACTGTTTGTGATGTCATCTTCCAATGTCTTCATACGCCGTTTTCCATGCCCTTACTTTATTTCATCCAACTGATAGAAAATTTACTAAAATGTTGCTCCTTCACCTATTCCATCAGTTGGATGAAATAAAGAAAGGGCATGGAAAACGTCGTATGAAGACATTGGAAGATGACATCACAAACAGTGGCAGCCTTGAGGTATAATGCAGCGAAAAACAGAAGTGAAAATTTATTCTGAAATTAACTTTTCTCAGTCTTTTCTAGAGTTTCAGATTGTAAAGTTCCACTTGAAAAAGACCCCGGTTGGGGTCGAAAATTCGTGAATTCTGGAGATTGACTTCTTGCTTATCAGCTAAGTAGTAACAGTGAAACTAGCAAGTAGCAATCCTCAGATTGGAAGTATCACTTGGTTTTTGCAAAGTTTCTGGCCATCTGGTATACAATTAAATCGTCACAAAGTTGGCTGCTTTAATTTTAGACACATCAAATATTTCTTCTTAGTTCTATTGCTGTTTTAGCATCACATGCGGAGGTGCAGCAGCATTGCTTCCGCTTTGCCATTGATTGCAGTCATTTGTCATCTCTGCATTGATTCTAATCTGCACTTGACTATACCCCGTCAACTCTTAGTGGGAGTTAAAATCTATCATTGAAGTCCTCCATACAGACATGGAATTAATCATTAGTTTCTGGTGGTGGAATTGCCTGTCACTATTTTTCGAAATTAATGACTTTTGAAATTAATTTCCACCGAGAGTTCAATTCGTTCTGGTTAGAAATTGATATGTTCATATCTAGGATGGCTCGTTGGAGTCTGAATCAGAGTATTCTTGGCAGGTTTAATGTCAGTTGGGAGGTTTGTAGTGTATTCTAAAGATCATTTGGTGTCTTATTGTGCTGAGTGCAGAATCATAACTTGTCTAAGTTCTTTATGATTCCCCCTCCTTCTACCTACCTTCTACTCTGTTGACATCTACCCTCTTCTCATCCATAGCCTAATTCTTATGTCTTCGACAAGAAAATTCCTGCTCAAAATGTTGTATCTTCTTTCATTCTTTACCCTTTGATGAGGACCAGTTGATACAGGTGTAATCTAGATCAAACTGACTCAGCCACGAAAAATGGACATACTCCAAATAAAATAGCATCACTTGGTTCAAAAATGATAATGTTAAGTGCTTTCTACTATTGTACAGTCTCGAAGCACTTTACATCATCAATCCAGTTTTTGCAGAAAGCTTTCTTCACAACGAGTACCTCATTCTGTGCTACGGCTCACTTGATCCTTTNCAGAATAAGAGCGGACAAATACCGGCTTTTTTTGTAGTGGAAGCGCAACTTCATGCTGCCGAACTAAATAGATCCGCACTTAATAGAACCGGATTTATTAAACCCGGCAATTCTGTAATGGAAGCAGAATAAGAGCGGACAAATACCAGCTTTTTTTGTAGTGGAAGCGCAACTTAAGTTCTTTATGATTCCCCCTCCTTCTACCTACCTTCTGCTCTGTTGACATCTACCCTCTTCTCATCCATAGCCTAATTCTTATGTCTCCGACAAGAAAGTTCCTGCTCAAAATGTAGTATCTTCTTTACCCTTTGATGAGGACCAGTTGATACAGGTGTAATCTAGATCAAACTGACTCAGCCACGAAAAATGGACATACTCCAAATAAAATAGCATCACTTGGTTCAAAAATGATAATGTTAAGTGCTTTCTACTATTGTACAGTCTCGAAGCACTTTACATCATCAATCCAGTTTTTGCAGAAAGCTTTCTTCACAACGAGTACCTCATTCTGTGCTACGGCTCACTTGATCCTTTCAGACCAGCTGAGAGCAGGCTATTCTCTCCCAAGTTTTAGACCAGTTGAGACCAGGCTATTCTCTTCCCAAGTTTTGGACCAGTTGAGACCAGGCTATTCTCTCCCCAAGTTTTGGACCAGTTGAGAGCAGGCTATTCTCTCCCAATTGTTGGACCAGTTGAGAGCAGGCTATTCTCTCCCCATGTTTTGGACCAGTTAGAGCAGGCTATTCTCTCCCCAAGTTTTGGACCAGTTGAGACCAGGCTATTCTCTCCCCAAGTTTTCAAAAATTTAACAACATAATTAAGATTATCTTTTGAGAGAAACTTAGGCTAATCTTGCCATAAAGTGAATTTGTA
Organism: Notospermus geniculatus; assembly: GCA_002633025.1. Lineage (NCBI taxonomy): Eukaryota > Metazoa > Nemertea > Pilidiophora > Heteronemertea > Lineidae > Notospermus > Notospermus geniculatus. The sequence goes on from NMRB01000724.1 coordinate 116,918, forward strand.
TTATAAAAACGACCTGCGTACGATCTTAAATGCAAATTTTCCAAATAGTGCATCCTGCATGCCAATTTTGGAAGGAAAAAAATAATGTTGGATGTCTTTGATGTCATGTTGATGATGTGTATGTTGTAGCTCGAGGGAGGAGCTGATTGCCAGACATCCCTGAATAATTTAACATTTCGCAATCCATCGTAAAAAGATGTGAGTGTTATTTTTTAAACTTGATTAAGAGAACTAGTAGACTTACCGTTTGAAAAGGCGTTTCATTTCTCAAGTCAGTCATCGGAGCTGCATTCCTGAAATACGAGTGGTATCAGTGTATTGTTTTCTATCTATGCGCTGCCTACAAAACTGAAATTCACGATCTATTTCTAAATGTCACTTATTCACCAACTGATACTTTGTAAAAGTACATCTCTGTTACATGGGGTTGTCACGTGATATGTGCTGGTGACAGGTATGGCACCCACAGTTTCCACTGCACTACTCCGATAGCCGCTGTCGTTCTTTCACGGACCAATGGGTTCAGAAAAACCATGGCATCCAACAGTTGCAGCAAATGCTTGTCAATACCAAGAATATTTTTTCCTTGTCATTGTAGTGCCATACATTCGAAGAAATATTGCTGTTAATTTGGCTTGGAAAGAAGTCTAGCAATGTTTTTGATGTAATCTGCTATTGGGGACTTTTTTATGTCATGAGATATCGCCAGTAATATGTAGAGTGCAAGTGGATGGGAATAAGAATCCATCAAGAGAAATGGCAGTATGGCTTTGTCCTTTCAAAATCAATTTTGGTCATATGGCAATATTTCTTATTCCTAAAGCATGGCGCACACGAGTGACTAAAATGGGGGCGACTACCGATGCGACTACTACGTCGCATGCGATAATTACCTTTGAGGTCGATCAGTGATGTCATCCGCGACATCACTGATCTTCCAATGAAGCATTTGTCGCACACTAGTCAACAAAAAGTTTTAAAAAACTAAAAATATGTTCAGTCACTGTTGTGGTCGCAAGGCTGGGCGCCAAGAAAATCGCTCGAAAATTCGCCAGTGTGCGCCATGCTTAAGGTTGACATTTCTAATGGTTCATTGATGCAGTGTTATGCAGTAGCCCCAAACTCCAACCATGATGGCATGGGGCCTAAAATGGATTGCGACTACTTTGGTAATTCAGTTGCTATTTTTTGTGCATTGCTTTTTTTCTCTGTTCGCCACTGAAGGCAAACAGAACTGTTCATATTTTGGTCTGCAGGTTATTATCTCCTGCTTGGTTTCAACCTTTTATAGCACAGGATATTTCCAGATTCTGACCTATAGGCCTAGATGTAAAATGTTAGAAACATCATAAAATCAGGGGTTAGTTGGTTGCTTACAAAAGAAAAGTTAGGGTATGCACTCAGCCTGATATTTACCCTCAGCGGTAGAATTTCAACAAAACGCATCTTCCACAATCTCCATCATCTTGAATCTCCCCGGCAATTAGAGTGGGATGGGATTGATATTTCTAGCGTGAAAGCGAGAGAGCAGGAAAACATACGATGATTATGATTGGCTGGAAGGATATTGGAGGAAAACAAATCAATTAGAACCAGGTTCTCTGTTGGCAGATTGGGCCAATTCCAGGTATCTCCCACTGAAGATCACAAGGTGAATGCAAACAATTTACATGCCTCAGGTGTCACAGGTTACTGGTAAGAATGCAGCAACCAGACGTTTGTACTGTTCGATGTTAAAGCGGATTGTTCACGTCTGTCCAAAGTGAACCAAAAATAATAAAACAACCCGTTTTATTCGTAACAACAACTGGTAAATGCATTGCGGCGGCCGCTCCGGAAACCGTTCTGTGCAATTTGACTCGGCGTGATTAGTCCCCATTAAGAAGATGATCGTCATATAATATGAGTCTATTGATTTCTGATTGAATAAACTAGCTGTATAGGTCTTCCTTATATTCACTTAAAGTCCTTTCTCCCAAATGCATTATTAAAGAACTCCAAGACTTATCAATATCGAAGAAAATACAAGACATGCTTACATAGGATAGTTTCTAGATACATAAGTAAACAAATTACTCCTTTTGATATTGGTTTATTTTCTATTCTGTTCTGCTTCAGATAGTTTCTTCTCCATTTATTCAAATATCTTCAAAAATCCATTCAGAGAATCCTTTGATCAATACTAAGTGTTTTGCCAATGGTATATCATTCTGACACTGTTTTGTTATCCAAGCCTCTTTTTAATGTGGAATTCGTGAACAATGAAGTAAATCTCCAATTCATAAAAAAGGAAATTGACATCATGTATTGGAATGGAATGTTACAGTTGTGAAAATTCTAGCGTGGAGTCAATTCTCTGTCAACCCTGTTTCCCAGTTGTACAGAAAGCTGCAATGTTTGCTACGCTAATACAATATTTTTATTAATTGTTTATTTAGTGTTGGGAAAGATGAGGACAGACCTGGAAGCGATGCTGTGCAATTATCAGTTTTGCTTGTTTGCATCAGGATATCGTAACGATTTATACAAATTGATAAAAGTTAATGGAACGTTCTGGAATTCCTCCATGAAACATCCAGGCTTACTGATTCAATAGATTCCAATTGACAGAAAAATGACAATCAATTTATTCATTGTTTCATTCTCGTATATATCCTGAGGAAACTTGAGAAAAAACATTGTAATATTTATCATCGCACAAAAGTTTCACTGTTATTTAGCCATAGATACTAAGTTTGTTTTCATAGATGTTTTGCGACATTTATGTTCCTGCCTTGGGGTCTGACATATTCTAAGGCCTAGGCCTTTTCAGGTATTATCCAGAGTCTGAATGGCTTCATCTGTGGTCTGTCGTGTTGTCATCAATGAATAAATATTTCTTTCATCTCCATCTTACTCATTTTTACGAAATTTTTCATTTCAGGTGATGTACATTGCTGACAGTATCCGTCTCGATATAACTGATCTCGCTGTCCAAGACCACCCACTCATATCAATTTACGGAGACGTCAAATTTGGAATCTGTGAGGACTTTGTTGTTGCCCAGCCAATTACTTTCTTAACCCCAAGTTCATACATAAGAATCCCTCCATGGGAGGCACAACAGCAAGGCAGCATTGCATTTGAATTTCAGACATCAGAACCTGATGGTCTTATCATGTATAACAGTGGAGCTGAAAGCCTCTCGGACTTCTTCGCTGTGGAACTTTTCCAAGGTCGAATCTATATCATACTTGACCTTGGATCTGGCTTTATCAAGGTCAAAGCATCAAATAAATACCTGAATGATAGCATATCACATAAAGTTGTAATCAAACATAACGGAAAAGATGGCACTATTACAGTTGATAATGAGACTCAAAACTACAAGACGAGGGGTAAAAATGAACAGTTGGACCTCGGCGGATCGTTGTTCATAGGCGGCATGAACCATCGCACTGAAGCTTATCTGCCCCCTTACTCCGTCTGGACGGCCATGTTGAAAATTGGTTTTGTCGGCTGCATCCATGACCTTGAGGTCAACTCTGACAAGGTCGACCTTGCGTTATATGCCCGGGAACAACAGATCGTCGACATTGGCGAGTACTGCCATACCATGGATAAACAGTGCCCAAGTCGGCCCTGTATGAACCAAGGGACCTGCTCGGAAGGATGGAACCGGTACATCTGTGACTGCGTTGGCACGGGACACACTGGTCTTGCGTGCAATGAAGGTAGGGGCAAATTTTACAATTCATTAGCTCACCTGTGTTGAGCTCTTACGATGGTGTAGCGTCCGTCGTCCATCGTTGTCTGTTGTCTACCATCGTCGTCCGTTAGCAGGGCACGTTTTGTAACAGCTGGGGCTATTGATCGGAAACTTGGTACATATATACCCCTAGGCCATAATGACCTCTGACACCAAGTTTCGGTCTGATTTGATTCTTGGCCACCAGGTGGCTAAAACCAAAAACACAAAAAGTGCAATAACTCCTGAACTATTAATGACTGGATCGTCTCCAAATTTTTATCATAGGTGTATCTAATGAGGATACATAACATATATAATGGGTTTTTCATTTGACCTACTTTTCAAGGCCACAGAGGTTAAAGATAAAAATTTTGTCATTTGGTGGCACGTTTCATGGCTATTTGACCTAATATCTTCTAACTTGGTGTGATTAGGTGTCTGGGTACACTCTGTACCTGGATGGAACTCAAGGCTTGCCCGGGAACATTTCCATTTAACATTTGTCATTTGTTCTGGTATATTCACCCAGGTGAGCACATGGTCCATGGACCATTTCATTTTGTGATTTCCATGATCTTTATTGCTTATATTACTCTCCCAAATTGACAAATTTGCTTGTTGAAGTGACATTTACCATTTGCTATAACATTGGTTTTCCTTCTGATACTTCCTTTTCAGGCCACAAGACTGTATTCAGGAGTTATTTGTTTGAAGTGTGATATCATATTTTCCCATCATACCAAAATATCTTCATAATAATTTCTTACATGGTGTATTTAAAAATTGACCTTTACCTTACCGCGTCTTTGTGAGGTTTGTACTTTCCTTTACAGAGGTAGCTGAACTAGCAAAATGGGAGGCATCAGAAATAACTAGCTCTGTCACCATGAAAGTTGCCTCTGAAGTACATTTGCTCTTCATCTGCATCCAGCTTAGTGACGTGATACTTCCATTATCTTTGACCTTGCCCACACTTTTCCACGCCTTTGTCTTCTGCCATTTTTAGCTCACTGGGGTGAGCTATTACGATGGTGCAGCGTCCGTCGTCCGTCGTCGTCCGTCGTACGTCGTCCGTCGTTGTCCGTTAGCAGGGCACGTTTCGTAACCGCTGGAGCTATTGATCTGAAACTTGGTACATATATACCCCTAGGTCAGATGACCCACGACACCAAGTTTCGGTCCGATTCGACTCTCAGTTTGGCCACCAGGTGGCGGAAACCAAAAACACAAAAAGTGCAATAACTCCTGAACTAATGACTAGATCATCTCCAAATTTTTATCATAGGTGTAGCTAATAAGGATACATAACATATATAACGGGTTTTTGATTTGACCTACTTTTCAAGGTCACAGAGGTCAAAGTTCGACAAAAGTGACGAACCTGCCACAGTTTGTCATTATTTCACCGAGCAACTTCATATCTTGCATAAACATGCATTGGAGGGGTACCTTAAAAAATACCAAGTTTCGGCCCGATTGGACATCCAATATGGCCGCCAGGTGGCGTAACCTGAAAATCAAGTAAGTGCTATTACTCAGGAACGGCTTGACGCAGAGTGCTCAAATTTGATATTTACCTCCATCTAGATGACCTTTACATGCATGTCAAATTTCGGCCTGATTTGACTTCAAACATGGCCACCAGGTGGCGTAACCCAAAAATCATCAAAGTGCTGTAACTCAGGAACGCCTTAACCCAAAGCGCTCCAATGTGCTATGTGGCCCCCTGCAGATGACCTTTATGTCCATGTGAAGTTTCGGCCCGATCGGACATCCAATATGGCCGCCAGGTGGCGTAACCCGAAAATCATCAAAGTGCTGTAACTCAGGAACGACTTGACCCAAAGCGCTCCAATGTGCTATGTGGTCCCCTGCAGATGACCTTTATGTGCATGTGAAGTTCCAGCCCGATCGGACATCCAATATGGCCGCCAGGTGGCATAACCCAAAAATCATCAAAGTCCTACCTGGGAATGACTTGACCCAGATTCCTCGTAACTGATATGTACCTCCCTCTGTCATTAGACTATTATGTCCAACCCAGTGAGCACATGGTCCATGGACCATTTCATACTTGATACCCAAGCCTCCAATCTTTGCCGGTCGTGACGAAGTCTCACGTTGGGTCAACAGTAGCGGGTCTACGTTTTTAGCATGCAACACAAGGAGAGCATTGATGTGAAGACTCTGCATCTGTCATTATGAAGTGAACTTTTCTTGTGACCATCCCTACCCCTTCCTATCTTCTGCTTCTTTCCTCTTGCCCAAGCTTTCCAACGCAGGCTTCTTTCCAACGAAGGCCTTTTCCGCAGTCTTGCAATGTTGGGACAAAAGCAGCAAGTTCTTTCGTAGCAGGCAAAAAATCTTCACCTGTTTAGAGCGAGAAGCGCCAAACTCCTTGTCTGTTTTGAAGCAAAGAAAACCAAAAACCAAAAAACCAAAAACCAAAAAACCAAAAACCCAAGTCGCATCTTTTCAATCACATCTTTTGGAAGAGAAATGCCCAAGAGGAACTGAAAATATTCATCAATATTCCTTCTCAGTAGGATTGAGATTGTCCCAAAGGTGTCTTCATTGGTCTGGTTGACAGAGTGGCTACTCAAATTATGATGAGAATTTGATATTACGTGTATCTGTTTCTGGGTATGTTTAGAGTGGACGCAGCAACTTGGACACAGGTAAGTGATATGTTTTTCCAATAATCAATCATACTCCATTACAGAAAATACTGATACTTTTGCTCCGGTACGAATGTCTGGTGATTCCTGTTTAAACCGGCCGCGCACGAGTGCAATTTTGTCTCCGACGTTGCCTCCATAGGAGTTTTCTGTCTCAGCATCCTGTCGCCACACACGGTGCGTCAGCCGCTGCACACGATTGCAAATTTGTCTCATGTAGATGCGGCGTAACGTCATTTCAAACATGTTTGATCTGCGTTGGAGGCAAAAAAATCTGTCTCCGCCTCTGCCTCTGACCACTGCACACAATGACATTTGCACGTAGGAGGCGAAAATCTCCATAGTTGGAAGCAAAATTGCACTCGTGTGCGGCCCGCTTTAGAAACCAACAAATGACTGATTTAGTGTTTATTCTACTATGAACCTTAGTTTCCAGGATTTTTTCTATCGAGCCCGTTGTTTTAGCTTGATAGTAGTACTAAGATAACAAAGGGAGGGGTGGGCTAGACAACATCTATTGCTTCTTGGAGAGACATCCAGTTGATGCTGTCAAATAATTTCCTGTGAAACTTCTTGTTTTTCTGGCCGTATCCCACCAAATTTAATTTAACGTCAATAATCGATCCGGCTAATGCATCTGATCTCCGCATGTATGTCTACCATGTGTACTTGAAACAGATTTCATTCCATTTCACTTTGAAATTTCATTCTGTTATTGATCTTATGAACCATCTAAATGATATCACCACTAGTCATGTGAAAGTGGTTTGGGACATCAGTTACGCTCCACTGGTTAGTATTGCCCAGTAATGCTGCCTCCAGGCCATGCAGTGATGGCTTTTTCTTACGCAAAAATTTAGAAGATGGATGTATTGGCAGACGGGTTCGCTACTTTTTGTCTGCTCCAGCTGCAGGCATGGAATATTGAACTCGTCAAATTGGACCTGTTATGATGTAGGTGTATGGCAAGTCTTTATGAAAAGGTCGGCCTCAGCTACCGTTTCAAATAGCAATCTGAATATCCCTGCAGGACGCACTCTCAGATGTATTCTGTGATTAATCCCTAGAATTAGTGAATTGACAGACCTGTTTAGTCACGGGGATGAATCTGGCAGTTGGTTTTATTCAAGAGAGCTTCAAAATGAATTTGGCGTATTGATATTGGATGACAGGAGAGCGCTCACCAAATATTGAACCAATAGTGTCTACCCCTACTTCAAAGGAGTCATTCTGAAATGTGTTCTAATGACTTGCCAAATTTATCTGTTCTCTCTTCCGTTTTGCTCTGAATTTCAATAAAACAACTCACTTGAAAATGATATAGATATTTCCTGCGTAAAATAAACATTGTCAGTCATCATATCTCTGAGAGGCTACCCAGTTCAGTTATGGGATATTGCTGTGTTCCACTCTGCGTAGCATACATATCCGACTATCTCTGGTTACAACTGATTATAGAGGCATTTTCTAATGGTGGGAATATTATCTGTCATACAAGTATTTGCATAACTGATTTTCTGACTTGACATACAACATAGTAACCTTTTTCCTGCCATCTTAGCCACCATTGAAAAACGTTTTTATTAAAAAAATGCTGGCAACAAACCTCTTTTGACACACGCCACTGAGAGTTCATCAGCCAAACATTTTCTTCTTTAGAATATCGTCCTGTAAAATAATATCATGATATCTCGTATTATTCATTTTCCGTGAAATTCTCTTTCAGGAACTTGTTCTCGAATAAATAATATCAATAAAGGCAAAATCTACATCTTTGTTGTTCCAATGTCATTCCATTTTATCATATGTCATATTCATCGATATCCTCTTACCTGCTTTGTGTGTTTATACCAATAAACCATATGTTTTCAGAATTTTTGTTTTTGTGTTCCAGGGCATTGACTGTATTCACCCTGTTTGTAAACAAGGATAAATATTTGATGACTTCATCGCAAAATTTGTTGGCTTTATTGAAATCTTAAACAACTTAGAGCATTCTGATGCAAGCCCGTGTACACAGTCACAATACTATTGTTGAAATTCAGCAGTTTATTTTTGAGCTCAAATAGAAATCCATATAAAGGTTTATCAGCAATTCTGATACATTTTTTGGCACTTTTTACTATTTTCAATATCTGTTCACATACATGTACCATGCATTCAGATAGCTAGGGAGCTGAAGTTATGTACCGTATACGCAAATATTTTCACGGCTAAAATATTTAGCGGTTGGGGTCCGAAAGTACCTTTTCGCGTGAATAAATATTCGCGGTTGGGGTCCCAATGTAAGATTTCAAAAACACTGCATTTTCATTGGTGAGTGTGACAGTTATGGTATGAAATCCACCGAAAAGAAAGAACTCCGAGCAGGCATAATCGACCTCACTGCTGGCGGGGCGCCATGATAGCTGAGTGATTGACAGATCAGTGTCACGTGTCTGCAATTCAGTGCAAACCACGTTGTATTACGGGATCGTCGGTGATTGGAAAATGGTTCGCGTGTAATAGAATTCGGGGGGTATTGACCAATTCGCGATTTTCACGGTAATTTTTATTCGCGAAAATATTAGCGTATACGGTATGTATATTTCACCCTAATGTGAATCAAAACAATGCTACTGGGAATGGTCAGTAGAAAAACCCTCAGACCATTTGCATTAACCCCATGACAGGTATGATAGCATACTGTATAAACAGTGTTCCCCAGATTGCTCATGTGGTGGGTTTTTACTTGACAGTCAGTTAAAAAATGCCTGCAGATCTTCAAGACACGGCCTAAATGAAAGAAAGTGACCTTAAACTCTGAGTCAGTATCTGAACGAGGATGGCAGCAGAAGTGATGAAATGATGAGATGAATAAGTTGCGTGTTGGCTTTACCGCCTCCCATCCATCATCTGTGAAGCTTGCTGATAACACCTAAGTTCAGTTCTCAGATCGTGGTTAAAACTCCCTCATGAAATGGGCTCGCAATCTCGCCATTTTACTGATCTCTGACTTCTTGCCAATGTTGTGACAAGTTTGACGTGATAAAGCTGAGAAATGTCCACAAAACTGGTCATTTTTCATCAAGGTTTGATAAAACGTCTCTTCATTCTTATCTTGAATCACAGAATGAGTGGGCAATGCAGACCGAACTGGCCAAATGTAGAGCTTTTTCTTCCTGTGCTGTAATGACGGTCATTACTCAATCACAGATTCTATCAATTCCCCTCATGCTCAGGCAGAAATTGAAAGAGACAAATGCCAGAACACATGTTGGTCATATAGTTTCCTTTCCTTTCGTTGCACTAGCTGGTACTTTCTAGGGTTTCCCACAGCCAATTAAAAGAATAATACACTGAGAAGTGAGACACGAGTGTCTGATAGAGTATTAATGCTTCTCTACTGTCAGTGATCATGCAGTTGGGACACATTTACAGTGGAACCCCGGTAACACGACCACCCACGGGACAGACCCAAAGTGGTCGCGTTAGCGGGGTGGTCGCCTTACCGAAATCGGCCCGATGAGTGCCGATCCAGACCGAAGTAAACTGAGTGTCATATTTTCTTTTTTATCCATGTTTCGTTTAATAAACCAGACTAGACCATCTCCAGCCTGGCCTGATACTAGTAAGCAGATAGCCCACTGACACTGTGACGACTAGGATGGACGACTGGCAGGTGTGGAAATGGTGAATTCCGTGTAAATATTGCGCCCCTCTCATGCTTAGGCCTGCCTTTTATGATCGCTGACCCCAACCGTCATGCACATGGCTTATGTCATGTGTTAATTGGTCCTGTTTGGTACACACACACTGCTGACTCGCCTTTGTTTGATAATCAGACCACTAATTAGGTTGCGGGTGGTCGTGTTACCGAGGTGCTAATTGCCACTTGGGACAGCCAAAGCTGTGGTCGCGGTCTGGATAGCGGGGTGGTCGCGTTAGTGAAACTCTCCAAAGGGAAATAAAGAGAAAAACAATCGGGACAATTGAAAACTGGTCGTCCTTCCGGGGTGGTCGCGTTATAGGGGTGGTCGTCGACCGGGGTTCCACTGTATTTTGACTTGATGATCAACCAAGATGGATCTGTTGAAAAAATGAATGGCATCAATGCAGCAACACTTGGATTCAAATCCCTCTCAAATCACACTTCCTCTTTGGTCTGAGTGCAGTTTTCGCGTGAACTTAGTTACAAAAGGAAACTAGTATAAGATTTGGTCAAGATAGGCCAGACAAGTCCTAGACGCCAAACCAAACCTCAGCCATTGATTTATTGGTGAGTGGATACATTCACAGTCTTCATGCTTAATTTGCCAAATGGACTAATCCACACCACTAGAATTCCGACCAATTTGGTCACCTTTGGTTCTTCATGAATTCTTAGCATTCTTAGGTCAAACCTTAGAGATTTCATCATTGTAACATTTTTCTTCGTGATTTTGGACCTTTTACGTTTCCATCTTGATGTGACAATGTTGAAAGTTGGTGAATTTGTTTGTGAAATTCTAAGCCTGCAGCACACCGTCACCACTTTCGCTGCTCATACAGGCAATTTATGTGGTGGCCACGAAAATGGCCAGGTGTGCTGTAGCTGGCAACGACCACTCGTCACCACGGAAATTCTGTGGTGACCATGAGTTGCCGAAAATCAAAGTGGTTTGATTTCTCACCACGAAAAGTGCTCGTAGTTGCCAGTATGTGTGGCCATCAGCAGCACACGAGACCATTGAGTGGTGATGTCTGCTGTAAACCGGCAACCGCCACAAAAGTTGCTGACCATGAAAATTGCCTGTATCAGCAACGAAAGTGGCAGTGACGTGTGCTGCTAGCTAATGATGACTTGATGTAGAATATGCAAACAATACCTACTAACAGAACCCTCCATTGCAACAGGTCTTTTCTTGGCGTTCCGATTGCATTTTCGCAGACTTCTTCCTTCAAATGAGTGATTGGAGTTCCTGTGTTGTTCTTAAAGCTCTCTCACATGGGTTGAGGTTATCGCTTACTTTCATACACCATTCATCATAATCAATCAAATTTTTATTCAGGATATAGTGATTTGATCACAGTGTACTCAAGCATGATTGATGCGAGGCCTTGTCTTGTTTTTGACAATTATCGACACGATTCAGCAAAATAATTTTCAAATGTTCAGAAAACTATTGATTATTTTGGCACATTGGACATACATATATTCCACTTACTCTATTTGAAATTACAGTTATATTTCACAGACCATTGATTTATTCTTGTTGAAGAGTGTTTGCTCAGAAGCATGGGCATTTGTGGCCCCTAACAAACTCAGAGAATGCTGTGCGAGATATTCATTTTGTATACTGGGAATGGGCTAGCTCTTAAGTTCAAGCCAAAAGATTAGCCAAACTATATTCAAGTCAGACAAATTTAGATGCATTTTCAATTGTCAAATTTAGCAGTCTTGGCAACATAGGAGGAGGAAGAGCAATGGCAATTTGGCGAGTGCTTACAATGTGGCTCTTCTTGAATTGACATGATTGAACTGCCCATTGGGTCGAAGTCAGTAACTAAATTTGTCTACAGGTCAATGAAATACTGACATTGTTTCTCCCTTAGCTATTACAAGACCCTCACCAAGAAACCAATCGCCATTCATTTCTCGTCTATCTCTCTGCAAAATCAATTCAAATCCACAATGTGGTATAACCGACCTGACCTATACCATCATTTTTATAACCAAGACAAGTCCAGTAAATCTCACGTTCCCTAAAGAGCAATTCGTATTGGAATTTTCTGATTTATATTCTGTGGTGGTTTGACCAGATATTGCTCCAGGAAGCCGGATGAAGGATATGCATTCTCGGCACAGAGAGATCAAGTATTTGATGTGGGCATCAACCGTTCTGGTGGGTGATGGATCACTTCTTCATAGTAGGCCTACATATTTTACAAGGACTGTTATCATCCACCCTTTTTAAAGCGATGGTCAGGGATGCTTGGACCTACTCACAAGATTCTCTATGGCAGTATGCTTCAACTNTGTGATACAAAATGACTTTTAACACCTTTAGAAGTCAAGAACCATCTTTTTTGAAGATGGGGATTTGGCCTAGTGGTTAAGGCGTGCTGCTCTTTAGTGCTGGCAATTGGCCTTATGCGAGGGTCCGTGGGTTTGAATCCGGTAGGAAGCTAGTCTTTCACCTTAGAAACCCGTTTCTATTTCATGTTCTTTAGAAGTCAAGATGTTGAAATATTCATGGAACAGATCCTTGTTCACATACAATGTGCATACTTGTGCATGTACAGCACATTTAAATTGACATAAAAAAGTTAGTAAAGCATCTTAAGAACACAAGATTTTCTTCACGATAAAAGGTGACATTTTTCCAATGTATACATGTGGCATTCTTTGATGCCTACTTTACTCAGGCTTCTTATATATTGTGCTAAGCCTCAATCGTCATACATTCTCATCACATGTCGGCAACGTCGCCAGGATTTAACCTCATCCCATCTGTCTCACGGCGTGAAAGCTTCTGATTACAGAAGATGGAAGTCAGCATATCGATCTTAGATGTAGCTGTACTTACTCCAGTTCTTCATTAAAAGCCAGTAAACAAGTGAATCTTGGATGAAATTAGAGGTTCACTTAGAAGGAAGCAAGGGTTGATAAGTGTACTCAAAATCTTAGCTCTATCTCTTTGTGAAGATATTTGTAGAGAAGCACCCCTACCTTCTTAACGTTTTGTACTTTTCTTGAATGGGTGATATCTGGCCTCAAGAAATGGGAAAATTGTGACAAGTGGATTTCTACTAAATGTATCCCATTGCCTGAAGGTTCTCGCAGCTTTGAAAATCACAGTAGCTGACAAATTCTCTTAATTGTGACCCATACCTCCTTGTGCTTGACAGTGCCCAGAGGAGGTTCTAACCTTTTCTTTCAATGGCTCTCTGAGGTTGTATCATGCCCAAATGTAAGTACTACTGCAACTGCTTAGATTGAATATGTTGCACATGTTGATGTGAAATATGCCTTCAGGAGAGGGTCTGGAGAAAACTAAAACCTAACTTTTTGTGCAGTAGCATCAAATAGATTCTTAAAAGTTTCATGTCTGGAGGCATTGATCCCTGGCTTCTGCATATGCATGATTTAGTATCAACTGCAAAAGCCTTGCAAATGAGTGAATGGTCTCCATTTCAACATAAACTTCACTACATACAGGGATACCTGGGGGCCGGTTGCACAGAAGTTAGAAATCACTGTCAGTTTATCTTGGCGTTAACTTATCCCAAAATGTTAGTTTTGTTAGTTAACACCACGTTAGGGATTTTAACAGGAAAAGTTAAATTATCAGACTTTTATCTTTTCAACTTTTGTGCAACTGGCTCCAGAGTAATATTGACACAAAATATCACTTCTGTCGTGCTGGATCCAGATTGCGTCATAAAAATGAATCCATATCTCTTTTTAAACAGTTTGCTCTGAAAGGTTTCTTTTGGGCATTTATCTCTGGCGCATTAGCAATTCAAGGTTGTCTCGGAAGCATTAGGCATTGAGTAACCTTTAGCCTACTTGTGATGGAAAATATTTGCAAAATCTGGCCTCTCTCTATTCTTATTCCTTCTCCTTGACGCAAGTCAGGAAAAGTTACTAGCGTTTCTCAATGAACACTTTTCATCGAGTTGTAGTCGGTGCATTGGCATGGGGTTTTTATGCACTGGACAGAGTGTAAAGCCCTTATTTCTATGCCTACATTCAGTTACAATTGTAACTGAATGTAGGCATAGAAATACTAGAAGAGCAAATCGCATCAGTCCAGTATATCAGTGCAAGTGTTTCATGTGTGCAAATCTCCGAGTTTTTTTTTCACTTTTGTTGGCTGACTGCATTTTATGGTGTGAAATGAGACCCGCTGCTACATCTCTGTCAAAATAATACTTTTGAATGTGTGTTTTATCAGTGGCTCACACTCGACAACTCAAAAAGTAGTTCTTATCCATCGAGTTAGATTTCAAAATGTAATCTGATATTCCAAGCTGAGCTGCTTCTGCTCTTAAAACCATATATATCAGTTGAAACACGATCCTCTCACTAAGTAACAATATTCAATATAATCTGTATGCAGTGGTTTTGCTTGCGACTATTAGTATTCCTGTGGTATTCTAGTGATTTTCTCACCCTTATGTCTTCACATAGTGGCCTCGCCTCAGGGGTAGTTGAGGGTGCCCACGAGCAAAGCCATCCATTGGGTTATTCAAATCTTGGCTAGCTCTTGGCGGTTTTACTGATGGAGTCCAGGTCAGTGGTAGACTAGAGGTTTATGCTGTGGAATGAATTAGATTGGCATGAGGTCATAGAAATAGCTCCACTGGCTCTTTTGTAGCTGATTAACTTGGGGTTGGTGTAAAAACGGCAATAGATTGGTCATTTGTGGGGAGATTGCACTGTGGTATATCTGGTGTACTTAGAATGTAACAAGAATGGAGACAGATCACGTAAACCAATTCTGCTGAAATCCGCGGCACATAAAAAATGATGTCCAATTACTTGCAACTGAAAATTATGGTCATTATAAGGCTCCACAAATCTGTTGCTCTCATGTCAAGCATAATACCAGTACTTGCTTCATGTGGCAAGTTAACACCTTTTTTCACGCCGAGTATTTGGAAATGATTTTGATGAATTTGCTAATGGGGGGCAAGCGGGTTAATAATTGTTTGAAATTTTACTCATAGAAAGTATTTAAAGCAAAGTGTAAGACCTTTTTGCTGCCACATGAACAAATTATTCCTTCTATTGTTTTGTTGTGATACTTTTTGCTAGCGCAAGATACTTATCGCAACAATAGAAACACATCTTAAACTATAGGTTTTATTGGAACTCTATATCCAATTGTTTATTTCAACGTTCCTGAATATGGTGTCTACTACTAGGAATTATTAATAGGATATGGCCTTTTTAACAGGGGTGAAACTTCATCTGAACAGTTTACCCTTATCAATGGATATGAAGAGAGGGTAGGTGTGCAAAACAGAATGAAAATTGTATGTCTTCTCTCAAGAGCATTAGTAGTTCAATACCCAGTATTTTCAATTGCTTGCCCCACTTTAGAATTTATAATGCTAAAACTGGTAAAAGTTAGTTTCAAGCTTCTTTCCCTGTGTTGTGTTATTTGTGTTCAATATTTCCTACTAATTTATTAAACACTTGTCCTAAAAAGCCATCCAAAGTTGCATGCACACAGAAGTATGTGTAGCGCAAAGTGTACAGGGTGAGAATTCCCGGCATATATGCTCATCAGACCAATGTACAAAATGACCTATTTTGTTTTTCTGGTGAAAAAATATATTGAAATAGTGCAGCCAATCAGTATTCATTTGCGCAGCTGTTCATCTACCTCTTGAGGAAGTCTGAAGCATCAATCTTCGACCACTCACAATCCATGCTTCTTTGAGGACAAATTAGCCCAAGACACAAAAAGGGCTTGATTGTCACACCAAAATATGTAGTGGATGTTGTTTCAAAGGTATCCCATCGTTTCTCACATCATCATGTCCTTTGCTTTGCACTAGACAAACTCAATTACAGCTCAGTCAATATCCCTAGCTTACCTGTGAAATCTGGGGACTTGGGGTATTTGTTTTGATGATGCATTCCCTCACAGGTATCTGTCCTTCACTTGCCAATCGAGGTATCCATCATCAGTGATGAGATGGAGGAGTTACAATGTCCTGGTTTGTCCCTGTCAGTGGTTCAGTTCCCTTCTTGGTGGCAGATATTCCTCATCTTGTAGTATCCACAGTTCTGGTTGTCGGTAGTTTCATATTTCGTTACTTTTACATTGCTGGAGGCAATTACAGTGGAACCTCTCTATTAAGGACACCTCTGGGACTGACGAATGCTGTCCTTAATTGAGAGGTGTCCTGATTACAGAGGTCGAAATGAATAGAAACGGTCATTTGGGACTGAATTTCGGTGTCCTTAAGAGAGAGGTGTCCTCCTGGCGGAGGTGTCCGCTAAGGGAGGTGCCACTGTAATATGTGTTAGGCTAAACTCCCTACGCAGTTGTGAGTCGCTGCGTTTGGTCAACAGATGGCGTCAGGGCCTGGCGCGAGTTTTACAGCCTATCAGCACGCTGCTTTCAGAACTCTTTGGCCCGTTGGCAACGGATGTTCTTGTGCTACCATGGCTACGAACCGCTCGGCCAATGAAAAAGTGTCTCAGGCCAGCTTGGTTACCGATTGCTCGGCGCACTCATTGACCGACGCTCTCAGCGCCATCTGTTGACCGAACGCGGCGAATTTTACGAAGTTAAGCAGTTGTGGAGAGCGAGTAACCGAAGGGGGCGCGATACACAACTGCGTAGGGAGTTTAGTGTTAGGCCTACTCCTGAAAACTGAGCCATTGTCACACACAGATTTCGATTTCCATTGACTTCTCTGAACTGAACTTCCTTCTCTAAAGCAAATGCCAAAGCATCAACTAGCTAAAGACGAAACCTAAGATGGTGTAACTATTCTTTTTTCCCATTAGTGGAATGTATCCTGAAAAAGAACAGCAGCATCGTTGTTCAAAGAACGATTAATAATGTCACTCTTAGAGGTATTTGGGATCCAAGCTGCCTCTTGGGATGATATTTTAGCCTTACGTGTTCATTTTACTTCTCGCTTAGAGTCAGTGTTGTTAGTTTTTGCTTTGCTTGAGAAAGGAAAGTTGGGGAATGACAACAGGGATGATTTCTTGTGGGCTGTGGCTGTTGGTCTGCAGGCCAGATTTCATTTCCCAACCCTGTCGTTTGAGCGCTTCGGAAGATGCGTTGCACTTTTTCTTTGTGAAACGATAAACTGGCTCTTTACACTCAGAAGCTCTAGGTTTTACAGTTACATGAACACCTCTGCAAACATATGGTTGATTTTACTAGGCATTTTATTATTCTTTATCAATAGAAAAGAGAGTTCCAACTTTTTACCATTTCTGGCTGTATTGATAAATTGGTGTCAGCGAAGTTCATGTATAAGCCCCCTGGTCCTTCAGTTGCCATATTCAATTTATGGCCACAATATGAAGGGCTGCATGTGAAAACAATGTGAATCCCATCGGCCTACTTTTTTCACGGAGTTATTTCTGATGGTGTTAACTCAAAAGTCAGACTTTGCTGAATGGAGTTGCCTCTACATTGAAAGTTTGATGTGTGTGGAATTTGGTAAACTACATGTACGTCAATATATCAGCATATCAAAACAACCCACGTCGGACTTAGGCTGTGTTGCCATGCAGTCTTAGTGATCCAGTACTAGAAAAGTAGCTGTTTTCATCGCCATTGGCTACAGGATTTTCCCATTTGGCTATAAAGGATTTTGTCAACTTCGCCATTTGGCTACAAAAATTCCTTGATTTTCACCATTTTAATCGCCATAAGTCCTTTCTATTTCCATTGGCAGATATTTGGCTATGATATTTGGCTATGAAAATTTGTAGACATTTAGCCAAACGGCTACCTTTGAACAACTGAACTTTTCGAGCACTGTGATCCCTTCAATTCTGTCCTCCTAGGGATGCCTAGGTTTCACCAATAGTGTGAGGTGTTCAGCTTGGCTGTCATGTCTGCGATCTGCCTGAAGTTGACCACAGAATATAAAGGTTTCTTGCTCAATATTGATGCACTCTCAAGGGCATCTGTTATGATAAATTCCTTGCTTAGAATTGTTCGAGTCAATTTAAGGGATTGAAATTGGTTCATGTTTGAGAGAAGTTGAATGGACATGCCTCCCACACCTTCTTGACTTCAGCTGGCATCATCCTAGCTAGCCAAATTGGGAGTCACCCCTTTGGGGGAGCAATTTATTCCAACTGACATAGACTTCTGAAATTTGAAACGTGGCTGACAGTGTTATTGAATGTCTTCAGGGCCATACCGATTATCATGTCTATATTCTCAAGTTGCTAATGGTATGTTCAACTTCAAGGAATGGTAGATTGACTTGACATAAATTGACACTTGGTCTGTTCAAGAATGTTGTGATAGTTTGAGTTTTCAGATGTGTTTCTTCACTTCCCAGTCACACCCGTTCCGCATTGCATGGAGGAGGCCATCTCTCTCTTATTATATAAAGTGCCGTCATCGTGAATTGTGCTCTTCCATATCTCCCTCTGAGCCTTTAGTTTTAGTTTCAGTGACTTAATTGTTCAAGATTAACCTTTGACAAGACAAGTGGTAGATGTCAATCACTTGAAGAAAAAAATGAGCAATCTGCTTTTTTACACATCATCCAATCAATCAATCATGCACTAGAATAACAGTGATTTCCAGTTTGAATGCTGAACGAGGAGGCTTTTGGGACAGAAATTTAATGATTGTGGGGGAAGTATTGGAGGGGAGTTTGAAATGTAATGCATCAATTGGTGTGGGTGACAGCCAAATTTGTTTTGGGTCGGGTTAGATTGATGCAAAAATTGTACACTTCTAAGGAATTTGGTCGATATAGGGAAAAAATTGAATTATGCCTTTAGACCATGTTCACTGAAGAAGACCTATACGTTAGTACAGCTGTAGTGTTAACACTTGCAGGGCTTGGGACTTGAAACACATCACAAGGCAATAAGCCAGTCATTTCCTGATGCAGAACACATAGACCAAGACACCTCCAGCGCAAACGTAACCAGCACAAGACAAGCTACATTCCATCTTCAATCACGTGCTGCCTTATTAGTGAACATCTTTAATCAGTATGTTTAAGACAATCCCTTGCTCATTACCAGCTGTGTCTGATGTGCCCCAAGCGATGCTTGTGCCAATATTTATAGCTCTCATCTCCATTAAAAGAAAATAGTTGAAGCCAGTCTAATTACTGTTGTTCCTCTTTTGGGAGCATATAAGTTTTTTCAATTTTTTTCTGCCGATGTTCTAGCTGGAGGATATTGGGATGCGTAGTTTTCAAGGTATTGTATCGTGTCAATCTTCTATCATCTCTTTCAATAGATGATTTTCGAATTAGCAGGTCTGCGCACTTCCGCCGAAATCACAACCACAACCTCGATCTGAAACCGGGTGACATGATGCAGTCCACGATTCGGCAATGGTCGACTCTGACACAACGTCTTCACGGTCACTGTCATCCGCTTCAGATGGAAGTTGTGGTTGAGAATTCGGCAGAAGTGCACAGATCTTTGTCATTTACGTCAATTTGAGAATGGTCTATACAAAGTATGAGATTTCTCTTGCCTTGCTTCCAGAGTATATGTTTTACTTGAAGCATCATTGTGGATGTTAAAGGCATGATTGATGAAACGGGTCATAAGGCTGTGAAGTCTTTGATGTTCTGTGGTAATGTTCTTGAGTACCTACCCAATCTTATCATCTGGAGGCTGAACGCAGTGTAAAGTCTGATTAACTAATGAAGTGGCAACGGTGATCTTCAGAACTTCAGCAGCGTCACTAATCATCTACACGGGAACCGTGTTGCTTCTATGTTTTGATTGGCGATTGCTCTGATGGACGCTGATTGTCATTGATTGGTGCCAACTTCGGTCGTGCCGATGATAGGGTGTGACCTGTCTCACATGATTAGGAAGGCTTCCCCCTTAACCCATCCAATTAGTGTAAAGTACTGGGGATTATGCTGCACTGCATCTGGGAGCAGTGGCATGACTCTTAGTGTGAATGTCTCATGGTTGGCATCACCCAATCCCTACAAAATTGGTCAAACTAGAGAGAGCTTTCCTGGTGATCCATCAGTTTAGAATCATAGCTTCAAATGTCCATGTCTATGCTGGATAGGGAACTTAGAACTAATCATCAGATATTCTGAATGTCAACTCAATAAAGAATTCGGCCTTTGAAATATACAGCAGAATGATGCAGAGGCGTTTTCTAAAAACCAGTGCTTTGTCAAGGCTAAGAAGTGTCAAATCTCCTCTCAGATGAGTGGGACTCTAAAGCAACAGTCTCAGAAATGACAAAAATTTATTTCTCACTACTCCGCAGCAGATCAAAAATCGAACTTAACTTAGATCTCCATGGCTGCAGCAGGATATTCGGTACTTATTCTCGTCCAGTGATATCAATTACTTGATATTTGACCCTGCTGTTAACACGACCCACCGTCAATAAAATCTATAGTACATGTAGATATCATTGACCTTTACTAATCTGTGAAAAATGAGCTGAGACAGGATCAAGTGTATTGATACATAGATAATGAACGTGTGTTCATGACACAATGATCTACTACATCCTATAATATTACAGCATCCCCCTGCTTTTCCTTAAAAATCAATCTCAAAGAAGCCAATTTAAAACTTGCATTATATCTAATCAAAAACAGATTAGTTTCAAGTTCGATATGCCGCCTTTGATGATTTCAGTGTCATTGGCTTATATTGATTAATCCATTTCAGATCCTTTACCATGCATTGTGTTGGGAACAAATTACCTGAATAATATTTTAAGTGCACTTGTTTGGTTGTGTAAAATGAACTAAAAGAACAATTATATGAGGGGGTGCGTTTTATCCTCTTGATGTTGTCATGTATAGCACATCATAGTGGGGTTCATTTCCATTGCATGCACGTCAAAATAATACTTTAATGGGTGATTATTTTAAGGCAGATTGGGTGTTGAGGAAGTCATTGACTCCACTATATCATGCATGCCTTTACAGGGAGGAGGCGAATATTGAAATCAGTGTCATAACCATGATATGGACTATTATTGTCGCTTGATATTGTTTTATTCAAAGGAAGTGTTAAAAACTAGGGATCATGGGCCGATTGTCACCCAGACTTTTAAAAAGGAATGTATAGGCTGCAAGCAAAAAGTGCAGTCAAAGGTGGAATAGCAGTTATAAATGGAAAGCATGTGTTCTTCAGTCTCCTAGTAGGTTGGTACCGGTAACTTTTCCACTTGTTAATGAGTAGTATGTTAGGCTGGTAGCCCACCAAAGATGAACAATTATGAAAAATGAAAGAAAATGTTGAAAACCCTAACCTTACAATCTGATATGAAAACAGACAGCTCATGATGTTACTATGAATGAAACCTTAGAAGGATCCTGGAGCAATACAGTGGAAGCCAGTGTTCGGAGATGTGTGCTTTGATCACAATCAAACGTGCTCATGAGTCCAACTTTTCAGTCACTTCAATGAGCTTTAAGGATACATGCAGCAACAAAAAGACAAAACCCATCAGCAATTTGAAATATAAGGGTTGCCTATTGTTCATTGCGTTACATGCAGGGTTCGTGTTTGTTTAACGTTTGGCTCATATTCTGGTGCAATGTTTTATGTATGATGGCTCTAAAACTGGGCAATCTGAATCTGGCAACAGCCTGAGACAAGAGTGACTTTTGCATTTAGGAATTATTCGTTCAGCAAGAAATAAGTTGGTCACTTGTGTAGAATGTACCCTGTCATATTATGTGAGTTGTCAAATCAATGACTCGAGTGCAGCCAACATTCTGGGCTAGTTGCTGAATATTTTATCAGTTTGGTTGGCTTGCCAAAGACATTTATCATAACAATGTTTGCAAGCATCAACTCCACAACACAGTAAGTTCAAACTACCATTGATTACTAGCCTGCTGAGTGTTTGTTGCACAAGATAGGATGCCAACTTTGTAGCCTGTGGCGAAAAAAGGGCACTTCTGGAGACATGATGTTTGTAAAGGTGATTCCAGATTCAAAGATGACAGTACACATCTCTCGCATTGTTCACAATATTGGCAGTGACATTTTTTTTGTGCAGTTTGGAGTAAGCAGCTAAAATATTTATACGTTGAACATATATGAATTGATAGGCCATGAACACATATAGTTTAGTACATGTTTGCTTTTTCCGGTACACTGGCAAGTACCGGTACTAAAAAATTGCTTCATAATTCTTTCTCCAAGTTCTGCCCTTTGGCAATCCAGTGAAGAGTTGTTTTTTTCACAAACTGTACTGCATTACCAAACCTGTCATCCACCGAAGTGGGAATTAAGGCACCATTCTAGATGTTGGAATGCTTAGAGTATCATTTGCGGCTTTCAATGCTTATTGGTATTAGTCCGACTAGGAGAATCAGAATTATTGATCAGAAGTACTCAGAAAGGGATATTAATTTACATAAGTTCGATTGCTATTTGACCCTGTGGATCTCAGCTCACTTCACTATCATATTACACGAGAAGGAATTGCTTAGTAAACAAGTGTAAACAAGTGGATTACCCAGCTCAAAAACTGAATACACCTAATTTAGTGCAGGTGGTTTGGGGCATTTTAGAATTTGACATCCTCTTCACCAAAACATATTGCATCTGTGTGGCGATGCACTATATTTGGGATGCTTACACTTGTTTCTATGATTAGATGAAATTTCATGCTGCATCAGCGAGGACCACAGCCCACTTCCTCAATAGGTGTCACTAGTGGTTAAAACTTTTGCAGTGCAAATGACTTCCCGGTCCTGATCAATTTCCCCCACAAAAGGCGTCCATTGTGCAGGAAGCGGTTTCGATCTGCTGTCCTCTATCGTACCTATGATCGCCATTGACATTATAGCCGTGGTTACATACATTGAAATACCTGGGTTTTTTGACACCGGCCGGGTCTAGCCTGGCTGTGAAAAATCCCTCCTGAGGCCCGGTGCCTGTCAACACTACTCAAATTTTGTGACGGGGACCTAAATTAAACCCTCCAAAAACCGTTCGAGCTCGGAGGGGATTATTCCCGCGTTTTTAACAGGTGTGGACAGAAAAAACCCGGGTTCGACACGGGTTTTTAGCTCACCTCTGTGAGGTGAGCTTCTCCCATGGTGTGTCGTCCGTCGTCCGTCGTCGTCCGTCGTCGTCCGTCGTCGTCCGTCGTCGTCGTCGTCGTTAACAGGGGTGGCACGTTTCTAAACCGCTTGGGTTACAGACTTGAAATTTGGTGTACAGGTACCCTATGGTAAAAACTATCTCTGGACCGAAACTTAGCGCTGCTGCTTGTACACTCTGGCCTGTAGGGGGCGCTTTGTGAAAACCTTCTTTCGGCCATATCTCCTGAACGCTGTTAGCCAGAACCACGAAACTTTTATGGTGGGTTCCTCTGATGAGACTACATCACATAAATCCCGGGTTTTTGATTTGACCTACTTTTCAAGGTCACAGAGGTCAAAGTTCAAAATTCACTGTTTGGTGGCACATTTCATTGCTATTTGACATAGAGTGTTGTGATTTGGTGTGAAGATATATCTAGGCACCCTGCACGAATGCACCAAATTTCAACCCGATCGGACTTCAAATATGGCCGCCAGGAAGCCATCTTGAAAAATGGACTTTGACCCACATTTTATAAATGGGAGTAGGTAGGATGTTTTAACGTTGTCAAAATATGTATCTAGGTACCATATAAATATATGGTAAATTTCAGGCAGATTCGACGTCAAATATGGCCGCCAGGGAGCCATCTTGAAAAATGGACTTCGACCCACACCTCATAAATAGTGGTAGCTAGGATGCTTTAACCGTGCCTAAATATGTGTCTTGGTACCGTCTACTTATATGCCAAATTTCGGTTCGATTGGACTTCAACATGGCTGCCAGGCGGCCATCTTGAAAAATTGACTTTGGCCATATCTCATCGGTAGTAAATGTTACGATGTTTCTGCACTAATCCTTCACCATTCAGTGTATCACCAGGCTACTCACACTTCATACTCTGTCACAGAGGTGAGCACAATGGCCCTGGCCATTTCATTTATGTAGTGTAACAAGGGCTTATGACTGCCCACCAAACAAAAATTACACATGCGATTTTACAGCAGTAAGAGATCAGTATACAAAACCACGACTGTGCTTTAATGACCTCTGCAACATGCTTGCATGCAATCTGTACCGTATAGCTTCCCATTTCCAGCTCAGAATGTTTATATCATTTATTGGACTACCAATATTTAGCTGGCTAATTACAAAGCGTTAATATTAGTCCATAGAATCAACTAGGAGGTTGGGATTTCAGTATCTATGTCAATTATAATGATCACAATTCAATTGCCCTCGCTCTGTATTGATTCTTTGTCAATCAGGATTTATATGAAATGTTAATATGTCCCCTCCAGCTACTTGACTCATGTTATTGAAAATACTGATGTATCCAAAAGTTGCAGGAGTAAGAAGATAGATTTGTGACCCGTGATATCAAAGTGTGACCCGGCACAGCAAAATGAGTCGGAATGCGCACAGAAGAAGACCCAACATGTCCAAGGTGACACCAACGGTTTGTTGATTTCAGGATTGTCTGCCCATTGTGAAATTTGACTTTGTCAATTTTGGTAGTTGTTGTCATCTTCAGTCTTCTTCCGTGCGCATTCCGGCTCATTTTGTTGTGCCGGGTCACAAATGAGTCGGAATGCACACAGAAGAAGACCCAAGGTGACACCAGCGGTTTGTTGATTTCAGGATTGTCTGCCCAGTGAAATTTCAGGACTATCCGCCCATTGTGAAATTTATCTTTGTCCATTTCTGTAATTGTTCTCTGGTGTCAACTTAGATCTTTCCGCCGCATTACGACTCATTTTGCTGTCACGGGTCACATTTGTCTTGCTCTGGCTGCTAAGGATGCCGGTCATTCTTCTGGTTCTGTTTGTTTAAGGATTGCATCTGCAGTGCAGTATTCATGAAAGAAAAGCTAGAGGAGAAAGTATCTGCACGTTGTTGGAGGTCATTCGATAGTGATAATCTTTCAGTGTAGTGATAATCTTTCAGTATGATCTGGAATGGAAGTGCCCACATCGATCATAACATTCAATATATATCCTACATTCACGCTGTCTCTGGAGTGTTCGATTAGTGCGGAGGGTTTAATATTCTGGGCTGGTAGCATTTGATCCATATTTAGGTGGATGATTCCCATGTGCAATGCGAAGCTCTCAGATAAAGAGCTGTACAAGTTAATGGGAAATAAATCCGTATGAGGTGTCATCCCCTTATCCATGTGGCAGGGGAACTCCCCTGCAGTGTTCAGTTCATTCTTTGGAAAACAGACACATGTCAGAGAAGAGGCCAATAATGTATTGATATTGTTGAGCAAGTTGGTGTTTTTCATACGAATGTCTAGTTAAGATCAATTGCCATATCCCTATATCAGCTGCACACCCAGGCTTATTACTTGGATGAGCTTGAGGTATTTCAAAAAGAGGATCTGTTCCTCAGAGCAGATCAAGATTGGTTGCCATTGGACATCAAATGATAATGTACTTTAGAGTGCAGTGCTACATCCAACTAGTTAGAATCAAATCCCTCAGGTTGGACTAATAGAAAGAGTGGCAAAATATCCTAAGGACTGCTTTCCATTGGCGTGTTTCTGTGCGCGAAAACGCTTGAAAGCATTGTATTTTTCCGCGCGGTGACCAAACGACGCGGAAACAAACAATGCTTTTGAGCGTTTTTGCGCACGAAAACGCTCTAATGGAAAGCAGGCCTAAGTCTTGTAGAATACAATCATGGGGATCATGAAGATTATGGCTTTTAAAATACAACCGTAGGATATTATGATTGAGATTCTGTCCAACAGAATACTACAGCAATAGGATATGAGTGGAAGAATTGTTTTTCTCTGATGATACAATGGTAAAACAGATAGTTTTGTAAGTTTCATGACCGCAGGTTGCCCTTCTGCAAATATTCCAATGGTTTCTGAAAAATACACAACAGGGAATCAACAGCTCGACGGCGGCAATGCTGGAGTGAAAGACACAACACCGCCTGCAGGATTCGACATTTTCCGATTCATGTCCATTCATCCCTGCATCAAGAAACCGCTTAAGGCTTCTGATGTAAATCAAAATAGATGCAAAGGCAAGAAATGACTCATTATTTTTGTATTCCTCATCCATCAATGGCCTTTTTAGATGTAGAAGTAATTTATTTCTCCTTAATATGACAACCATGGCATCACAATGCATCAACCATATCAAGCCCAGTTTGTTCCTGTTGCCCTGTTCATAAGGATGTGGTAGAAATGTTAAGTTTGTTTGGCTTCCTTCAGCACAGTAGGGGCGTATTCATATGCAGAATTCTCATGTACACTGCAAGCGTTTTTACCATGTATATTGCAGGTGGCCGTAGACAGACTAAGATCGATCACTTTCATGTGGTCAGCGTCGGCCATTGGGATAAAATCTTTTTTTGAATAATCACCCAAATAGTGACTGTTATTTTGTGCTAATGGCCAGTTTATCAAAGTGACTGCGTCTGATGAGTTTGTCCCTCTGCCAAAATAAATAACCTAAAAGCTCTATGAATGATTTATGTGTCACAGATAACATTGAAGTTGGGAATTACATTGGCTATCTATGTAGCATGTTTTTCTAAACTAGCGTGATGTGATCATTTAGTACCTTCTTGGTTGTGTGTACATGTATGTGTGTGTTGGAAGTGGGGGACTATCTTCATTGTAAAATGGTGTTAGCATATAGTAACTTCAGAAGTTGTAACAAACATTTTTCTGGATCCTGAAGATATTCAATTGCAGGGCCGGATCCAGGGGGGGGCGTGGGGGGCGTATACGCCCCCCCTATTTTTGGCAGAGCAATGATTTTTTTTAGCAAGAAAAATTTAATCACATAAAAATTCTAGTATTTTGCTCTCAGATGCCAGGAAAATGCATCTAAAAGCACTTAAATTGTCAAATTTTTCTGGGGGAGAGCCCCCAGACCCCCCGTTTAGGCTTCACTTTTTCGGTCCTCACCAACTTTGTCGAGCTACGCCCCCCCTTTCTGTGAATCCTGGATCCGGCCCTGAATTGGTGACGTGAACGTCAGCGTGTCACAGTTACCCAGTGATGAAAGTCGAAGTTGACCTGTGCCCAGTGGGCTACCAGCTCGAATCTAAAAAAATACTTGATCCTGATACAATGCACGAAAAACTCATGCCACTGCCCTGGAAACTTGTGGTAAATGAGAGTTTCCCTTTGTGGTATGAAATGATTCACCTGGAAATTAAAGACACCAACCCGATGACGAAATGGTATCCATCTTTTGTGCTAACCTAAGTCAGTAATCTTACACGTGGTACTCACCTCGATGTCATGGACAATAAAGGCGTGTTCCGATCAGACCTGGCATTAAATTATTCCATCAGGGCCGACGCCAAAGCATTATTGGCCCAGTAGGTATGGAGGAGACCATCTCAAGCTGCTCATCACGGTGTTCCTCACTTGGATGGGGTCTTTTACTTACCCTTTCAAAGGCACAAAGTACAAGGCACCATGGCTACTGTCCCTGTGATGTATGTGAAGATGATCCTATCTAGATTTGAACCTGGGACCCGCCGTTTGCTAAGTGGGTGTGATAACCACTAGACTATCAAGGCTCCAAATCAGCCCATCAGACCTGTCAACAGTCGTGTACCGGTCAAGGAAGTACACATTGAGGCCCAGCCAAATCACTTATTGATTATCTCATCAACTCCTGCTGGATGGTATTGGTGGGCTTAGTTTTAGCGGGGTGGTGGTAATGAGTCATTACCATGTTGCAGTACCATCATCTCCCCATGTATCGCATGAGAACGAGTAGTTTGCACTTCTGCAGGAAAAGATAAATCCCTAAAGATTGCAGTCCACCATTGTGGCGGCTGGTGGCGCCCACTACCAAAAGGGACAATAGCAGCCACCATCAGTCTTATGTACAACTTATAAGCAATATGTTGTCAGGGCGGCTTTCCATTGGAGCGTTTCCCTGCATGGAAACGCGCGAAACCATTGTTTTTTCCGCGCCATGACCAACGACGTGGAAACAAACAATGCTTTCAAGCGTTTCCACGCACGGAAATGCTCCAATGGAAAGCTGCCCTTACACTATCTAACTGATGTTGAGTTACTTTGTGACCATCCTGTGCTGTGGAAATGTTGTTGTTTATAGTATACAAAAAGTTCTAGGCCATTAGCACTATTGCAACAAAAAACGTAAACAGCCAACTTTGTCCTCCATAAACTACCGGTAAAATCATTTGCCTCATACCATGTAACATTTGCAAACAGTTCTTGATCCGCCATTGTCATCAGCCCTAACAATACAAATCGGGGTATTGAACGTCCAACAATAGCATCTACCAATATCAATATACCGCGATTAATATGGGAAGATTGGTGCTTTCAGATCATCATGTGGATACTCTCCGGGGTTTGGTTGCCCGATATGATGATTATATATAAATTGGAATGGCACACGATGATTGATATACCATCATTCTGCAGTTGACTCACTTGCCCTGCAGGTGGCATAACCAAGTCATTAGCAGGTATGAATTAGGTGCCTCGTACATTCACCTTGTTTATTTTCCTGTCTGAATAAAGCAGGTCTCACAGGGGGTTTTGAAGGCGGTTCAACACAGTTCAAAACCGCACACTGAACCCCCCCCCCCCAAAAAATGACACAAATGGTTTGACACAAATGTGTGACAAGTTGGTGAAAACACGGTGTGGATGAGGTGGTGATGCGGTTGTCATGTACGGTGTTAACACGGGTCAATATATGGTCCAGGGGATATTGTGGGGTGGCCACAAGGTGTTGGAAAGTTTTGTGAGGTGGCCATATGAGGTGTTGGGGGCAACAACACGCTAGCCATTGTTTTAGCGGTTAACTGAAGGGTTCTGAAAGGTGACAACAAGGTAGCAACGAGACAGCCAGTCAGTGATTCCCGGTTTTGAGAACCGCCGTGAAATTTTCAAACATTTTGAAAATCTCGCGGTTTCGAAAACGAGGTGGTGGTCAACCCTCGCGGTGTCTAGGCTATGTCATTGAAGTTCAGCATGGTTTTGAACCGTATTGAACCGCCTTTGAAACCGCCCCCGTGTGAGGCCTGCTTAATGGAGTCCCTCTAAGCAGATCTGATATCAGATCTTAAGTAGTATAGTGGTTTAGTTGAAATCCACTCTGTACCACCTGTTGGATTGTCAGTCTCTTCTAATTGTCCCCCGCAGAGACTGCAGGGGACTTACAAACGGGTCTCGTCCGTCGTCCACAACACCAACCTCGACATATGGTTACCACTTACACAGTGTGCAATGTACTCATCATACACAACATGCCGCCTGGAAACGAGGTCAAGCTCCAGATTTGTTCGTCGATTTAGCAAAAAATGTGACCTTAATTAAATATAATCTCTGCATCAATAGTTGAACTGTAAACAGAACAATAAATGAAAACATTACCAGTGTTTTTCTTATACTTTTAACTTCCAACGAATACAGAACGACAACCAAATTGCAATGTCGCCATTTGCCGTAAACCAGTCGTCTCACATCATTTTCCGCATGTTCATGACATTATTTTACTCACTCACACATGTCACACGTCATGCACCTTCTGAACTGAATAAAAGTCACTTTTCTAGGGTGAAGTGCAGAAATCTTCGCTGCAAACTATTTATTGACCTCTTCATGATCGGAAAACTGCCACTAGGCCTAAGCTAAGTTGGTTACAACTGGTGTACTTTGGAGAACATTTGGTGACATTCCACACCGGGTTTGTTTTCTGTTGTTGCACAGTGCACTGTGTACATACCCAGTGCTGGCATAAAATAGGCCCAACGATGTCAGACACACATACACCGCCGTGTAGCTACACTGATCTGCATGCCACCCACACATGCACAACTACAGTAGGCCTACATCATATTGTTAGCTCACTCGTGAGCTTTTATCGTCCTGCGGCGTCCGTCGTCGTCTGTCGTCCGTCCGTCGTTGTCCGTTAGCAGGGCACGTTTCGTAACCGCTGGAGCTATTGATCTG
Source organism: Notospermus geniculatus (assembly GCA_002633025.1). NCBI lineage: Eukaryota > Metazoa > Nemertea > Pilidiophora > Heteronemertea > Lineidae > Notospermus > Notospermus geniculatus. Next base: position 147,034 of record NMRB01000724.1, read on the forward strand.
AAACTTGGTACATATATACCCCTAGGTCAGATGACCTATCACACCAAGTTTCGGTCTGATTCGATTTTTGGCTTGGCCTCCAGGTGGCCAAAACCAACAAACACAAAAAGTGCAATAACTCCTGAACTAATGACTGGATCGTCTCCAAATTTTTATCATAGGTGTATCTAAGTAGGATACATAACATATATAACGGGTTTTTGATTTGACCTACTTTTCAAGGTCATAGAGGTCAAAGTTCGACAAAAGTGACGAACCTGCCACAGGTCTTCATTATTTCTCCGAGCATCTTCATATCTTGCATAAACATGTATTACAGGGGTACCTTCAAAACTACCGAGTTTCGGTCCAATCGGACATCCAATATGGATATGGCCGCCAGGTGGCGTAACCTGAAAATCGACCAAGTGCTATAACTCAGGAACGGCTTCACCCAGAGTTCTCGAACTTGATATTTACCTCCCTCTAGGTGACCTTTACAAGCACGTCAAATTTTGGCCTGATTAAACTTCCAATATGGCTGCCAGGTGGCGTAACCCAAAAATCATCAAATGTGCTGTAACTCAGGAACGACTTGACCCAGAGCAATTAAATGTGCTATGTGGCTCCCTCTAGATGACGTTTATGTGCATGTGAAGTTTTGGCCCAATCGGACATCCAATATGGCCGCCAGGTGGCGTAACCTGAAAATCATCCAAGTGCTATAACTCAGGAACGGCTTGACCCAGAGTGCTCAAACTTGATATTTACCTCTCTCTAGGTGACCTTTACAAGCATGCCAAATTTCGGCCTGATTAAACTTCCAATATGGCCGCCAGGTGGCGCAACCCGAAAATCATGAAATGTGCTATAACTCAGGAACGACTTGACCTACAACGCTCAAATGTGCTATGTGGCTACCTCTAGATGACCTTTATGTGCATGTGAAGTTTTGGCCCGATCGGACATCCAATATGGCCGCCAGGCGGCATAACCCAACAATCATTGAGGTCCTGCAACTTGGGAATGACTTGACCCAGATTGCTCATAACTGACATATACCTCTCTTGGTCATTACACTGTTATGTCCAAACGAGTGAGCACATGGTCCATGCACCATTTCATTGAATATCACTAGGCCTACCAAAAGTACCGGTATCCAATAGGCCTACATACTTGGTGACTTCAATATGGCCCCGCATCAAATATCAAACCTGCGGGGGACACAGCTTCTCTGATGCCTTGTTGATCATCTACCGCAGTTGACCAAAAAAGCCAGATGTTTCAACCACTATCTGTAGATTTAACTCCCAGTAGGCTCTCTTATCAACCCTTAGCTTCTGCCTATTTGAATTCAAAATGCACATTGTGTTCAAAAGTTGTTACATCAGAATCAATCCACCAGGAAATAAACAGGAATACAATTATTCAGCTGTTTTAAAATATCATGTAGCCCTCCTCAGGCATCATGTTACAGGCAACCTCATGAATTTTCCCCATACTTTCAATGGTTCCAGGTAGGCCTTTAAGCCTTCTGACCTTTAAGATGTAGCCACTAATTCAGCCACACCAGGTAGCTGACACTTTCTTTAAATCCAGACATTTTAGAAGATCACTTCCTGATTCTTGGCTCAGTTTAATTCAAATGAACTTTCTCACATTGAACACCTGTTCTCTAAACAACAGCAGTTACCTTTTTTAACAAATTGAGAACATATCTGTAGGTTCATAGCAAAGTTAGGATTAACTTCAATAACAAAAACCAAGTACCTTGTACACCAGTATCACATATTTCTTGTATTTCACGGAGATGTCAACAATAGGTTGAAATGTGTAATATGAGCTTAGATTTAAGGAGAGGATAATAACCATAGGGTGCATTGTATTTCTGAAAGGACCAGTTGGCAGAGTGCAAACACATTGAGATGTCTGCTTTGATGATCGTCAAACTAGCTGGCTGCCTTCACAACAACCCCTTTCAGATTAACAAGAGGCAACGCAGGTGAAACCATCAAGTTTGAACTTTTATTGAAATCTTCTCTCCAGGTGTTGAACTTCACAATATAGGCTCACAAATGCTTCGATCCTGTACCTGATAGTACCTACTGAAGATGTGCTGGTGATAAACCTTCCATAACTCATGTCGATTTCAACACATGATTTCTTTGGTTGATTTTTTGTGTGGTTTTCAGTTGAGTAGTCATCCGAGTGCATAGAATAGAGTTGTTCCCTATTCCTGACAGTTGTGGGCCTGAACTGCTGGCTGGAAATATTACTCGGGCTACTATTGTATTAGACATACCTCTTCGAGCATAATCCCAACGCTCATTTCCTCGGTGTACAATAGCCAGGTCAGAATAAAAAGGAAGTCGTTAGGCGTTGTGATTTTCCCTCCTCGTAGCCATGGTTTGACAGATACCAAACACCCTTTGCAGAAGATTTTGCTTTGGCACTTGCCTTCATAGCTTCAGTGAAATTCATTTTGACAATATTTCTGACAATATTTCAGTTTTTTTCCGCTGAGGAAAACTTTCCGGACATAGGCCTATATACACATGTAATGGTAGGCCTATTTTGTCTGTTTTTTTTCATGAGCCAAGGCAAGGGCGTGATGTCCTCATTGAGTTGCTTTGTCATTGCCAAAGGCGGCAACTTTCACATCAGTGACTACATTTCTGCGTCCTGTCATTATGTTGGCTTGGCTGTCTAGCCCTACTCTCATGACTGTTGAACCGGACAGTTGGCTCAACTGTATTCACTACTGTTGGAATCAACTGTAAGGCCTATTACTGTTGCATGCAAATTAGTTTTTTATTGCTTATACCTTTCAGGCTCAAGCTGTGCAAAATCCAAGAACGCCCCTAATAATACAATTGACTCGGTCAACAATGTGTCATGCCAGATCACTAGGCTTGTACGATTTCCATTTTACTCTGGTCTGACGATTGTACACCAAAGTGTTGGTGTTATGATGTAACCTATGTAACCTACCCGCATAACACGAACTGGTATCTGACAATGTCCAATACAATAGTAGTCCGGTAATACTTCCAGCCAACAGTTCAAGCCCATGACTGTCAGGAATAGGGAACAACTCTATTACTAACTGTGGGAGTGATATATCTTTTTTTTATTTTGCTGAATTCCATTCTCATCCAGGTAAAAGTGTGAATACCTATTGACATTTAAATTTGAGCTCGAGTACTGGAATCCCCACGCCTTACGTCTGTACATTTCAACATCTGGTATTTTCTAAAATTCGTTATCGAGTATGATAACTGTCAATTGGCTTCATGAAATTGAAAAATGTTTTGTGGAAATTTTTGAAAGCATATTGATGAACCTTATAAAAACATTCTGATGAATGCTTGGAATAGACAGTTTGCGAAATTAGCGGCCGCCATTTTTTTTTGAAATTTTGTCGAATTTTCAAACTTTTTCAAATATATTTCGAATATATTTGATTGGCTGCTTGCTTGCTAAAATATCTTTATGCAATTCTAGTGGCTTACTGTATGATCTTTCTTTTTTGAACGCCTCTGACAGTGCAAAATCCCATTGAAAAAACCCAAGCCATGGCAAAATCTTCAAAAAAGATGGCGGCCGCTAATTTCGCAAACTGTCTATATCTTGATAAATTTTATAAATTCAGCCAAATGTCAAGGTGAAGCGCAGTACATCTGAAGGTTGTTTGGCTTACAGCTATGGATTCGCTTACAAACTATCCACTCCTCTGTGAAATACTAAAAATTACAGAAAGAAAAGAACTGTTGGAAAATCCTATCTGTTAATTGTCCCCAGGTTTCATAATCTCTGCAAAATGGATACAGGGAAGGCAAGATCAAGTTCTGACTTGAGGACAACTATCACGAGTACAAAACTAGAATTGTATTGAAGTATAAAGTGTTTTAATCGATATTGGTAATTGCCTTTGGAACAATGTACATAATCTGTCATTTTCAAGCGATTTATTATTGCCTTTATCTCATCTGTCACTGCTAACCTCTGTCTCCTCCCTTTGGGTTTTACTGAACCCGAGGTGATATAATATGACACCAATTCAACAAGTGTTATTTCGAATCATTTGCTTTTTATATGGTGCATGATTTTAAATGGCAATTGATTAAATCATATATTTGGTTTCTCTTTATGGCATAATTTGAAGTCATTTGATATCACACCAATAAATGCAATGAGATTTATTTGAAAATTCCAATTGATGAGTTTAAAAGTCATTTTTGAAATGCTGCACCTGTGCTTGTTTGTAATACAGGATCTAAAGTTAAAGTAGAATGTGCAGGAGTGCTTATTAATAATCATATTCCATTTTGTTCAGACACAGTTACTCAGAACACTCAAAACCCCAGTGAAATCCAGAAGTCTTTTTCAGCGTGGTAAATATCTGGATCATGTGTTATTCAGGTATGTTTTTCAAATATTGTATTTGATACTATTGAAAATATTCGAATCTAAACACCATCACACTGTGATAAAGTGTGATATCCAAAGAACGAGAGAGCACAAAAATTGATACACAAAATGATAAATATCAAGAAGTCAACTTCCAGAATCTTCTGGGGCTCTTCCTCAGGCACTTTTCAGTTGGAGAGACCAGAAAAGACTAATCGAGTATTGAAACCAAGAAAGAAGAGTCCAACACTACCACTGATGAGCTCTCCAATATTGCTACCCCTTTCCTGAACAGAGAACTTGTTCATAAACCTTGTGAATACTGGATAACCTCAAGTAAAAGAGCATACGAATTGTTACTCTTGGGAGAAAATGAGTTTTGTTCCATTGAAACATTTTGAAACATCAAAAGCAAAGGAGGAAGAATTTCTTTTGTAATATGAAATACCATCTGATAATTGAGATTAAACTTCTTTTTAATCCGCTTACACTTCAAATATATCCTCGGATACCCTCTGGTAAAAAAGCAAGGTTTCTGACTTCTTAATCATAATAGAGACATACGACTCTGAAAATATTTGTTTTATATGATTTATTTTTAAGTCTTTTAACTTTAAACTGACTGACACTTGAGCCCATAGGTTTACTTTTCAAGTTCTTATTAATCTCCTTCTTTGATTGGCAAAGCCTTAATGAGGCAGGATTTTGTTGTGTTCCATAACATGCCAACCCTGGAGGATAAACCTGAACCAAACGCATTTCTTCTCCTTTGACAGGGAGAGAGTGCTATAAAAACTTCGTATTGATGTGCACAAAAATATCATTTTCCATAGAATTTTAGAAGCAATTATTAGTCATAAGAAGACAACGGCAGGCTTATGCCTGAGGGAGGGGTGTAGTTTTGAAAGTGGAAGCTTTAAATCTAATTCTCATACTTTTAGACAGCTATTCACATACACTTCGGGAATCAGTTTGATAGTCATAATTGTGGGTTTTGTGACTAGGCCTATCTCTTGATTTATCTTCGTAATCCATGATCTATTTTAATGTGATGAACCATGTAGCTTTGCCATATAGGCCATATAAAAAATCGTTAGTTTAGCATCAGTCGTACTTGTAAAAAGTGAGGAGGGAGGAGATTTTTTTTGATTTTTTTTATTTTCATACTGAAATGTGATCATTGAATATGTTGAAAGAGAGCTTTGAAGCATTGCACCTTAAATCATACAATGGACAAACCAGGAACTCAAAAAAGGGTTTTTATTTCAAAAAGGACCTATTTTACGAGTCGGTGGCCCCATTGAGAATCATCAGATATTGTTGTAACGTGGTAAAACTAGAAGGAAAAAGTAGGAACAAAATTGAAAAAATATTTGAGGAGGCAAGAAATTTTGAGGTGGGAGGTGATGCTAAACTATAAAGATTATTTTATGTGGCCTTATCTTAAAGAATAGTCAATTTGGACCACTCCATCCTTTGTCCAAATTCTGCTTGTTACAAAAAATGGCTTGACCTGTGTCAACAAATAACAGATTTAGGAACTGAAAAATTGCCTTTACGTTATCCGCAAGATTTTTTGCACAGATATATTCTGAATATATTCCAGAATATATTCTGGATATATTCTGGAACATGACATCCAATGGGTTAACTGATGAAAGAAGGAAGGAAAACAAATGCTAGATTCTGTACAAATAAAACACGCATCTTGTAAATTATATTCCATTTAGATTTATAGGTTTGTACAGATGCGTCTCCATTGGATTAGGCCATTTGGGAGTCTACATTATGATCAATATCCGAGTCTGACCTTCATAAATCATTCTGAGCCAACCCAGCCTCCAAACGGCCAAAGAAAATAATCCTTCGAACACCATCAATTTTTAGATTAATTAATTCAAGTTGAACATGATCAGACCTTTTAATTGCAGTTGAGAGTCCAAGCGTCCCCTGACGTGAATAAATTGGGGAGGAGCAGTGTTGATCGAGTTAATTGTTGTTCCATCAAAGTGACCTGTTACTGGTTGTGACTTTCACCGGCGATCTTCAGAAGATGTCTGTGTTGGGAGATTAGGCTGTTGTATCAGGATTCACATTGGTTTTCGCATCGGAAGCGATCGGATCAGGAGGCTCATCTAATTGATAGCTGGTTTCATGTGTGATCTGGCGAATAACTCAGGATATTCAACGGATTCAATTTTCCTTTTGGATATTGAAACTTGGATTAAGTATATCTCTTAATGGAGTTCAGTTACGACACATTTAGTCACTTAAATATCAGAAATACCTCATGATATTCAATTGAAATTTATTTGGTTTGTGTCGCGCAGACTTTGGAATAAAATGATTTGTTCCTTATAACATGTGGAACTCTTCGAAATGAATAATACGGATTAGCAGAAAAGTAATCACTGCATTATTTATTGCCACAAGAGAAACATTAAAGGACGTGGTCAGTATCTTTTTGCCTGTCAAATATTTTACATGGTGTCATTTTGCACTCTCAGCTGTCAAATTTGAGATTGATCCATGTTCCATGGTTTGTTTAACAAAACCACTTACAGGACAAAAAACATAGAGTATTTGGTTTCCCATTATATTACCATCGTGCCCGCTCAATGCGTTGTAGATTTTGTTCCTATCGATGCTAAATACAATAGCTAACCGTTCTTGAGGTACTTAGCCATATAAGAAAACATTATCAATTCAGTTAGGAGCTAATTGTTGGAATAATACATTATTACTATGCTGGAATGGCTCTTGGAAGTGCAGCTCTCGTGTGTAGCCTGGCGGATTAACCATTTCAGCTGATTCAAATTGTTTGCAATATCTACTCGGGCTTACCTATTAAGAACCATTACCAATAAGGATATGAGTTGAAATACTGATCAATACACTGAAAGCATTTTCCACCATTTTGGATACTGGTTAAAGTCAAGTTCGAAACGCTTTCTAAAAGTTTAGTCTGTTCGGAATTTATAATCACTGGTCACTTTACGTTTCGCATTACAACTTTTCTACAGCTGGAACAATCCTTTCACTCTATTTGTAATCATATGCATTTGTATGATCTATAACTTTGTGAAGATGGCCATTGAAACGTGCAGCCAATGAGAAGTTACAGCTTCACATGAGATATTGAGCCTGATTCATGTTGGTGAAGAGTTCAGTTCAGTTGGAATAAGATGCATAGGGAGATATCCGTGTCAGATTTCACAACCATCCTCTGGTTCAGAGGAAGCACCAGGGTTTTTGCGATGATTTGGATGCCACGTTAATTTGTCAGTGTATGTTTTATCTCATGCACAATGGAGTTATGGCACAAAAGAATCGACAGGAACCAATTAAGGACCGCCTCACCGACCAACACATGGCAAAACATCGTATGTATGACTCTCAACCTCTTTATGTTTACATGTCTGCTTTGCTAGTATCATCAGCCATGTCCACCAACGTTTGTTACCTCATAGTCCTTTTAGATATTTTTTCACTCAAACTAGAATCAAAACCATGCACATATTATCTATAACACTACACACTATTTAAGTTCTAGTTACACTGAAACTTTGCTTGATAGAGTCTCAAATAAATTGGTCGGAATACAACTTCTGTCAAAGCATGCGTTTTGTTTCACTCTAACTAGACTTAATAATCTGTATCTGTGCATATTGATTCTGGTTATCGTGAACCACAGAAGCCATGTAGTCTTATTTTCATCCTTGGTTAACGTAAAAACCGAAAAAGAAGCAAAAGCTAATTTCAGCGATGTTTTGCTCTCTTTATCTGTTCTGCTTTGTGATGCAAAACTCTGACAAGAAGATTTAGATGAAAATCGTGAAAAATATGTTTACTGCATGCCTATTCAGCAAACTGAAGTGTTCTTCAAGTAATGCATGCGAAAGAGAAGATGTGCCTAATATGATTAAATTCTGAGTAAACTTCGGTTTATTTTAATGGATTTAGCTTCAATCTAATGGATCTGTAACAGAAGTACTGACGTGGGAAATGCATGATTCCCCGTTAGCGGTTGTCTAAATCATGCATGAAAAACACATGAATAGCAATAATGACTGAATTTCCTTTTTGAATTTAATGGAGAAAGACTAGTTCTTCTACAGTTGGGATCCATCTGGCAGTTTTGGTAAAGGTGCCACATTTGTTAATGGAATTTGGTGTTGCGTGGTCATGCATGCTCTTCCTTAGCCTTGCCTGTATGGATAAAGTTGGAAGAAGCCTAAAGGAGTAGAAACCAGATTCTTGTATGACAGTATATCCTTTGCTTGCAGACTTCCTTCCAAAGAAGTGATTAACGGAGGAAGCCTAATCCACCTTAAGGTGGTGGCAAACAGTTTGCAGGAGGATTGTTCAGTATCAGAAGCAAAAGGAAGGCAAATTTCCCTCAAAACATCAATTTGCCTTTCTCTGAAGAAATACCCCAAAATACCATTTTGCTGGCAGATATTTCAAGAAGCCACTTTTAAGCCATAAATCTGCCCCTTCACCGTTCATATATATGCTCACATTCTTTTTATGTTGTCAAATTGCTGAAAAGGAGAAATAACATGAGAAAGTTTCGCTTTCCCATATCGATAATTATACATTTCTACTCCATTAGACTTCTCACAAGCATAAGATGCATGAAAACTGTATAGACCACTTTCCTGTTCTCACACTAACCAATCTAACATATTCCTGGATTAGATCGACCTGAATCACCCATTGTATCTTCTCCACTCTTCTATCCCACTTCCTTGTGGTAGGCTCCTTCAGATAGCTGTCCTCAAAACTCCTAAGTAGACATTTTCTGGGTAGATGTTCGACTTTTCTCTGGTTTTGATATCATGTAGCTCTTTGGTCTATACAAAGGATGTTTTCAATGGGATGTAGGGATTTGAGGGTAGAGTTAGACTGGTAAACAACATGATGTTGACTATGGTATAGGGTCACGAAGTTGGGTAGAAGTAGACCATAGAGACTGTCGGTGTGGATATTGTACTTCAGTAAATCCTTTTTTTGTGGAGACTCGACCCCACATATTTGAATCATTCTGCTCGTCCTAGGAAATAGTCGATTTGCTTTCTATCACTTGATCCTGTATTTCCCTCCAACCAGGAAAAAGGACTTGGTTGAGGTTGTAAAGCATCACTGACAACACAGGGTCCTGCCATCTTCAAAGTGACGGAAGGGTTTGAACATATGATAGGCCTACATGAGTATCTGCTCTGAAACAACATCTTGGGACATATGAATAAAGACTTAGTAAAAGCTTTTACTTGAATTTTGCAATGCAAATGCACTTGGCAATGCTGTGCAAATCTGAAGTAAAAGCATTTGCTGTCTTTATACATATGACCCATTAATTGTCTCTAAGGGATCTTATGTCAGTACGTCCAAGTCGTGATAGGTGAAATCTCCAATGGAACACAATTTGAGTGTTTCTGGGAATTTGTAGCTACCCCAATTTAAGCAAACATATTTCAGCCACTTAAAAAAGGTAGTTCAGATTCCTACTTTGGCCCAGTAGGCCTAAGGTTTCGGCACGTTTTGACAGTTGAGCCTTAAAAAAGGGTTTTAATTTCTGCTATGCACTTCTGACATATCTAACATATAGGAAGTCAACTTCCAAAACTTCCAAAACATATAGGAAGTCAACTTCCAACTTCTGACATATCTAACAGGCCTTGTACCATTGTTACTCATTGTTTTATACTAAGACTCTCACCTATAGTTAGAACACTAATAAATCAGTGTTGCCTGTTAACATTTCATGGAGTTACCTGCTTTCACACACTGCATGAAGGATAACTTCCTGATGTTTAACCCATTATCACTAACTAACAAACCCATCACCTGAGCCAAACATTTCAATTTTCTTTTCGTACATGTTGTGTCTCCACCAAATAAGAGCTATCATATTGTTGATAAAAACTTGATAGCATTATTCTTAGCAACGCTTATTTCATTTTCCCCACTAACCGCAAAAAGAGTGATCTAAAAATTGAAATTGACTTTGCCGTGGCTGAATCATGTATAGGGAGCATGCAGGTGATGTCATATAGGGAGCATGCAGGTGATGTCATTGCATTATATCGTACCTTAAGAGAGACGGGTTGTGACCCATACATGTACACCGATACGCTATAGAAAATGGCACCCTTTCATGTCGGGGGACAGACATTTTGGTCTGTCCCCCTCCATGGCGGGTGCCATTTTCTTAATGTCATCAGTCTATATCTGCCCTATTGGATGGCAAATGACGTTGTCGACCCACATGGTGCATTTTGTCGTCGGCGCAAATGGAGTTTGTGTGACTTCAACCATGACGTGATCTTCACATGGCACACATTGTCCTGGACGTCAGCATGGTGGACCGCCAGTCAAACATGACGTCACAACGAGCCAGTGCACTGCTCTCTCTACTGGCGAGCGAAACAACACAGTCAACTTGCCATACCTCTTGTGCATACTATCACTAGCAGTATTTGATGTCATCAATGCAATTAAAGTTATAAGTTCTCCGCCTCTCTCCCAATCAATATCTTTCTCTTACTAATCATCAGTATGCGGTGGCTTTCACGCTGTAGTTACAGAGTCGGGGCCATCTGACACTATAATCACCATTTCCTTTCTATCAAGTTAGAATTCAATATATTGGTCCTGTTATTCTAATAGGGGATAATTGTATGACACATAAATTGACCATCCTCATGTATCGACATTATGGATACAGGGAAATCAATTGTCGTAGGCGTCGACGGTTTGTTTTAACACTGCTGGTGCAAGATACAGCTGGACGGACAAGCTCATCCTCAAGTCATGTGCCTTATGGAATAAGGAAGATGAAACTTTACATAACCATTTCTATTCTGAATCTGGTATAGTCACAGTGGAATCTGGTATAGTGGGACAGTGATGCAGAATCCCAAGATTTTCGTCATGATGTTTTCAAGTGAAATTGCGATAACAATCTATGAGATAAGTTAGATCTAAACCAGTATTTTCTATCTTTGCTCTTGCCTCAGGGAGTTAGAGTTTTAAAAAGTTTTAATTGATCAAAAATCTCGGTTTTCAGCTTTCAATGATTTCTCTTTCTTTTTCGACTTAGCCAATTTTCTTGTATATCTTGTTTTGAAAACGTACCCTCTGTATGTTGATGCCTCAGGCAAAATCTATTGATTATACTTCTTATAAAATTTCTCATTAGTGAAGTACTTCAAGTGCAACTGAAATGAGAACTTGAATGTTCTTTATCTTTGAAATACTATCTGTGATGAGACTGGCAGTATCCTGAGTTTGGCAAGTAACCCATCAGAGTTGTCATCATAGGCTTTACCTTCAAACCCAAAAAGATCACTTAGGTCTTCTGAGCAACCTTATCAGTTGATCAGTGATGTTTGTATATTTTGTGAAGAACTTCAAAGATATAATGCTGTTAAAGTAAGACTCTGTTGGAAAAATGCCTCTAAATTTGAGCGCATTCTTGAATTTAGTCATTGTATCACTTTGATATGAATTTCACTTGTGGTTTTTGCTGAAAAGTGTCTTCTGATCTATCCTTCATTAGGCCTATGATTGTTTGGCTTCTGCTCTGTCTTTGTGCCTTAACACTTTTGTTACGTGGGACCCCGTCACCGGGTCATCCAAACCCCCACGAAATTTCCGTGGGACCCGGTCACCGGGTCCTGTATAATGGAAGGTTTAAGTTAGAACAGATTTTTGTTAAAACAGCTTACGGATAAAACAGTTGTGAAAGTATGGGCCTCCGTAAGCTGGTGACCATACATACCAGTTACGAAAGGGTCACGACCGTAACAGTGTCAGAATTCTGTTGTTCTCCTTTATTTCTTCTCTTGGGAAGAGCAAATCAGATATGACCAAACTGATTCTTAAATCTACATCACAAAAATCAAGTATCTAATGCTTCATCAGATGAAGGACCACTTCATATTATGAAGATGTTTTAAACACTTCTCATAGAGACTCGGTACATCTGTGCTTTCAACAGATGCTGAGGCTCCCGCAGAGTTAATACCGTAGTGTTAAATTTTTTTCCTCCACTGTGTTTTCTAATTCTCTGGCATGTACCCAGGCATGGTTCTTCTCTGAGTAGAAATACAAGTTAAGGGTAATTTAAACTTTTCCTTCTGCTTATTTCTCTGAGCAGACTTCACTGCGATGTCTTTCAGGAACGTGCAAATGTGTGTGGTTTTAGCTCCATATGCTGCATGTAGGGATGGATTCCTGTACCGAGCTTCAGTGAAGATGAAGTTCTACACCTGTTTTGGTGACAGCTACCTGCCATGTTGTTTACTACAGAGCATATTAAGTAACATGCAGCAAGCTAATTAGTCTCCGGGTAATGTACGTGCCTTTGTGTCGGCCTAACATTATAGGCTACAAGTTTACTCTCCAGTGACTGAACCAGATATGCAAAAAAACGAAACAATGTTACAGTCTTTATTCGTCTAAAAATGGTGGAAATGTCAAATGTTGTTCTATCTGAAGTTCTCTTGCCGATCATATTGCGTTGTGACTAAGCCTTCTAATTTGGTGACCGGTTTGTTTCCACGCCGGCTCTCTTGTCCTGCATACACATCCATTTACTGTCTTCTTATCCATAAAATGCGAACAGTTTGCTATAGCCTACAAGTGTTGTATAAAAATAACCAACAACCAAACACCATTGTTGTGAACTAATACACCAAGTCGGAAAAAGAGGCGTGCTATTAATTAGTTGAGAAATGTTGCAAGTTTGTGGTGTGCGTTCTTTAATGGTATTATTCCATTAGGAGGAATTTGTAAAAATTACTCATATTGGAACAACTTTGGTGTATGTTGCAACTTTAATTGATAAAGCAGAATGTTGAGGTAAATGTATCTATTAAATCTCATTAGCATTGTCTCCATTAACCCTGTGACGTTCAGTGACTTTGGTCGGGTTTTGCCAGACTTGGTCACATTTGGTAAGAAGAATGTGAATTTAGATCTAATGCAGCACTAACACTGAATTTGGAAATAAACCCACTAGTGATGAAAATTGTTTTAATTTGAATGTCTGAATCATAACTTTGGGTACACTCATTGCTTCACTCACAGCAGTTAGTGAATAATTGAAAAAAATTCGTGAACATAATTTTCAGCTGATGCTACACTGCTGAGATGATGCAAAGTGATGATGATTTAGCCTACCCTCAGGCAATGAGAAGCTAGTCTTATTCTGTTACTAGTTTTATTGGAATTCATGCTAATATTGTCGATATGATAACGTTCAATACTACACGTCGTTGACCGTGTAATGAGAATTTATTCGATAAAAACTCAAGAGATGCTAAACTAGTTGATCTGATGTTAGTGCTCTTAGCACAGGTAGCTGTGGGTCGATTAGGATATAGCAAGTGGAAGTTACATTACCGTACGGTAAATGCTAATCTAAAATGTTTCATCATCATGAAAAAAGCTGATGTGGTGTGAAGGGAAAACTTATCTATTTTTATTTGCATAAACTGAGGAAGGGTAAATGCATCTGTGAAGGAAATATTTTTAATTTCCTACTCAATGATGCTGAGCGATTTTGCCAACAAGGCCCCAAAAGTGAGGGAAATTTGTTAGGAAAGTTTCTAAATTCTCACAAACAGTTTTGTTGTTATGGATGTACGTAGTTGTCAGTTTTTAGCCCGCTTGGCCGCAAGGCCCAGCAGGGCTTATGCTGTGGTTGGGGTCATTGAGTGGTGGTCTGTCGTGCGTCAAGACGTACATACGTACGTACGTAAGTACGTCCGTAAACTTTGGTTTGTTAGCGCTTTAGCGCCTTTATTTTTTGACGAATCTTTTTGGCCTTTGGTGGGTGTATATATGGGCCTAAGATCTAGGTCGAGTTCGACTTTGAGCACGGTTGGATTCCTATTTTGGCCTCCAGGGGGCGTTTTGTGCATCCGTAAACTTTGGTTTGTTAGCGCTCTAGCGCCTTTATTTTTTGACGAATCTTTTTGGCATTTGCTGGGTGTATATATGGGCCTAAGATCTAGGTCGAGTTCGATTTTGAGCACGGTTGGACTGCTATTTTGGCCTCCAGGGGGCGTTTTGTGAAAAATTACAAAGGGCTATATTTTGATAATGGTTTGAGTTATCGTGTTGAAACTTTGTACACATGTACCTCAAGGTTATAGCAACTTACAGATAGCATTTCGGTGAAATCTGATTCTTGACATTGCCACCAGGGGGCCAAAACCAAAATCACCTAAAGTGCCAATTCTCCCTAACTACGAGACGGATCTTCATCAAATTTTTATCATGGGTATATCTAATGAGGATACATAACACTATACCCCAGTTTTTAATTTGACCTAATTTTCACGGTCACAGAGGTCAAAGTTTGTCTGAAGTTACGAAATTGGCACTTCTTGTAATGGTTTCAGCTATTCCTTTGAAACTTTGCACATATCTACCTCTAGGCTATAGCAACTCACACACAAAATTTTGGCGAAATCTGGTTCTTGACTTTGCCACTAGGGGGCCAAAACTAAAAACGGATCTTCATCAACTTGTTATCCAATGATACTTTTATATGGCAATTTGGCATGTTTGTACTTTTTATACGATATGGCTTAAGTGAGATTGCTGATGATTCGTACAACTATGCTGTCAAGCCAAGCGGGCACAGTGCCATTGGCACTATTTTTTTCTTGGCATTGGGTGTGCCTGGATAGTTGCCTTGATTTCATGACGAATGCGGATGTGCCGTGTTTTCATGACCAAACTACTCACAGTCAAGACATTCAACTTGCAGCTTAAAAAGCACGTTTGGCTTTACAGATATTAAGTGTCACTCCATTCGAAGAAGATCAGTCTTACACACCTCGAACTTTACAACACATCGTAAGAATTTCAGATATCATCAATGTGGATGAGGCGTCCACGTTATCAGCTTTCAGTAGTTTTATGAAAATTAAGATGTAAGCACCACAGTCCTTAAGAACTGGTAAAAAACCTATCAAAATGGTAACCCAACCAATCATTGGGAAAGCACAGTCATCAAGTCATGAGAATGATTTATTTCCAATATCGCTGTCTTCCAGATGAGTGATTGAGAAGCTGAGCCCTCCTCACCTCAGATGACGGCGAGTCATTTTGTCATGTTCCCGAATGATTGATGGCATCCAACATCGGAGCAATATAGTCATATCTCTTTTATCTCATGTTTGTTTTTTGAGAAGGAAGGTAGCATGTGGAGATGGGACCAAATCATTGTATTGAAACCCTTGCAGCTACTGTAGTTTGGCTGCCTCTAACTAACAGAGGACCTGCTCCAAAATCTTTGCAATCATCGTGGTGCTGATTGCTGTCGCCTTTTCACCAACATTTTAAATCCTATGTGTATGATGGTGTGACCGGTTTTCCTGGTACTAAGCCATGTAGGCCTAAGACTTTACCGCCCGATTGTGGCATTAGTCACTTTGCGTCCGTATTTATTTTGTTATGTGTCGAAAATAGAGATATTAATTTACCGTGAAATGTTTTCGTGAAATGTTTCACGGGCGCGCGCGTGAATAAACGTGAACGAACGGGAAAAACGGGAGTACCACGAAAACTGTTCTGCCCCGAAAACTGGTCACTCCATCATACATGTGATCCCTCACCAGCAAACCAGCACACCAGCTCGACCACCAGGCCAAGACATAACCCGTCACCGAGGTGAAGTTTCTTTTGATTACTTTCATTACTCAGTCCTTGTCAGTAACTTGCATCTGGTCCTCTGTCAGTGGCACTTTTTGTGGTGCACTCTTCCAGACCCTTGTATTCTGTACCAAACAATGAATTCAACTTAGTTTAAGATCCTTGATTACTCTGCTTTACAGGATGGCATTTATGGCAACATTTACTCAAAAGCAAACTGTTGAGTTATGATAACAGCTTCATCTTACCAGTAAAAAGACTTACACATGTCTGGTTTTATGCAAATGAACCAGCAAACATTCCTTGCTGTGTTGATGCATGTCAGAATCTCATCATGTCATTATCTAATGGATTGGCTCGGAAATCTTTACACCATTAGGAAGTGCTCAGTGGACTAATTTCCTTTGTCGTGTTTAAATATTCATGAGATGAGTAGGTGACAGTTCAGATTTACAAATGACCTGGTATGAGAAATATCACACCAACAAGACAACTTGGCACATTTTTGCACGTAACTTTTAATCACCAGCACTCAGGGGCAGCACGCCTTAATTTTAATCGCCAGCACTCAGGGGCAGCACGCCTTAATGACTAGGCCAAATTCCCATCTTCATTAAAGATTGTTCAATGACCAATGACCTAACTTTTAAGGGGGATTTTTGGTTCATTTAAAAAAAGCATTACCATCAAGGTGGTGAGGACCAACCACACTAGTTTGCATTTGATTTGGGTACTGAACTTTTAAGGGGGATTTTGGTTAAAAAACCCACTAATATCAAGGTGGTGAGGACAGACTAGTTTGCATTTGATTTGGGTACTGCACTTTTAAGGGGGATTTTGGTTTTAAAAAACCATTACTATCAAGGTGGTGAGGAATAAACAGACTATAGTTTGCATTTTATTTGGGGTACTGAAGTTGCAGTTTGCATGAATAAAATATTCCTTTTAAATGCACTTTCATGTGTTCTATGTCAGATTAGAGCAACTGCAGTCATTTCTGAAATCCTCTTTTGAGTTTGTGAAGCGTATCTCAATGTATTTAGTTGTGGAAGAAACATTTTCGTACTTGCTATACAGTACAGGTCACAATTGACCTCCCTATGGCTTCGCGTAAGTTACGCGTAACTTACTCGTAACTCACGGCTTTGGTTTCGCGTAACTCACTGCGAAACTCGCCAAAATCGCGTAACTCGCCTCGTAAATCGCTGCGTAGCTAGCGAAATTCGCATAACTCACCACGTAACTCACCTCGTAAGTTACACATACCTTACGTGAATTTAGGGATGTCAATTGTGACCTGTACTGTAGGTCCAGGTTTTGGCAAGTGACAGTTGTATTGTGTAATTCTAAAAATAGATAAGAGAGGAATACTCTACTGCTGCTTATGTAAGATGCCTGCAAAGCAATGGTGATTGCTCCCTAGTTGCTGTTTGTGCCAGTGTTTGAACACTAGCAGTAGCGGGTATGATGAAACTCCTCAATCAGCTTGTGGTGAAGAGAATTATAATGAGTGGCCCTCCTCTACGAGAATCCACAGTCAATATCTATCCTAATTAAACATCTTCAAAATCCCATCAAATTAAAACTCAAGCACTTTATTGAAGTCAAAATTGATAATGAAGTCTACCATAGAACATTGAAATTTTGCAGCAGTTGATGAGGTTTTTTTGCTAAGTTCTATATATGAAGCGCCGTATTTTGAATTAAGATTTCATGATTTTGTACTCCACAAATAACTCAAGAATTCTCTTGAGATAAGCTTTTGACAAATATTTTCCATTTAGCTATTTTGAAAATTTCATTGCTGTATATGTTGCTACTCTTGTGGTTCTTACTTAGTGGTTGCAGTATGATGATTAAGAGAAATGGCTAACTCTTATGGTTTTGGTGTGTGGGTTCATAAATATCAAGAAGTCAACTTCCAGAATCTTGCGAATTTTCGACCCCAACCGGGGTCTTCCACAGGCACTTTTCAGTTGGAGAGACCATCTTTTGGATAGGTGTGTGGGTTCAATATTGAAATATTAAGCTGCAGCTTATGGGAATTTGTGTGGGCCATTCCACTCATTCCAAAACGAATGTAGTATTGTAGTATTGCTTTAACGGTGACAAAACATTTGTATTCTTGCAGTTGTTCACTCGATCAGCTACTCAGGGGAGCCCTAGGCTTGCTGTTAAGAACCCATTTCTTTGAATGATGTTGTTTTCATTCTTTGCCTTTTCTCTCCTAGGGTCAGGGTAGTGCAGGCCGGAGCTTATTATTCCATGGGGATGTCGTGTTGGTTTCATCGTGAAACTTATTTGCCTCTAAAGGCTAAATCTTCATGACAAAACAAACACTTTTCGCATAAGTGGGAAGCAGTGGCCTCTCCATCAACAAAAAGAAGCCTCATTCAACTTTTATCACTTGTGGAGCTTGGTTTCTTCCGAGTAAATGGTCATCATGAAAGACACTCTGGAACACTGTAGTGGCCTCTGTTTGTGATAGGGTAGTAAAAGTACTCTGTCAGCTGACAAGAAAGTGCCTCGGATGATACTTAATGGAAAGACAAGATAGTAGCCTTTTTCTCGCTGAAAGTGATTTCACTTTTGCTACTGGCACTGCTAATGTTCACCAGAAGGAGGGTTAAAGCGATGTGTCAGCCAAAAAATTTGAATGCAAAAGGGGACGAATCTTTGTTTACAAACACTCATTTCCTGCATTCTGATTGGCTGTGAGGGCAATGTTTACAAACATCATCCTTCTGTTTACAAAATGACTGTCGATTCGCTTTAACCTGCTCTTGCTGGGAAAACTCCCTGAAGTTTCAGTAACTCTATTCCATGATATCTTCCACTTAATACGATTATATTCACTTCCATTGAACATAAAACTTGCTATGTAGTGACTTTGTGAAAGCACTTGAACTTAATTTTTTTCACCAACAGTTGTTTACTCTTGCATGAAAAGAAAGATTGGTCTCAAACTTCAAAGCCATATTCTTAGTTATCTTGCTGTGTCAACTTTGTGCAAACCCACAACAGAACAGTAATGTTGTGGTATTCCCTTCAGAATCATTTATCATGCAGGTCTCCGAGATAACCCAGCTTCTTTTTGATTTTGTTACAGAGGCGGCAGTTTCCCATGTTATTCAAGAGTGAAAACATCATCCTAAAATAAAAATGATTCAAGAGCGAAAACATCATCCTAAAATAAAAATGCTTCAAATATCAAACATTGGGACCATGAAAATTGATATGAGTGTTAACCAGCAACCAAAGGAAGATTCCATTTGTCATTTTGTCATTTATGTCACCTGAATAGAGAAAAAAATTGTTTCATGTATAAAGGCAGTGGTAGGACATGATCAAGATTTTTATACCAGACTTTCAATGCTATGTTTTCTTTCCCTTCCCTTTGATATTTTTTAAGTAACCTGGGTGTCATATGTGAAAATAATCCCATCCCGCTTTCAGCTTTGTGTACAAACATAAACAAAATAATGTACTTTATGTTTAGGGATATACATGTATCTAAGTTGGGCGGGTCTGCAATTTAGCCGAGTTCTTATATTTCCATCGTCATAACTACTTCTAATAATTGCGCAATTCAGTGTTTTTTGGTGGAATTCATAACATTTTCGAGCCTGTGGACACATTTTGATCAACTTACTATCTCCTTCTTTCTATCACTCGTGGGCGACATTACAATAACACACACATGATTTGTTGATAAGAAATACAATTTGTGAAGCAATGAGTTTCGGATTAGATTTTTATTTTCATCATTACATTTCTCGTCGGCAAGGTCATCCATGTGTCCTTCGATGACAGTAGATAGTTTCAAAATCAACAAGGTCTTCATCCAGTCAGTCACCATTGCCTCAGAATACATAGTAGGTTCTGCTCTTAATCCAAAGTTGACCCCCTGATGGAGTCAAAATAATTGAAACAGTCAAAATAGCTTGCTTTGCTTCTACAGGGATATAGCTCCAAAATGTTACTGGGCCATAGTGGACTACCACAACCTAAAAAGTCAAAACAATAAGTCTCAAGTTGGAGTAAAAATTTGGCCAAGAATATTATCAAAGCCATATATTATGGATGAATGCATTGATTTCTGCCTCTCCTCTGTAGTAAAAACAAATTTTTGAGCCAGCAGCCAGAGGCAACAACTGTAGCTCATAAAGATGTGTGAGCAGAAATCGATACCAAGATCTGATGTTTGCATTTCTGCTGGAATTGCTCTTGGCAATATTCCCATCCTTGATATCTGTTGCACATAATTTCTTTAAGCGGTTTTTGTCTTGGCACCTTCTTGTGATTTTATCCATTCTGTTCCTTCGGTGTGAATCATCTAGAACTTTTAGAAAATAGCATTGTATGAAGGAAAACGACTTTTTTCTGCTTGATGCCTTGATTTGCGAACTTGGGACTTGACCAGTGAGACTAAGGGCCGTATGCACGGGTCGGACTATAGAGGCCTTGCAGTATGACGTCATCCTGACGGCCATGCTGGAGGGCACAGAGGTATGAGCCGACCGTGACGTGACTTGTGTGAAGTGCGCCACGCCACTGTTGACGTAACGTCATTTGGACATGCACGGCTCATTTCGCTGCGCCTCTGCAGCATGTGCCCCCAGCATGGTGGCTTGTGACGTCATTTTCAAGGCCTCTATTCATCATTTCCACGACATAACTCCGACAGTGTCGACCATTGCTGACGTCGCCGTAATGACGCAAAGGTGGTGGGCAAAATTCATTGCTTTGCTGAAGAAAGCTGTTGGGCAAAACGCGCAACGTCACAGAACGACGTAGGCCTGGACCTACATCATGGATACGATGAATACATAGCCTAAAGTATAGCTTAAGTTAGACTTTAACTTTTCTCAATGCTACAAGCAAAGAGAGACTTTAATGAAAGTGTGGCTGAAGTCCGACCCGTGCATACGGCCCAACAATGGTGACCAAAACAGGTTGATCCAGGTTGGACTTGATCCAACCAAACAACTGTCTGGATGGTAACTGTCCTTGGCAGACACACAACATCAGTCCAGTTTCCAGACTGTTAACTAGATTTCACTCCTGATTGACACGATGGTCAAGATATACAATGTTGAGCCTAGACTAGTAAGACTTCGATGATCCAGTGACTTGATTAGTCAGATTTAGCCTGTATCGTGTTGGAATGGTCTGGTGGCTAGGGTCGGGGTCTTGCAGAAGCAAGTCTAGACTTGTCTAGACTTGCCAAAATATTCACTGTCTTTTATACTCAGAAAAACGGCGACTGAAGACAACTAGAAGCAACGGCCGGCAACGAGTAGAACATGAGCAACTGGCTGGAACTAGCGGCAACGGTTGGCAATAGCGTTGCCGGGGCGTGCACATCGGCCTGTTTGAGCATCTGATCAGTTGCTGCTGTTTCTAGCCAGTCGCCCACCGTTGCCGGAAACGCCATTGCCTGTAGTTGCTTCCAGTCGCAAGGTCGATGTGCGCTAGGCTTTAATCAGATTCAAAGGGGTAATTCTATTGAATGAATTCAGAAATGAAGTTATATTCAACCATATTTATTATGGTTTCTTATTGCAAAAGAAGTCACGATGGCACTCTATCAAATTGTGAATGTAACTTTCCAATTGTTCCTGCCCATAGTTTTAACTTGCTCAGCGGGCACTCTCTTGAAAGTCAATCTAAGGATCAAATCCCCATCACTTCACAGGGATGTGTTTACCAGGCGGTCTTCTGTCGGTGTCATTTTTATGCAAGATGGGTTATTGGTTAGCGCAGCATGACTAGCCTATCAATTATTATGCTATTGGGATCGCCTTCAAGGCGCCCGGCTCTGCGGATATGTCTTTGTTTAGTTGTTTACAATGTACAGTGTTGCCGAGGGCTATCTTGTTAGTATTTGCCACATTGGTTTTGGGAAACGACTTCAGTTCCTTTTGACGTTTGACATTTTGACATTCTATTGTGGTGTCTGATCTTTAGGTCCTAAACCTACCGTTTTTGAGGGAGATCTATGATGGAAGCATACCACATCCTCCCAGGCTTTGGTCTCGCTCCTCTTCATACACTCACACACAAAGAAGAGGAGTGCGGTAAAAACCCCTGCTGTGGGAGGATGGCATATCAAGACAAGTCTTATACAAAGTATCTGGAAAATTGGGTATGACATTCTGTAAATTATTAACCCCTCAGTGCAGGAATGTTTACACTAAGGCAGTTGTGGTTTGTCAGAGCAATGCTTTGCAAGTGAAAAATGATCTTGGTAAGGGAGACATTTAGTTCCATTGTTTGCAAACAGTCCATCTGAAGAGATAAAGTTATCAAGCTTCCTCGGCCCGTCAAATTTTAAAATCATTTTGGTTGTTAAACTTAGGGCATTATAGCTACTCATTCAAACAATATTGGGCGATATTAACGATATGTAGGAGGGAACCGGAGCCCCGGAGAAAACCTACGATGTCGAGGAGAGATCGCCCTCTCTACCACATAAAGCCACTTGCACGACCGGGGATCGAACCTGCGACCTCAGTGGTGGCAGGCGCCGATGTTTCCACTGCACCACCCTGACACCCCATTTTGGTTGTCACTGAAACTAGCTTTAACATTCTCCATCAAGAAAGAAGTTAGCTGATGATCAGTTATTGCTTTTGGTTAATGAATCAAGAACAATTACACAGAGCACCTCCATTTATTATTGGAATAATAAGTAGATTGTTGTGTTTTCAAAATCCATGTTGTTTGGGGAACATCTTTTATCCATTTTGCGCAAATATCAGAAATTATAAATCCTGTTAGTTGCCTGGGAGGTCGTTAAAAAACGATATAATCATCGGAAAAGTTCAACATGATGGGATTTGGATTGCAACAAGACAAGATGAAGTGTGCTTTTATCAGGATATCATGTCTGCTATATTTTGAAAATCAATTTACTGATACAGGGTGAAGTGTTTTATTGGTTTTCAAAGTTTAAAGTGCAATGAAAATTAATAGTTTCTATTTCACACCTTATTTCATGGAACGAAACTCATGAATTTTGAGAGTATCAAAACAGTTTTCCATTGATTATCTTAAGCAATTCTAAAAAAGTTAAAGTTAAAGTTTGGGTTTACAGTCTGATATCAACAGCGGTAGAGGTGTCATCCGACTTTACACTTTAACCCCAGTCTATCCTGAAACCTTTCAGTAGAACTCAAATGAGCTGCTCATTCAGCGCTACAATACGAGCATTTCCGACCGGTACCCATTTATACACCTGGGAGGAGAGAGGCCAGTGAGGCAAAGTCTCACGCCCAGTGGGATTCGAACCCGGGACCCTCTGACCGCTAGTCGGAGGCCCGAACCACTACGCCACTGTGGCTCCCCAGATTCTGCCTGAAAATCCTAATGTTCTGCCTTTTGATTTCTATAGACAATATATTTTACAAAAAAATAACCCACGGGGGCTCCTTACCTCGTATTGATGACTCGTATTTATAAGGGCAAAAGATATGATTATTCCACATCCTTCCACTTTGCAAAATCTGCTTATTTCGTTATTATTGCATCATTCCCGCTGGGATAATTGGTCATGTGAACGCATCACTGAGTCTCGAATTCAATCTGGCCGTCATTCAGAAAATATCTCAATTCCTGTTATAGATTGGCACAAAATGAATCTCCCAAAATCCCTCTGCACTCGTGGCATGTATTAGACGGGTACCTTCAAAAATACCTAGTTTCGGCCGGATCGGACATCCAATATGGCCGCCAGGTGGCGTAACCTGAAAATCATCCTAGTGCTATAATTCAGGAACGGCCTGACCCAGAGTGCTCAAACTTGATATTTACCTCCCTCTTGATGACCTTTACAAGCACGTCAAATTTCGGCCTGATTAAACTTCCAATATGGCCACCAGGTGGCATAACCCCAAAATCATCAAGTGTGCTATAACTCAGGAATGACTTGACCCAGAGCACTCAAATGTGCTATGTGGCTCCCTCTAGATGACCTTTATGTGCATGTGAAGCTTTGGCCTAATCAGACATCCAATATGGCCACCAGGTGGCATAACCCAAAAACCATTGAAGTCCTGCAACTTGTGAATGACTTGACCCAGATTGCTCATAACTGACATGCACCTCTCTTTGTCATTACACTATTATGTTCAAACGGGTGAGCACATGGTCCATGGAGCATTTCATTGATGAGTATTGTCCCACCCAATGAAAGTTCGGCAGGGATGTAGAGAAACGTCCGTCAGTCAGTCTGTTAGTCCATGCGGACCTACAGCTTTGCCACGAACCCAGCTTTCGGGTCAGTATTTTCAGGCCAGGTGTCTGAGCAGTCAAAGGTGTGTCGCACACCGCACCCATCGTAATGTGACCTTTGACGTTCACCCTTTGATGTTTGACGCAAATATTCCTTCAGGCAAATGTCAGGTCTATAACATTGCACCGAAGGCAGATTTTGGGTCAATACAACATGTATTTTTATTTTCAGGGAAAGTTGAGCAGTCAAACGTCTGCTCCAGCCACACTCATCGCAACGTGACCTTTAACCTTGCCCCTGTGACCATTGACGCAAATGGCCTTCCGGCCTATAATTTGGCAACAAATCCAGATTTTAGGTCAGTATTTTCAGGGTATGTGTGTGACCACTGAGCAGTCAACGGGCACGGTGTGTTGCGCACACTATTGTATCTAAACCTGTACCTCTGCGTTGACCCTGTGACTTTTGACTCGAATTCATAAAATACAAAATGTATCTGAAACTTTTTCAGTTCCTTTTAAATATTTTCAATTTGTACTTGCAGTTACTTCATCTCGGACAGGGCGCAATGATTTCACTGGATACATACCTGCTGCCCTCCCACCCACCCACCAGCAAGGCATCACATTCATGCCAAAAACAAATTGCTGAATGCCATGAAAATGACCAGCAGTTTGTCTGCCCCACAGGAAATGCAGCTTATATCAAGTCAAAAGGCACCAATGAACAAGACATCAAATTGGATGCAAAAAGTGAATTCTCACACAGAATTGTCTGGACCAAACTATCGAAGCTGTCAACGAAGCTCCTGACAACGATAATTTGCATGATGACAGATTTTGTAAAACATTGAACAATTTCTGCTTTTGTGATATGACCATATTCTCGTCACATACATATTCACCTGCGTTGGCAGAACCAATTGTAGTCAGTAAACTCATTTCCATGTTCACTTGAGCCTCAAAAGTTTGCATTTTCACGCCAACAGAGTTACACCGTGGGCGCCGCCGACGTGACATGACGTCGTCCTTTCACGCAGTGGTCCCCAACCAACGTCATGGATCTGTAGAATAAAAATCATTTCTCCAAGCTTACTGTCATGCCTGTGTCGTGTGTGTTACCACTTATTCCTTCACTTGAACGCAACCAAACAACAAACTGCATGGCAGTCAGGAGCATATGCTACGCTTTGCGTTGCTCTTGTTGTTATGGATGTAGTTTTCAGTTTTTTTCTTGGCATTTGGGTGTGCCTGGATAGTTGCCTTGATTTCATGACGAATGCTGATGTGCCGTGTTGAGCCATTCATGACCAAACTACTCACAGTCAAGACATTCAACTTGCAACTTAAAAAGCACGTTTGGCTTTACAGATATTAAGTGTCACTCCATTCAAAGAAGATCAATCTTACACACCTCCAACTTTACAACACATCGTAAGAATTTCAGATATCATCAATGTGGATGAGGTGCCCACGTTATCAGTTTCAGTAGTTTTATGAAAATTAAGAT
This sequence comes from Notospermus geniculatus, assembly GCA_002633025.1. Classification (NCBI taxonomy): domain Eukaryota; kingdom Metazoa; phylum Nemertea; class Pilidiophora; order Heteronemertea; family Lineidae; genus Notospermus; species Notospermus geniculatus. The sequence continues at coordinate 172,841 of NMRB01000724.1, forward strand.
GTAAGCACCACAGTCCTAGAACTGGTAAAAAACCTATCCAAATGGTAACCCAACCAATCATTGGAAAAGCACAGTCATCAAGTCATGAGAATGATTTATTTCCAATATCGCTGTCTTCCAGATGAGTGATTGAGAAGCTGAGCCCTCCTCACCTCAGATGACGGCGAGTCATTTTGTCATGTTCCCGAATGATTGATGGCATCCAACATCGGAGCAATATAGTCATATCTCTTTTATCTCATGTTTGTTTTTTGAGAGGGAGGTAGCATGTTGAGATGGGACCAAATCGTCTTGTACTGAAACCCTTACAGCTACTGTACGGCTTAACCCACCAGCCAGAAGGATTTCCTTTATGGCCTAGTGGTTGGCGCGATTGGCCTCTGAGCTAGAAGTTAAGCAACGTAGAGCATGATCAGCACATGGATGGGTGACCGGCACGCGTGTAATACACACCTTCTATGCAATGCAATTTGTCACAAGTAAGTTTATGTGAGGAGCTACAGAATCAACCTACTTGTAGTTTGGCTGCCTCTAACTAACAGAGGACCAGGGGCTGTATGCAATAATAACAGGTTTCTAAGGTGAAAGACATTGCTTCCTACCAGACATGAACCCATTGACCCTCGCATAAGGCATCAATCGCCAGCACTCAGGGGCAGCACGCCTTAACCACTAGGCCAAATCCCCATCTTCAAAAAAAGATGGTTCAATGACCCATAAAACTGCTTAGGGCAAGCAAAAAAATTTTTTAGTTTATCGTCCGAGTGGTTCTTGAAAGTAGGCAAGGGGGGGCACTTTTTATTTTTATTTTTTATTTTACTTTGATACGAAGAAATCACAAAATCAACTCCTCCTGAGCATGTTGTGTCACCACCCTGACCATCTAAGACTGGATTTTGTCACAAAAGCACTGAAAATGCATGAAGAGAATGCTTTGGAAACTGTTGTTTACAGATCTACCACTTGTCGGCGCTGTGATACGCGGCGCGGCGTGAAATTCAGACTGATAAAAAATAAAAATAAATTTGGCACGGCGCCGAAAATTGGCGCGGGCGGAGGACGATAAACTAAAGATTTTTTTTGCTTGCCCTTAAGTGTAAAATTTCCCTTATCTTTGGTTTGGAACAATAGTTTAAGGGAAATTTTACACTTAAGACATTTTATGCATACAGCTCCTGGTCCAAAATCTTTAAGTAATCATTGTGGTGCTTGGCCTTCTCACCAACATTTTAAGTCCTATGTGTACATATCTCATATCAACCCATCACCGAGGTAAAGTTTCTTGTGCCTACTTTCATTACCCAGTCCTTGTCAGTAACTCGCATTTGGTCTTCTGTCAGTGCCACTTTTTGTGGTGCACTCTTCAGACCCTTGTATTCTGTACCAAACAATGAATTCAACTTAGTTTAAGATCCTTGATTACTCTGCTTTACAGGATGGCATTTATGGCAACATTTACTCAAAAGCAAACTGTTGAGTTATGATACCAGCATCATCTTACCAATAAAAAGACTTACACATGTCTGGTTTTATGCAAATGAACCAGCAAACATTCCTTGCTGTGTTGATGCATGTCAGAATCTCATCATGTCATTACCTAATGGATTGGCTCGGAAATCTTTACACCATTAGGAAGTGCTCAGTGGACTAATTTCCTTTGTCGTGTTTAAATATTCATGAGATGAGTAGGTGACAGTTCAGATTTACAAATGACCTGGTATGAGAAATATCACACCGACAAGGCAACTTGGCACATTTTTGCACGTAACTTTTAATCGCCAGCACTCAGGGGCAGCACGCCTTAATTTTAATCGCCAGCACTCAGGGGCAGCACGCCTTAATGACTATGCCAAATTCCCATCTTCATTAAAGATTGTTCAATGACCAATGACCTAACTTTTAAGGGGGATTTTTGGTTCATTTAAAAAAAGTATTACCATCAAGGTGGTGAGGAACAAACACACTAGTTTGCATTTGATTTGGGTACTGAACTTTTAAGGGGGATTTTGGTTAAAAAACCCACTAGTATGAAGGTGGTGAGGAATAAACAGACTAGTTTGCATTTGATTTGGGTACTGCACTTTTAAGGGGGATTTTGGTTGTAAAAAAACATTACTATCAAGGTGGTGAGGAATAAACAGACTATAGTTTGCATTTTATTTGGGGTACTGAAGTTGCAGTTTGCATGAATAAGATATAAGCTATTCTTAAGTGCACTTTCATGTGTTCTATGTCAGATTAGAGCAACTGCAGTCATTTCTGAAAGCTTCTTTTGAGTTTGTGAAGCGTATCTCAATGTTTAGTTGTGGAAGAAACATTTTCATACGTTACAGGTCCAGGTTTTGGCAAGTGACAGTTGTATTGCGTAATACTAAAAATAGATCAGAGAGGAATACTCTACTGCTGCTTATGTAAGATGCCTGCACAGCAATGGTGATTGCTCCCTTAAGTTACTGTTTGTGCCAGTGTTTGAACACTAGCAGTAGCGGGTATGATGAAACTCCTCAATCAGCGTGTGGTGAAGTGAATTATAATGAGTGGCCCTCCTCTACGAGAATCCACAGTCAATATCTATCCTAATTAAACATCTTCAAAATCCCATCAAATTAAAACTCAAGCACTTTATTGAAGTCAAAATTGATAATGAAGTCTACCATAGAACATTGAAATTTTCCAGCAGTTGATGAAGTTTTTTTTGCTAAGTTCTATATATGAAGCGTCATATTTTGAATTAAGATTTCATGATTTTGTACTCCACAAATAACTCAAGAATTCTCTTGAGATAAGCTTTTGACAAATATTTTCCATTTAGATATTTTGAAAATTTCATTGGTGTATATGTTGCTACTCTTGTGGTTCTTACTTAGTGGTTGCAGTATGATGATTAAGAGAAAAGGCTATCTACATGTAACTCTTATGGTTTTGGTGTGTGGGTTCATAAATATCAAGAAGTCAACTTCCAGTGCCTGAGGAAGACCCCGGTTGGGGTCAAAAGTTTGAAAGATTCTGGAAGTTGTCTTCTTGATATTCATCACTTTGTGTGTCAATTTTTGTGCTTTCTCTTTCTTTGGATAGGTGTGTGGGTTCAATATTGAAATATTAAGCTGCAGCTTATGGGAATTTGTGTGGGCCATTCCACTCACTCCAGAATGAACGTCGTATTGTAGTATTGCTTCAACGGTGACAAAACATTTGTATTCTTGCAGTTCACTCGATCAGCTACTCAGGGGAGCCCCAGGCTTACTGTTAAGAACCCATTTCTTTGAATGATGTTGTTTTCATTCTTTGCCTTTTCTCCTAGGGTCAGAGTAGTGCAGGCCGGAGCTTATTATTCCATGGGGATGTCGTGGTGGTTTCATCGTGAAACTTATTTGCCTCTAAAGGCTAAATCTTCATGACAAAACAAACACTTTTCACATAAGTGGGAAGCAGTGGCCTCTCCATCAACAAAAAGACGCCTCATTCAACTTTTATCACTTGTGGAGCTTGGTTTCTTCCGAGTAAATGGTCATCATGAAAGACACTCTGGAACACTGTAGTGGCCTCTGTTTGTGGTAGGGTAGTAACTGTCAGCTGACAAGAAAGTGCCTCGGATGATACTTAATGGAAAGACTAGATAGTAGCCTTTTTCTCGCTGAAAGTGATTTCACTTTTGCTACTGGCACTGCTAATGTTCACCAGAAGGGGGTTAAAGCGATGTGTCAGCCAAAAAATTTGAATGCAAAAGGGAACGAATCTTTGTTTACAAACACTCATTTCCTGCATTCTGATTGGCTGTGAGGGCAATGTTTACAAACATCATCCTTCTGTTTACAAAATGACTGTCGATTCGCTTTAACCTGCTCTTGCTGGGAAAACTCCCTGAAGTTTCAGTAACTCTATTCCATGATATCTTCCACTTAATACGATTATATTCATTTCCATTGAACATAAAACTTGATATGTAGTGACTTTGTGAAAGCACTTGAACTTTATTTTTTTCACCAACAGTTGTTTACTCTTGCATGAAAAGAAAGATTGGTCTCAAACTTCAAAGCCATATTCTTAGTTATCTTGCTATATCTTATTGGTGTCAACTTTGTGCAAACCCACAACAGAACAGTAATGTTGTGGTATTCCCTTCAGAATCATTTATCATGCAGGTCTCCGAGATAACCCAGCTTCTTTTTGATTTTGTTACAGAGGCGGCAGTTTCCCATGTTATTCAAGAGTGAAAACATATATCCTAAAATAAAAATGCTTCAAATATCAAACATGGGACCATGAAAATTGATATGAGTGTTAACCAGCAACCAAAGGAAGATTCCATTTGTCATTTTGTCATTTATGTCACCTGAATAGAGAAAAAAATTGTTACATGTATAAAGGCAGTGGTAGGACATGATCAAGGTTTTTATATACCAGACTTTCAATGCTATGTTTTCTTTCCCTTCCCTTTGATATTTTTTAAGTAACCTGGGTGTCATATGTGAAAATAATCCCATCCCGCTTTCAGCTTTGTGTACAAACATAAACAAAATAGCTAGTGTACTTTATGTTTAGGGATATATCTAAGTTGGGCGGGTCTGCAATTCAGCCAAGTTCTTATATTTCCATCGTCATAACTACTTCTAATAATTGCGCAATTCAGTGTTTTTTGGTTGAATTCATAACATTTTCGAGCCTGTGGACACATTTTGATCAACTTACTATCTCCTTCTTTCTATCACTCGTGGGCGACATTACAATGATATAACACACACATGATTTGTTGATAAGAAATACAATTTGTGAAGCGATGAGTTTCGGATTAGATTTTTATTTTCATCATTACATTTCTCGTCGGCAAGGTCATCCATGTGTCCTTCGATGGTAGTAGATAGTTTCAAAATCAACAAGGTCTTATTTAGTCAGTCACAATTGCCTCAGAATACATAGTAGGTTCTGCTCTTAATCCAAAGATTGACCCCCTGATGGAGTCAAAACAATTGAAACAGTCAAAATAGCTTGGTATCTGCTTTGCTTCTACAGGGATACAGTACAGGTCACAATTGACATCCCTACGGCTTCGCGTAAGTTACGTGTAACCTATGCGTAACTCACGGCTTTGGTTTCGCGCAACTTACCGCGTAACTCGCCAAAATCGTGTAACTCGCCTCGTAAATCACTGCGTAGCTAGCGAAATTCGCGTAACTCACCTGGTAAGTTACGCGTAACATAGCTCGTGAGTTGTTGTGTAAGTTACGAGTGACTTACGCGTAACTTACGCGAATTTAGGGATGTCAGTTGTGACCTGTACTGTAGCTCCAAAATGTTACTGGGCCATAGTGGACTACCACAGCCTAAAAAGTCAAAACAATAAGTCTCAAGTTGGAGTAAAAATTTGGCCAAGAATATTATCAAAGCCATATATTATGGATGAATGCATTGATTTCTGCCTCTCCTCTGTAGTAAAAACAAATTTTTGAGCCAGCAGCCAGAGGCAACAACTGTAGCTCATAAAGACGTGTGAGCAGAAATCGATACCAAGATCTGATGTTTGCATTTCTGCTGGAATTGCTCTTGGCAATATTCCCATCCTTGATATCTGTTGCACATAATTTCTTTAAGCGGTTTTTGTCTTGGCACCTTCTTGTGATTTTATCCATTCTGTTCCTTCAGTGTGAACCATCTAGAACTTTTAGAAAATGGCATTGTATGAAGGAAAACGACTTTTCTCTGCTTTTTGCCTTGATTTGCGAACTTGGGACTTGACCAGTGATGAGACTATAAGGGCCATATGCACGAGTCGGACTATAGAGGTCACAGAGGTATAGGGCACAGAGGTATGAGCCGACCGTGACGTGACTTGCGTGAAGTGTGCCACGCCACTGTTGACGTAACGTCATTGGGACATGCACGGCTCATTTCGCTGCGCCTCTGCAGCATGTGCCCCCCAGCATGGTGGCTTGTGACGTCATTTGCAAGGCCTCTATTCATTATTTCCACGACGTAACTCCGACAGTGTCCACCATTGCTGACGTCGCCGTAATGTGTTGGGCAAAATTCATTGCTTTGCTGAAGAAAGCTGGTGGGCAAAACGCGCAACGTCACAGAACGACGTAGGCCTGGGCCTACGTCATGGATACGATGAATAGCCTAAAGTATAGCTTAAGTTAGACTTTAACTTTTCTCAATGCTACAAGCAAAGAGAGACTAATGAAAGTGTGGCTGAAGTCTGACCCGTGCATACGGCCCTAACAATGGTGACCATGGTAGACCCAGGTAGATCCAGGTTGGACTTGATCCAACCAAACCACTGTCTGGATGGTAACTGTCCTTGGCAGACACACAACATCAGTCCAGTTCCCAGACTATTCAACTGTTTCACTCCTGATTGACACGATGGTCAAGATATACAATGTTGAGCCTGGACTAGTAAGACTTCGATGATCCAGTGACTTGATTAGTCAGATTTAGCCTGTATCATGTTGGAATGGTCTGGTGGCTAGGGTCGGGGTCTTGCAGAGGATGGCCAATATAGTCTAGACTTGCCAAAATATTCACTGTCTTTTATACTCAGAAAAACAGCGACTAAAGCAGGCCTCACACGAGGACGGTTCTGACGGCGGTTCAGCACGGTTCAATAGGGAGGTTTAGAAATCAGGCGATAAATGCAATATAAAATCCGGTTAATGTGTAGTATGAAAAATAAAGTTATCGTTTGATTTCTAAACCTCCCTATTGAACCGTGCTGAACCGCCGTCAGAACCGTCCTCGTGTGAGGCCTGCTTAAGACAACTAGAAGCAACGGTCAGCAATGAGTAGAACATGAACAACTGGCTGGAACTTGCGGCAACGGTCCGCAGCGCTGCCAGGGCGCGCACATCAGCCTGTTTGAGCATCTGATCAGTTGCTGCTGTTTCCAGCCAGTCGCCCACCGTTGCCGGAAACGCCATTGCCGGTAGTTGCTTCCAGTTGCAAGGTCGATGTGCGCTAGGCTTTAATCAGATTTGAAGGGATAATTCTATTGAATTAATTCAGAAATGAAGTTATATTCAACCATATTTATTATGGTTTCTTATTGCAAAAGAAGCCACGATGGCACTCTATCAAATTCTGAATGTAACTTTCCAATTGTTCCTGCCGATAGTTTTAACTTGCTCAGCAGGCACTCTCTTGAAAGTCAATCTAAGGATCAAATCCCCATCACTTCACAGGGATGTGTTTACCAGGCGGTCTTCTGTCGGTGTCATTTTTATGCAAGATGGGTTATTGGTTAGCGCAGCATGACTAGCCTATCAATTATTATGCTATTGGGATCGCCTTCAAGGCGCCCGGCTCTGCGGATATGTCTTTGTTTAGTTGTTTACACTGTACAGTGTTGCCGAGGGCTAAAATCTTGTGAGTATTTGCCACATTGGTTTTGGGAAACGACTTCAGTTCCTTTTGACGTTTGACATTTTGACATTCTATTGTGGTGTCTGATCTTAAGGTCCTATGACCTACCATTTTTGAGGGAGATCTGTGATGGAAGCATACCACATCCTCCCAGGCTTGGTCTCACTCCTCTTCATACACTCACACACAAAGAAGAGGAGTGTGGTAAAAACCCCTGCTGTGGGAGGATGGCATATCAAGACAAGTCTTATACAGAGTATTTAAGACCGCCCCCATCAATGGGGCGGTCTTCCTTGTTTTTACTGAATTTCTCTCTCTCTCTCTCTGGATCTCTCCATCCAATCTGTGGTTTCAGCACGATAACTAACGAAAAACGCCATGTATCGCGGTAAAACTTTCAGGAATTATAGATATGCACATTACACAGAACCCTATTGATTCTTGGGGTCATCCGTATACAAATAGTGCGAAATTTGGGTGAAATTTGTAATTTTTTCAAACTGTTGACTGAAATGCCATCTTCAGGCAATTCATAGTACCGGTACTATTAATATCACTTACTACAGCATACAGCTAAACATTACACATGTGCATAGTTCGTTCATGTATGCTGAAGATGGCGTTGTGATCACCCTGGACTGGTTCCTATCTTGATTGAATATTCAATGGATGTGGGGAAGAGTCAATCCCTTTCTGGTCCGCCACATACCTGTTATTGGACCCTGTTGGCAGTACATAGCACAAAGTTCAGTTTATCACTGAATACATGTAGTAGTGACCTTTACATCTTCTCCTTCTGAAGTTAGTAGGGAGAAGCCAAGTCTCCCTCTTTGGAAAAAAGTCTCTGCTTTTAGGAATGGGAGACTTTTATTCTCCCTGTTTCAAAAACCTGGCACCAACCCTGGCCGTTCGATAATTCTTGATCAGTCAACTCTGTCTTAGCTCCCAATTTCCAAGGGCGGTCTTTCAAATTGACTGGTAAGTCAATTTCTAGTTGGAAAATTGGGTATGACACTCTGTAAATTATTAACCCCTCAGTGCTGGAATGTTTACACTGAGGCAGTTGTGGTTTGTCAGAGCAATACTCTACAGCTATAGATCATACTAGTTATTAGACTTTGTCTTAGGGCTGTATGCGCAATGAAGATTATCTTGAACTCAGTTGAGCCACAGCTTTTCAATTGTTCAGGTTTGCCAGGGCATGATGTGACAATGGAAAAGTTGTGGCTCAACCTGAGTTCAAGATAGTCTTCGTGGGTGCATACGGCCCTTGTGTTGTCCTGCAGTGCTTTGGGACAAAATTGGTGTCGTACCAAATGTTGAGAGTACTTTATGGTATAGCTTGCCAAGCCTTGTAGAACAAATGCGAAACCAAAAATGTTCAAATAGGATAATATAGTACATGTGAAAAATGATCTTCGTAAGGTCAGCATTTAGTTCCATTGTTGCAAACGGCCCATCTGAATTAAGATAAAGATATCAGGCTTCCTCGGCCCACCTAATTTAATCATTTTGGTTGTTCTGTCACTGAAACTAGTTTTAACATTCTCCATCAAGAAAGAAGTTAGCTGATGATCGGTTATTGCTTTTGGTTAATGAATCAAGAACAATTACACAGAGCACCTCCATTTATTATTGGAATAATGAGTAGATTGTTGTGTTTTCAAAATCCATGTTGTTTGGGAAACATCTTTTATCCATTTTGCGCAAATATCAGAAATTATAAATCCTGTTAGTTGCCTGGGAGGTCGTTAAAAAACGATATAATCATCGGAAAAGTTCAACACGATGGGATTTGGATTGCAACAAGACAAGATGAAGTGTGCTTTTATCAGGATATCATGTCTGCTATATTTTGAAAATCAATTTACTGATACAGGGTGAAGTGTTTTATTGGTTTTCAAAGTTTAAAGTGCAATGAAAATTTATAGTTTCTATTTCACACCTTATTTCATGGAACAGAACTCATGAATTTTAAGAGTATCAAAACAGTTTCCATTTATTATCTTAAGTAATTCTAAAAAAGTTAAAGTTAAAGTTTGGGTTTACAGTCTGATATCAACAGCGGTAGAGATGTCTTCCGACTTAACCCCAGTGCAGTCCATCCTGTAACCTTTCAGTAAAACTCAAATGAGCTGCTCATTCAGCACTACAATCCGAGCATTTCCGACCGGTACCCATTTATACACCTGGGAGGAGAGAGGCCAGTGAGGCAAAGTCTCACGCCCAGTGGGATTCGAACCCGGGACCCTCTGACCGCTAGTCGGAGGCCCGAACCACTACGCCACTGTGGCTCCCCGGATTCTGCCTGAAAATCCTAATGTTCCGCCTTTTGATTTCTATAGACAATATATTTTACACAAAAAATAACCCACGGGGGCTCCTTACCTCGTATTGATGACTCGTATTATAAGGGCAAAAGATATGATTATTCCACATCCTTCCACTTTGCAAAGTCTGCTTATTTCGTTATTATTGCATCATTCCCGCTGGGATAATTGGTCATGTGAACGCATCACTGAGTCTAGAATTCAATCTGGCCGTCATTCAGAAAATATCTCAATTCCTGTTATAGATTGGCACAAAATGAATCTCCCAAAATCCCTCTGCACTCGTGGCGTGTCAAGTGTAATTGCTGGCTTACCAGTCCATGTAGCATTTAGCCGATTCATCTATTAATCATTGTCATTATCGTTACATTTTGCGACGCTAATTCCATTTGCCGAATGAAATGTTTACTATTCAAGCTTTTTGATTCCGAATCATTCATCTTATGACGTCTCAATCGTAAAAGATGAGACAAATAGTTTTTTCAACTTTGTTCGAATTTATGGAGGTTTCGCTCCTTTGATTTCTCGGCTCAATTTGGACTTGAAGTTTCTCTGACTTGGCATTAGAAATTCTGATAAAAATCCTCTCTGCCCTCAAGGTCGTGTGGTAGTTCAAAGGTGAAGGTCACTGATGGTCACTGGGTCTCCAATTTCCTCCACAGTGCCCGTTGATGTTCCAAAACCACTCAAAATAATAACTACATACATGTATGTAATTTTCCATCCATCCAGTCATTTGGGGGAAAAAAAGACCGAACTCCTCGCTTTTCACGGGGTTGCTTTCAATTCTGCATTACCAATGCTTCAGAAGTGAACAAATTCTGATTCTGGAGGTGATAAATGGCTGTCAGTTTGAGCCCTTGGTGGTGAGTTATGCAGGTCATGAACAACAATATACGTGTATTTGCTATAAATTCCTAAGTATAATAATCTTGCCAGTGTAGAAATATCATTAGGGATTTATAATGACACTCAATCTCCAAGAATGAGCAACTTTGCGATCAATTTTGGTTAAAAAAATACCCTCTTATAATACTCTTGATGACAATCCTCATTTAATTTTCTACCAAATAACCTGCAAAAACGTTATTGTAATCATTATCCTTCCTCTAAAAACCATACCTTTACTGTCTATCCCCAGTTTTTCTCCTTTCTTTGATATCCTATTTCAATTGACATTTCCAATTTTTTGATCCACGAATGTCAATGGCAATATCACCAATCCCAGCACTTAACATCGCCCACTAATATCATCTACTCCTTCATTCAATCTTCTCCTGGTAACAATGCCCTTATCCTTTTTGATCCTACGGCATATATTCACTTCACCTTAACTTGATAAAATGTGCAACATTTCAAAATGAAAATTTCACCATCCTCTTTTTATGATATTTTCTGGCATTAGGTGTGATCGTCTTAACAAAGGTTTGAATAAATTGACTTTAACTCAGTTTATTGTTTAACTTTTTTCAACCCAAAGCGGCTTTGGAAATGATATTAGTAAGCATGCAGTGTATTTTCATTTCTCCGTCAGCAGCAGCTGTCTCCAGGCCCTTCTCTTATGGGCTGATGGATATTAACGTCCATGTCTTCAATTCTTAGAGCACTGCCGCCATCGAGAAAGTACATACTTTTCTCGCTTTCCCACTCAGTGAAGATATCTATGCTTGCCAATCACCAGTATTAAAAAAACATAGCATCAAGCAAGAAACAATGCCACAATGCTGTAATTTAATTATTCATCTAATAATCCTGTTCTAATAGAATAATCTATTGATTTAATGATAGGGTTTTTGTTGATTTACTTATTAGTATTTGGCTTCTATTGATAAGTAATGATATGACCCCTTTTGTGAACTTTGTGGCTTCTTAAAGGGACGTAGGCAGACTCCACATACAATGTAGGTATTTTGATGTGCTCATTACTCCAATCTGGGCATAAGAACCTAACGCTGACATGTATTGTAAGTAAAAAACATTAGGCTTTTTTCACTGTGAGCATTCCCTATTGTCAAAATCTCGCAATACAAAGGATCAGCATTCCCAATGAATAGAGCAGTGCCCACTGTGAAAAAAACCTACTAAATATCAACATTTGTGCCAAAATCCGTAGGTTGTCAGTTGCTAGCGCCACCTGTGGTAAAGTGACCGCACTGATATAACCTAATAGCTGGCTGCCTATAACGTCCTTTTAACACTCTCTGCTTCTAGTCTTATTTAGAACTTACATACCAGTTGCACAGCAGCAAGAATGGTTGAGATGAGTATAACTGAGTACCTGTTGATGGAAGCCAGGGCATGTAGAATATGTAGTCTTGGCAATGAGAATAACTGAAGAATAGAGAAATGTCTCAATACTATTATGAAGTCCCTTTAGCCTATCTTGTTTCAAGAAACACATTTGGGTCTAATACAGAACCATGTAGGCTTCTGGACCTTTCTAACAAAGATGTGGCCTGCTATCTCCCACAGGATGTTGTGGCATTTATTGTCCAACCTAACACTATCTTTCGCATCCCCTCAGAAATTATTTTACCTAAACCCTGTGCCCATGGCCCGCTTGACCGTCTTAGCGTGCCAGCGGTCATTGAATGGTAATAAGCTTCTGATGTCATATGGTGGGAATTGTTAGACTGCCATCTTTTGATGAAAAGGTTTAGGTTTCTATCCACCACCTCTGTAGCTTGGAATTGACACCTGTTGATAACAAACACTGGTGGATATGAGAACGTGCTCTCAGGGATGTATTTCCCTTGCAAAGTACATGACCGTTATTCACACTCATATTATAGAACATAAAGCTTATATCCTACTTAGGTGATCACTTCTGAAAGCAATATCGATTGGCTTCTACTTTGCAAACTCTTTTATTCCTTGCAACTTTGTTCTGCGTAGTTCCCATTGAAATCCCTTAGATCAGCCTGCTGAATTGGATCACAATGCATTTCTGCATCTTAGTCAGACATTGTGGGTTAATTTTCTGGGCCGCTGCTTCTTGTTGTGGGCTACTTCAATGATGGTTCATAAATGTTATGTCCACTTCATTTCTTTATCTCGTGCATTCAAAGGACAGTGCTGGGCGTTGAAAAGATGGCCTTTGTGGTGCCCAGACGATATACGCTTATATTATCAACAGATAACGCAACTGTGAAACACGTGGGCTCTGTGATAAAGGAAAAACAAAATGTTGGTCTTCTCATGTCTTTGAAAGTGGGAGTATTTTTCACAGAAAATAACTTTTGCGTGCAACATGAAATGACTGATGTGCTACACCCAGGAAATGGAAAAGTCAGGGTTTTGATGTTCGTCGTCTAAAAAATTGCGGGAATTTCCTGCAGTTTTGATGAGAAGAGGGTAAGACGAATGTATTGTGAAAATTAGCTTGATATTGACTTCTTGGCAGGATAAACAGACCTGCTGTTGAGACCATGTCCGTGAAGCATGTTACGACTTGGATGGAGTGGAGTGGTTCCTACTTGGAAACAGCGGTTCCTACTTGGAAACCAATCGCCCATTCCCAGCTGAAGGAGGCCAAGCAGGACCATATCTATAACCTACTTGGAAAACATCTGCATATAGCTTCTACACAACTGCAGCTAGTATACTAGTCGACCTAACAGTGATCAACATCAGCAACTTTCTGGGAACAACTCTGGGTTCAGTTTTCAGCAAGCTCCTTCCTTGTCCTTCCTAAGGCCCCTGTTACATAGAAGTACCGGTATATGGTATACGAAAACGCCGGTTAACAATGGGTTCACGGTCGTGAATCCATTTGAAGCCTTTGTTGACCGGTGTTTTCATATACCATATACTTCTATGTAATAGGGCCTTAGGCCATAACACAGCATTCAAACAATTAACGAAGGAAAGTATTTCGAAATAAGAATGTGCCACAGCAAAACCTTGGACTTTCACATGGGATGGAAGTTGGGTTTAAAAATAAATCGGCTTGGGATTCACATCCTTTTCATTGGGCATTCTTACTCTTATACCCATGCTTTCATGAATAAAAAAAACACATATGACATTCCCGTGCACCAGAATTTAAATGCCCCTTGAAATAGTAGTAGTAATAATGTGTCATTGATTATTGTCTTTGAAACAAGATCCTTGTTTCCTAATTATCGTTATTATCACTATTGGACTGTTTACGCAATGTAGAAATACTTACACAAAAAACAGAGAAAAAAGCATTAATAATCTAGTGTTCATCGCAGAGACTTTTGTTCTCAAGTGATGAAGTTTCCTTGAGATCAGTAAAGCATCATATTTGCATATTTGATTTTCACTTGTTCTCACTTGACGAGGACATATTATCAAGAGGAGTGGTGTTGGCATCAAACTAGGTGACTGGTTCCTGCCAAAAACTGCTAGTGTTACACACAAATTTTGGGCCATGTGACACTGAAGTGAGGCGTATTGGAATTTCCAGTCAATTTTCCTGTGCGACAGATCCTCCTTCAGAGTTCGTGCCGTCATACAGGAATTGATTCCTCCTTCAGAGTTGTCACATTGGCGATAGCGACGTGAACTTAATTAAAAACTCAACATAAATATCCTTAAATGTTTTATGAAAGCATTTGACATGAATGATACGAGATGACAAGTAAGTCATAATTGACCGAGTTTCGCCTTATTCAAAATTGCATTGAAGATCGGTTCGACGGTAGGATTCATTAGTTTAGGTTTTTTCCAAGCAAGAGATGGAATGTGTCCATGCAGGATGTTCTGAGCATGCACAAGTTTGCCTGAATGTATGATCTGTGTAATATGTAAGGATCCCCACAAGCTGTTGCACACGAGAGTGTATCCTAGCTAAAATTGCTGCCCAGCTTATCATCGATCACTCGGCCAGATAAAAGTGGCTATCTCCCTAGTGAAAGGTTAGAAAGCCCCCCTGGGAATATCCAGATGATGATATATAACTATCTCTTTCAATATAGAGCAATTTCAAGTCTCTACCTAATTGCTTTCAAGAACTAGATGGGAGATGTCATTGCACTTTGTTCCATCCATTATAAACCACTGTACTTAGTGTCCAATTCATATCATGATTTTTCCTTGGGAAAACAAAGATTTTTTCCATCTGTCTAATATTTCTTCCACATTCGGATTGGCTACATAGCCACTGTGGGTCAATGTAATGCATTGGGTACATATTTACATGATCAATCAGTGGAATATTTGACAAGGGAATGTAATAAAGCCGCCTCTGTGGAGAAGTGGAGAAACTTGATGATTGGACAATGTTGCTTTTCTATTAGTTGTCAAAGCAGGGCGCAATTTCTTCACTAAATTATGATGGAGACTTATGGATGTAATGAGAGTTTGTGGACTAATCGTGCTATTTGGTTCTTTTTTTTTCTTGTAAGTCAAAACCATACCATGTCCATCTCTTTCAACAAAACAACCATGAAAACAGAATTTGTGGTGGGAAGTGTTTCCAAAAGTTGATCACAAAAACTATATTTTTTGCAAAAAAAAGGCAATTTTTGCCCCAAAATGAGGTGCCGCCCAACCACTCTGAGTCTCCCCCAGTCCCAAACACCACACAATTCTACTGTCCATAGCGAGAGAGCCAGATAAAACAGTATTAGAGATTGCAGAGCAAATGGTGTTCATCTGGTGAACTGAATGATGTCCCAAAAATCCGTGGACGTACCAGTCCGTCTTTGGCACTGAAAGAGTTAAGACAAGACTGCTGAGGTAGGAAAGAAGGAATGATGCATATATCCTATCACTTCATCGGAAGCTGCTTCCGTAGATGTCTTAGCACACATCAAGAAACAAAAAGAAAACTAGCTGTGTCTTGAACATGGTATGCTAACTGTAGTTGGAACAGATAAGTGATGTCAGAATGATGATATGGAAGCATCAACACCTGTCATATCTAAGTTGTTTGGTCTTATTACCAGTAACACATATTCTGTGTATTAGGAAGTGCCATGTCTGTTTTCAGTGTTGCAATGCTTTCTTATTTATACATCACATTAAATATCACCAGGTATTGATATTGCGCATATAGGTGTTCAGAGCAAGAAGCAATATGGAGGCATGCATAGGGGAACAATAGGGAGGTTTCGCAAGCACCCAGTTAGGCCATACAACGACGTTTATCTATTGTTTGGGTATACCCACACAATAGATAAACATCGTCGTAGGGCCTAAACGGGTGCTTGCGAAACCTCCCTATTATGAGGACAAATTCCTGCTTCTTCTTTGCATATGTGGCACATGAGATGTGAAGCTGCAATCTTAACAGTTCTACCTCCAAAGAGCAAGTGATTTTAAAAGATCCACAGAGGGTGAAAGCGTTGATGAACTTCCCCAAGGCAGAAATCATGGACTAATGTTTGACCAAATGGGTTTCAAACTGCCGAGGTGGAATTGCTGAAAAATGGGACAATGTCAGATGGCTTAATGAAAAGTTGGAAAACCCCTTGGGCTGTTCTAAAAAACGAACTTGCGTTCATGATATTGTAACACATGCTTCTTTCATGATTAATTTGGATCATGATGGTAGGTGACTGTCATCCCCTTTTTTCTCAAAGCTGCACCATTGATTGTGGACAATTTGACCATAAAGGCCAACTACTTCTATTTTGAGATCTTGAAATTGGTAAGTTGCTAACAAAGTTACTTAGAGGTGAGACATAAAAGACTGTTACAATAGTCTTTTGTACAACTAAGTGCAATGGATGACACATTAGTCAGTTACCCTTAGTTATAGTGGTTACTCAGCTTGGAGGTACTTAGGTGACTGAGGATTGGGCAGATAAAGTTGTTTTGGAATAAAATGAAAACTAACCAACTCCTTCAATTCCCATTATGTAAATGGTTTAATTCTCTCAATGATAAATCCTCCAAGTAGGCCCTAAATCCCCTTTGTGTCCAATTACTTACCTTTATTGTGTCCATTACTTCCGAGGTTTTTCATCAACATGTGTATACAGGTTGAGATGAAGGGACTCTATACTTTAAACACCTAAAAGAAGAAAAGTTTCACTTTCAAGGCAAACTTATTGCTTTACTTGGATTTTCTTGCCTGACTGCACATCTTACCCAGTTTTCGGTTTCCACCCAAGAGATTGTACATATTTCAGCCATTAGGCTTGGTGATGTATTTCAACTCTGTACAGCTTTAAGCCCTGCTGTAATTGTTATCTATAATAGATATACAGCATCTTTATATACATGATGAATCTCCTTTGTAATATGAAACTTTAAGTGGGAACGATAAAGCGAAGTCAAGGCGTTGCCCGAGAGTTTTATGCGATAATTGAAAGAAACTTTTTTCATAATAACTGGAAATAACTCAGGATAATAGCTTTATGGGGTATTTCACGTGACATTTTGATGCTGTAGGTGAGATAGCAGGGGCCGCTGACCTTGTCATTGATGTGGGTATGTGCCTAGCACAAAAGTTTTCAATTTTCTCCATTTGGTGGAGAAACATTAATGGAACCCATTAGCCCCCATGCCCTGGACAATTCGACGAGACACAGTTTCTGCCCTATCAGACCTTTTCATAACCATGGATATGACCAGGCTATAGTTCGTCATAGTTGATTCAATTGAACTAATAACTGGGATAACACAAAGTGATCTGATCATAATGCTTCCCCCTCCTGTCCCCAACCCACTACAGGTCTGTCTAATGGATGTCAAGCAGAAAGATACTTTGTAATTCAGCAATATTAACTCTGGCTTTGAATAAGTACATGTATATATTGTGGACCTGTGGGATATGTTACTATGACAATCTGAATCTGAGGCCTTGTTTGAATGGTGTGATTTACCATTGATGGTAAGCAAGTTCCATGGCTAAAGTTGCCTGCATCCGTAGACTGTGCAATAACTATAGTGATAAATTGACACATTTCAACAACCCATAACCTTTCCTAGGTACTGTAAACCGTGAAATTTTCGCGGCGCTAAAAGTTGGCGAATTTATCCCTTTTGAATAATGCGAAGACTAATTTCCGCGTTTACCTTCATAATTCAATGGAAAATGCATAAGGCTTTGTATTTTCGCGCTGTTTAAGTTTGCGTTTCGGCCCATGACCACAAAAATCGTGAAAATAAAACGCACGCGAAAATTTCACGGTTTACAGTAGTTGTTTTTACTCAAGAATTTACTCAAGAATGTATTTACTCAGGAATTTTACTCAATTTTGGAAAAATGTTGTTTGTTCATAAGGAATTCATCTGACTCTTACATTGGATTTAGTTGTTGGGCATCATTGGATACCAGCCTGATTTTGACATGAATGCCGCATTTGGCGTCGAATGTATTGAATTGGATGTCACATCCTTACAACCTCTTTGCCAGAAAAAAAATACAGTCAGTCTCATCATTATGCCCCCGCTCAACGAAGTTGAGATGGGGGCATTATGTTCTCAGTTGGTTTCCGCGTCCGCCGCCGCCGCCGCCGCCGCCGCCGCCGCCGCCGCCGCCGCCGCCGCCGCATCCTATTCCGGACTATAACTCAAGAACAGGTTGTCGGATTGATCTCATATTTCTGTGGGGTAACCGGGTGGATCAGAGGAGGTGCCCTATCGATTTTGGTTGCGATCCGATATTCAATATGGCCGCCAGGAGGATATCTTGGAGTTTGCATTCCGGACCGTAACTCAAGAACGGGTTGCCCGATTTATCTCATATTTGCGTGATGTAATGGGGTGGATCAGGGGAGGTTCCCTATCGATTTTGGTTGCGACCCGATATTCAATATGGCCGCCAGGAAGACATCTTGGTTTTAGCATTCCGGACCATAACTCAAGAACGGAATGCCCGATTGATCTCATATTTGCATGGTTTAATGGGGTCGATCGGGGGAGGTTCCCTATCGATTTTAGTTGTGACCCAATATTCAATATGGCTGCCAGGAAGACATCTTTGTTTTTGCATTCCGGATCGTGACTCAAGAACAGGTGACCCGATATTCAGCGTGATGCACCAGAGCGGGGGCATACTTGCAATCGCCCCGATTGCGTTACATCTAGTTGTGTAATTATGCTTCAACTGATCAGTATGCAACAACTTCATATCAAATCCCTAATTAATGGGTGAAGTTGTCACTTTCTTGCCCCAAGGTTATTGTCATTCACCTCACAATCAATTTCAACTGCTTATCAAATGCTGGAATCTGTCCCTTGGGTTTTCAGAGCTTGTGTTCCGTCTCTGTGAAAGTTGAAATTAATAAACAAGTTTGTCGAGTCATTTGGGGAGTCAAGATAAATGACTTTAATCCTGTATGAGAATTTGTTGTGTGGGTTGTGTTGGAATATGATGAGAGAAAGAAAGACAAGGAGAGTGGTGATGGTACAGTGGAAGTAGTGGAAATTCTCTTAGCGGGTATAATACCTCTACAGTACTCTGCACAATGAGGTTATCAGCACTTCTCCACGGAAAGATGTCGCTGCGACCGTATCAGGCCTTATGACGTCATTTCAGTGGCAATACGAGGTGCGAGCATGAAGCCACAACGTCACGGGAGTGTGGTCGTTGACATTCCGTACAACATCGCAGTGGAAAAGTTGATACGGTCGCAAGCGCCATCCAATGATAGAAAAAGAATGGCTACAACCCCATTGACTTACCTTCCGCTCTCCATGTACCATCTGCGTACCACATGCAGCGTCGTGCACATACCGTCCTCGTATCTTCCGCAGATGTCACACTGCCTTGGAAGCCACAGAGTGATGATGTATAACGTCATTTGCGACATGCTCGGAGGTCACGGGGAAGATACGCGTGACGTACCCGTACCATATGCAATTGGAGCGTACATTTCGCATGACGTGCACAGCATGTACGCAGAAAAGCAGGGTCTCTGCCAGAAATTTTTTTGAGGGTACTAATTTCTTCAAAATCAGCAGAAACCCCATCAAAGTAAGAAAGTGGACCTTTTCTGTTCCTATGAGGGTACCACCATAGTGTACCCTCTTAGTATCCTCTGGCGGAAACACTGAAAAGGTAGGTCAGTTGTGCTCCATAGGCCTACTGTCCATGAGCGACACCGAACTACAGAACTCAACTTTAATCTAGCCTGTGCCTTTCAAAACAATAAAAATACATATGTTAGATTGAGTGAAAAAGATTCTGCTATTCTTGTTGATGCTGAATTCTGGAATTCTGATTTGTCGGTAATATTGCTCTACCAGTTGTTGAACAAAGATAAGAAAGTAAATATCAGAGGGAGTGGAATATACTATTGAATGTGAGAAAAAGAAATAGGCCTTTCAGATATTGGTTCACATATCGAATTATCTTTTATTGGTGTACACTGTTTATGTCATTGCTGCCTAGGTGAAAATCAATGGTTTGCTATTCAATTGATCTGATCCATCAGTGTATAAACAAATAAACAATGCTTTGAGGGTTATTCGAATGGTTTACTTTCTTGGAGTATTGGAAGTGCAGGGCAAAAAATATAGAAGCTGAATGTCGCGTCAAAAATCGATTGGTGTACATTTTATCCTTGTTGGTATTAGCCCTGCTCGGCTGAGAAGCCCATGGCCCGCGTGATCAGTATAGCCTGCCATTGGCCACTGAATGGTATTAAGCTTCTGACATCATATGGTGAGAATTGTTTTTTAGACCGACAACTTTGTTGGAAAGGTCAAAAAGCCAATCCAACAGCAGAATGAACATGTGATACACACACTGACATCAGAATAGGAGCTGCAGATAACTGTAAGTTGTCACGACTAATTTTGCCAAAATGTTTTAGCCTAAAAATGAATCAGAATTTAAAGAAGTGATGTCATCTGCTCGATGTAGTTGTCCCAGGAAACGTTTTGATTTTGGTTTGTTCAGAAGTGCATGGTCTAAAGTTCCTCCCATCAGTCATTCAGTAATTGCTACAACTATTTAGCCCATTTTCCTACCATTAATGTATTGTGGAAGATAATGCATTTACACATTAGATGTTTCCAAAATATGGCCCTTTTGACTGCATATGCAAGGCTTGGTAGCTGTGAATATATCACATTGGCTACAAGGGCATTAACCCAAGAGAAGTAACATGCCATGTATCTTTCTTCACTCATCTTTCTCTGTTTGCCAGTCGATAATGGGGAACCCGCCCTGCGGTTTATCCCGACAGGTCGGCGCTGTGAGCGCTTGTACCGAAACGACGTCATTGACGTCATTGACATCATGTTAGGTGCTGACGTTGCGTCATGAAAAAAATGCCTGTACATTTTTCTACAGGAAAAATGACAGGAAGACGTTGCTTTTATCGCCATTGTATCCCTTGTATCCCTTTATTTTCACTGCAGAAATAAATGGAAATAACGTTAGAAAAAAGAGACTTCGGTACAAGCGCTTGCAGCGCCACGTCGCGACGGTAGTGTGCGGGTTCCTCATTACCAGAGTATTAAAGTGATGTGTACAAAGTTGAACTCTGAGAGAATATGATCCAGTAACAATACTAACTAATTGACTGGGAATCATCTTTAGCTATCATTCTTACTTTATTCATTGCTGCAAAGGTATATTTATTTAGATAATTGGAAACTGCCACCTTTTATGAGGTCCATTACAAAGTGGATAGCCTTTGGCTGTGTAGTAATCACTCTTTCAAATCTTCATATATCATGATTTTACATCTGAGGTAATGGAAGAACCTAATAGATTCTTGTGAGTGAAAAGGCGACGTAATAGTTTCTGATTGGCCTGTGATTTATTTGGTGTGATAATTGATTGCATCACTTCTTTTGAAACATAATAAAACTATGGGGCATAGAGTTGCTCTGTATCTGCTGATGTATGCACCTGAATGCTCTAAAGGCCCGTTTACACATGCAACTTTTCATGTGCAACTTCATGCAACTTGTTGCATAAACCTGATGAGACCAAAAATTTCATCAAAGTTGCATGTGTAAACGGGTATGCAACTTGTTGCAACTAACTACTGCAACTTGTTGCAAATTTAGGATCCAGATCCTATTTTCTGGTGAGTTGCAACAAGTTGCACGTCGCTGGCCAATGAGAATACAGCAAAAAATCATGTGACGTCTACTAAAGCAAAAATGGCTGCCGAACAAAGGATTCCCGCCAAAATTCCTGCAACTTGTTGCGAACTTCTGCAACTTATCGCNAATCTTCATATATCATGATTTTACATCTGAGGTAATGGAAGAACCTAATAGATTCGTGTGAGTGAAAAGGCGACGTAATAGTTTCTGATTGGCCTGTGATTTATTTGGTGTGATAATTGATTGCATCATTTCTTTTGAAACAAAATAAAACTATGGGGCATAGAGTTGCTCTGTATCTGCTGATGTATGCGCCTGAATGCTCTTAGCTGCATAAAAAGCATTGTTGCAAGTCTTGACATGTGCACCATCTTAAAGAGTGGATTAACCATGTTGCTCAAAGCAGTGTAACTTCATGACTCAGCCTAGCTTGTTGTTTGCATTGAACCCCTTAGCTACTATGTGGCACAGCTTAACCCGTCGGTCATGGAGGATTTCCTTTATGGCCTAGTAGTTAGCGCATTGGCCTCGGCGCTAGAAGTTCAGCAACGTTGAGCGTGATCACTAAGTTCCCGGCGTGCATACAATACATTTTTGTCGCCATGTTTAACAACAGTTATCTGGCTCCTGCCATGACAGACATCATTGCGATGGTTATGACAGGAAAGTCTATGGAAAACTGGTAACCTGTGGCATGAACCACCAGTATAGTCACAACACTCAATCCGGCCAAGAACAATGTTGCCTCAACAATGTTGCCTCAAGAACAATGTTGCCTCAAGAACAATGTTGCCTCAAGAACAATGTTGCCCCAGGAACAATGTTGCCCCAGGAACAATGTTGCCCCAGGAACAATGTTGCCCCAGGAACAATGTTGCCCCAGGAACAATGTTGCCCCAGGAACAATGTTGGCCCAAGAAGAATGTTGCCCCAGGAACAGTGTTGGCCCAGGAACAGTGTTGCCCCAGGAACAGTGTTGGCCCAGGAACAGTGTTGGTCCAGGAACAGTGTTGCCCCAGGAACAGTGTTGCCCCAGGAACAGTGTTGCTCCAGGAGCAGTGTTGCCTCAAGAGCAATGTTGCCTCAAGAACAATGTTGCTCCAATCACAGCTGATCCAGAAATGACAGATATCACTGCTTCTCGGATAGTCATGTTGTGTTAGGAATGACACTAGGCCTACCCCACCGCTAAAATCATTCTGGCAGTGTCTCTTTACTCAGAGCTATGATTATCTTTCAATGAAAAGCCTGTGTCTGGCTGACCTTTGTGGTATATATCCACAAGAACCTGCTTCCCTGGTTTCCCAATCCTGTTGTGTTCTATCTGAGTGATTTCTAGTAGCCTAATGATATGATCTAACGAGGTTCTGTCGCCTAATTCAAATCGATAGTGACATCAAGTGATCCAGACAATGGGAGGCCCCTGAATTATTCATCATATATATTGATGTGGCCTATCCTTGTCCGCCTGTTGTGCAGTGCAATGGGACACCACTGTTTTTGTTTTGCAAGGATTAGCATGGAAAATGCGGACTGTGCTGCAGCATTTCCTTTCGTAACAAAAACAGAGTGGTGTCTGAAAGGACAGCGGGTCATATGAATAAAGACTAGCAAATGCATTTATCTCAGATTTGTACGACATTGCCTAGTGCATTTGTATTGCAAACTTCAAGTAAAAGCATTTACTAGTGTTTATTCATGTGACGCAGCATTGGTATGGTATATTCTGTACATTGGGTCATGAGTAAAGACTTAGTAAATGTTTTTACTTGAATTTCGCAATACAAATTCACCGGGCAATGCTGTACAAATCTGAAGTAAAAGCATTTGCTAGGCTTTATTCATATGACTCATTGTTACACTTATTACTCCAACAACCAAGTTTCAACCACTGTGAGATTTAATTACATCACTTTTTGTGATAGTATGGGTCTGCAATTTATTTGGAGAGATAGACCGTTCTCAAATTGACGCAAACAAGAAAGATCTGCGCACTTCCGCCGAAATTTCAACCATAACCTCGGTCTGAAGCTGAATGACGTGACGCAGACAGCCCCGCGACAGTGACGTCGACGACGTTGCGTCAGACTCGACCATTGCTGAATAGTGGATTGCGTCACGTCACCCGTTTTCAGATCGAGGTTATGGTTGAAATTTCGGAGGAAGTGCGCAGATCTGGGAATTTGAGAATGGTCTATTGACTTGTGGTTTGGCTTGCGGTGTTACAGTAGAGTTTCACTGAAAAAGCCTCTGAAATTGTGCAAACCACTTTGTCACCCCGAGGCCCATCAGGGTCTTCGGGGTATTGTCATCACGCTGGCGGCTGTCTGTGCGTCGTCTGTCGTCGTCCGTCGTCGTCGAATAAAGAGGTGATGGCAAATGCGCCGCTCGATTAGTGCAGAAAAGCCATTGATTCTGCAAAGCTCGCATCACTTTCTGGCCTAAAAGTAGGTGGAGGACACTCCCCAAATAATCACTAAACATTTCCAAACGTTGTTGTCTCTGGTCGATGCGTAGTTTATGAGAACGTGCGTGACAAAGACCCATGTTTGCTCGTTGACCTAACAGCTGTACACATTGCTACACTGTACACCTGTATATGATGCGATCAACTCCAGTTGGTACGGACGTATTTCAAAATGGAGTCCTTCCATTATAATAAGATGATCCAGCATTGGTATGGTATTTGTAATATTCTCTACATTGGGTCATATGAATGAAGACTAGTAAATGCTTTTACTTGAATTTCGCAATACAAATGCGCTGGGCAGTGCTGTACAAATCTGAAGTAAAAAGAGTGAGATCACTGAAAAAGCATCTGAAATGGTGCAAACTACTTTGTTTTTTCCCCGCAATGCAACTATGGTGATAGTGTGACAACTGTTTTGCAGTTTTGGGACAGGTCAGTTGTCGTCACCATTCTGAGCAAGTTATCACTGCACTGCTAATCATCATATTCATTCAGTCTTCCCATTAAGAAAGCATTCCTTACAAAAGCCTGAGCTGCAGAATTTGTCCTCAGGTATCTTTATGTTGAGGTGGCGCGCCCTCTGATTTCTCCCTTCTTGCCCAGCATATTAGTTGAGAAATCTAGACAATACAGTGGAACCCCGGTAACACGACCACCCACGGGACAGACCCAAAGTGGTCGCGTTAGCGGGGTGGTCGCCTTACCGAAATCGGCCCGATGAGTGCCGATCCAGACCGAAGTAAACTGAGTGTCATTTTTTCTTTTTTATCCATGTTTCGTTTAATAAACCAGACTAGACTATCTCCAGCCTGGCCTGATACTAGTAAGCAGATAGCCCACTGACACTGTGACGACTAGGATGGACGACTGGCAGGTGTGGAAATGGTGAATTCCGTGTAAATATTGCGCCCGTCTCATGCTTAGGCCTGCCATTTATGATCGCTCACCCCGACCGTCATGCACATGGCTTATGTCATGTGTTAATTGGTCCTGTTTGGTACACACACACTACTGACTCGCGTTTGTTTGATA
This sequence comes from Notospermus geniculatus, assembly GCA_002633025.1. Lineage (NCBI taxonomy): Eukaryota > Metazoa > Nemertea > Pilidiophora > Heteronemertea > Lineidae > Notospermus > Notospermus geniculatus. The sequence continues at coordinate 198,017 of NMRB01000724.1, forward strand.
ATCAGACCACTAATTAGGTTGCCGGTGGTCGTGTTACCGAGGTGCTAATTGCCACTTGGGACAGCCAAAGCTGTGGTCGCGGTCTGGATAGCGGGGTGGTCGTGTTAGTGAAATTCTCCAAAGGGAAATAAAGAGAAAAACAATCGGGACAATTGAAAACTGGTCGTCTTTCCGGGGTGGTCGCGTTATAGGGGTGGTCGTCGACCGGGGTTCCACTGTATATCATATTAGCCAAACCAGTGCCTGATGATGCGAGGTAATGAAAACCTAATTGGCTGATTATTGGCTAACTGGCCCCAGAGCTGTTCTAGGATTGAATGGACCAAAAGCTAACTATCAGTCTTACGGGACTGTCCATCCTTTGAGTTGCGCTGTAGAGATCATGTTGAAAGTGACACCTTGGGTGTTATTTGTTCTGCAACCATGAAACCGTTGGCTATGTTTGGTGTCAAGGCAGATAAATGTTGAGGACCTTTACATACCAATGATAGTCACATCTTCATCTTTGTTTATAGTATGGTATTAAAAGACAGAGAGAAAAATTGAAATCGAGATTGAAAATCACTGAATCACACCATCTAGTAAAAATGAAATTTTCCCCCTCTTCTGCAGCAAAGTATAATTGAATGCCATTATTTGAAGCTATGTGTTACTACTTCACGAATACATGTAGTTTCTTGTTTGCTACAGGCCAAGCAGTTGGTAACTAACATTTTTTTCCGTACGTTTTCCAGTATTCGAGTTGAAATTCATGCTTAATTCCTGACTGGTTCGTGGAATTAAGTACAGTGGAACCTGGACCATTGAACACCTCCGTACATTGAACACCTCCATACATTGAACACTAAGCCTACTTTTGGGGACTTTGGTACATTGAACACCTGTGTACATTGAACACTTTGAGCTGGTCCCTTAAGTGTTCAATGTAGGCAGGTTCCACTGTAATTACATACTCTCATTGCGGTTTGGGTCGACACAACTGTTTCAGTTTGATGTGGACCCTGCTATATTTCACCAGCAACAAAAAAGTTTGTGCACAAGGTTCCAAACTAGAAATTACTCGGTCCTTCATTCATGACTTTTGATAATTATTTCCAAAAGTGCAAAAAGTCAACTAGACATTAACAAGATTGCTCATGGTTCTTTAAGATATTAACTTCATTATTCAGCACTTAAACACTGGCGTTTTATCAAGTTGATGCACGCATCTCACAATTTTGCTTCAAACCTTGCTTAAAGCAAACTGCTCTTCAATGATGCTTCACCAAGGAATTCTCCAGTAAATTAGAACCTCCTGCAAATCCTTGCCAATCCTTGCACATTTCAGCTCAACCTTGCCAGAATTCAGTGCATGTCAACTGAAAAATGGTCCTGAAATGTACAATAGATACAGTCACCTTGCGTGGACGAAGCGATAGATGATTCTTGGAAATAAGTCCATGGTCAATAGTTCTTAAGCCAGAGTATCATTCATTCCCTTTCGTCAGGCACCCAGGATAATTGGTTGCTCAATTTGCGTGTCCAGATTTGATGAAATTCGAACAATGATTTTCGGATGCAAGTGTATTAGTTTGATAAAGAGGATGAACACTGAATGGATCATCTTCCAGCATCTTTTCCACAGAAGAGTACTTGGTCTAATCTGGGGCTTCGGTATCATGGAGGGGTTCAGATATCTTGGCTTTCCTCATTTCTCTTTGAAATTGACCCCTTTGAATTACAGCACGACAAACAAGACCTTCAGAATCTTCTTAGGAAGGGGAAAATTTTCTCATCTCTTGATGATGTATTTGTTTTTTTCCACTTGTACTTTTATGATGCATTAGCTTCAGGCATTTCCCTACATTCAAAAGCATACTTCTTTTCACTCGATCAATAAACAGAGAGATCTTTATGTAAAAATCTAGATACAAAAACAGATCAACTTTTATGGATGTGTTAATGGCCACATTTTCTGACTCAACCGGCAGAATGTGACAGCTCAATATTATGGTAAGGGACAATAGGGCTACAGTATGTAGAACTCATTTCCCACATTTCTGTCGTGGGAATCGGAAATTTGCACGGTGTGTGGAAAAAGTGTTTGCTTGAGGCATCATGCTGTGTCTCTTCTTAGAAATGACATCTTTAAAAAATATTTTTCTGAATGATTACTGACTGCTCCCAAGACTTCCATTTTTGATGTGTTTTACCTCATTTTCTTGTGCCATTAGTAATATTTTCTTTCTAGAAAGTTTTATAGAAGCTGAATCAAATCCGGCCTTAGGTTTTCATTGGGTGTTCCTATTATTGAAATTAATGTTAACATCCAGTTGATAGTCTTCTCATGCAAAATGGAGATTGTGGTCACTGAATTAATCATTTTGGTCATAGGGACTTGGAATTATGATTCCAATTTGCAATTCAGTTCCCCTGTGGACAGTTACGTCTGAAGCAAGGCCATCACTGAATTGAAAAGAGCAGTATACAGAGCGGTAAATATTGACTATCCTTAAATCATCTGTCATCATAAATTTGTGTTGCGGCTGATAGAATGGTCTTTTGGCAGCGGTGATGAAGTGGACCCCATCTCTATAAGAATAGCATGCAGCTACTGCTAAAGTAGGCTACTGCTGGTCATTGCAGCGTGATGCAGCACTTTTCCAGTAGCCATGAGCATCGTCTTGTTTTGGTGAGGGCACAGTTGCCAGAAATCAATGATCCACGTACATTGTACTGATGGAATATCTTTGCCGTAATGGTTATTAACCCTTACTTATTCCTTTCCTTGTTCCTTATTCTCAGCATTGCTCTATAGCCCTGGTACACCTACATGTATCTAAAATCCCCGTGCTTTTTGAGACACGGGTTTTTCCCGAACCAGAAAAAACATGGCGGGCGGTTACACTTCATAAAATGTGATTGGTAATAAGTTCCCTAAGCCGGCGATAGGTGCACTGCATGTAGGCAACTCTCCATAATCAAGTGGCGGCTGGAGGTGTGAAATAGCCTGTATGCATGTGCATGACTCATTGATTTGCATCGCCGTCTATCGGGGTGCTCGGAACTACAGGCAGACACGGGGACTTCGCGGTTACACTACGTAAAATACCCGTGTCTAAAATAGCCCCAGTGTAGCCCCTTCCAGGACTGGGGATGATAAGCATGGGGATTTCAGACACAGGTCTGTTTAGACTTGGTGATTTATAGGTGTAACCGCAAAATCCCGGGGATTTATGTAGTGTAACCACAGCTTATGTTGCTGGCTATACTCTGAAATCTATTGCCTCTGAAGTTACTTCTTGGGATGGAACCAGTTGTGTTCTTGTTGACAGCTTATTCATCAGCTTATTGACAATAACAAAAGATATCTTTGTGATATTTCATAACATCATAACCAACATTATATATATAGCATGGGCATGGTCTGAAAAATCTGTTCGTTGTTTGATCCTATTGCTCCTCACACATTTTGGTAAGTACCACAAAGGAAAAGGAAAAAATATCCCACACGGAAGGAATCACGGCTGCCAATATCATACCCCACACTATTTACACACTTCCCTGAGATCCGGACCTGTATATTCCATGACAAAGAAGAATTCTTTTTCTCCCTTTCTTTCTGACAATGACCCTGAGGGTTTATACCCAAATAAGGGTGATATGCGATTGTCTTGACTTCTGTAATGAAAATCTTGGATGGTATATTGGATTTAAATCGTGAGTGATAGAGGAGATTAAAGCCAAGAAACTAGTGACTTCATGTTACTGATGGAGGGAACAAAG